>OZ023212.1:50280606-50340606 GCA_963995525.1 Escarpia spicata
ACGTGTGGGACAGCCTGCTCGACACGCCATCTGCGAAGCAGAGGAAACACAGTTCCCTATGAAAGACTGCTGACGGTGGCCGAGACGTTGTATTGAGCTCGAACTTCATAGATGTGTATTATCAAAATCAACACTAAAATATACTGTAGTTGCTAAAACGGTGGCTTATGTTTTGAAAGTACTAGCTTAAGATTTACTAAAAATATAGTATCAAAAATCACACATTGGAGGGCGGGTGTGAACGAAATTGTAAATGTCCAGGGTAATTCCAGGGTTGTAATATTATGTCTGTATCCAAAGTAGCACATACCATTTCCGTGTCATTCCCTATACCGTCCAGTTGGAGAGGTCTGTTGAAAATAATTTTCTTAACGCAATGTTGTTGCACATAAATTAGTTTACTATTAGACTGATAATGATTTGTAACTGCTAAACACATTTTGGAGTAAAGCCGCAGTAGAAGCATTAAACAAGCACCAGAGATCGATAACCTTTGTAATCAAAGCTCCACCTTTTGGTAGCCAGGGTGAATCAGTGTATGGACATTTTGGTTTACATACAGTAAAGATAATAATTCGTGTTATACAATGATTTTATTTTATTCAAGGTATGTTGCCAAATAAAACAAATGTAACGTTAATGACTGCGTGACAGCGTGACAACGTGACTGCGTTCGTGTTGTGTGTGTGTGTGTGTGTGTGTGTGTGTGTGTGTGTGTGTGTGTGTGTGTGTGTGTGTGTGTGTGTGTGTGCGTGCGGACGAGGGAGCGGGCGGGCGAGCGTGCATGCTTTCGTGCGTGTGTGTGTGATAATGACATGAAAAGATAATCAAATAGTGGTACTGCACTACAAACCCGGAATTATAATTCGTGCATATTAGGAAAGGCCAATGCACTGGTGTAAACAGGTTTAGGTTTAAGTGATGGGGGGGGGGGGGGCAGTTGATGTCGTTCAGTTTGTATGAGAAAATGCCATGGTTTGCATGCTTTGTATACCTGTTCTGGGAAGTGTTGCTCACGCCATGTCGTCCAGTCAGTTCTCCCCCAATTGCTCCAAGAGGGCGGTACGTGATCACGACCCCAGTTGCTCCAAGATGGCGGTGTGTGATCACGACCCCAGTTGTTCCAAGATGGCGGTGTATGATCACGTCTCCAGTTGCTCCACGATCGCGGTGTGTGATCACGACCCCAGTTGTTCCAAGATGGCGGTGTATGATCACGTCTCCAGTTGCTCCACGATCGCGGTGTGTGATCACGACACCAGTTGCTCCAAGATGGCGGTGTACGATCACGTCTCCAGTTGCTCCAAGATGGCGGTGTGTGGTCTCGTCTCCAGTTGCTCCACGATCGCGGTGTGTGACCATCTCCCCAGTCAGCTAAATAAATAAAAGCGATCAAATAAATGTAAATTTGATAAATACGTTTGCGAGATACTAAAATAAACAATGCCATTGGTGTGGATTTATTGATCCATCAACACAATGTTCAAATGACTGCAGATGTGGAACCAACGTGCATAAAGAATCCCGGTGTTGAAACGGACTTGTTAAAAAATTACTTTTATTGTTCAAAATAGGCATTCAAGGGTTTCTGATTATTGACACTAAAATGGTGCATTGTGTGTGTGCGTGTGTATGTGGTGTGTGCTTACACGCGTGTATGTGGTGTGGTGTGGTATGAATGTGTGTGTGTGTATGTGTGTGTGTGCGTGCGTGCGTGCGTGTGTGGTGTGTGTGTGGTGTGTGGTGTGTGTCTGGTGTGTGTGTGAGAGATGTTTGTTCGTGTATGTGGTGTATGCGTGTGTGCGTGTGTGGTGTGAGTGTGCATGTGTGTGCGTGTGTGTGCGTGTGTGGTGTGTGTGAGTGTGTGCGTGGTGTACATGGGTGGTGTGTGTATGATTGTGCGTGTGTATGTGTGTATGTGTGTATGTGCGTGTGCGTGTGCGTGTGGTGTGTGTGTGCGTGCGTGTGTGTGTGCGTGTGATATGTGTAGGTTCGTCTGTGCGTGCGTGCATGCTTGTATGTGTGTGTATGTGCGTGTGTGCGTGTGTGCGTGTGTGTGTGTATGTGTAGAAACCAGATTACATGAATCATTTGCTTTTTGTGCTTCGCTGCAGTTGTTGTTTTCGTCCCTTGATCCAATATTAGCTTAAGATTTAGCTAAACTATGGTATCAAAAATCACTCATTGGAGGGTGTGCAATGAAATTGTAAATTTCTAGTGTAACTCCAGGGTTGTAATATTATGTCAGTTTCCAAACTAGCACATACCATTTCGGAGTCCTTCCCTATACTGTCCAGTTGGAGCGGCCTGTAGAAAATAATGTTAACGCAATGTTATTGCACATAAATTAGTTTACTATTAGACTGATAATTATAATTAACAAATTTTGGAGAAAAGGTACCTTCTCAAGTTAAACGGTAATTCACAAAAATACCTGCCATTACACGTAAAGGTAAAGGTAAATTAATCAAACAACCGGTTCTCAAAAGATTGGCTAACACGGCCAGTGATACGCCCACGTTACGACGTCGATAATCCAGTGTATGTCTCATGGTGGGTTTTCCAAAAGTCAAAAGTCAAGGTCAAATGGCCCCTAGCGATTACGTGTTGAACTATGTAATAAGGACAAGTAACGCCACTGGTGGAAAGGTAGTGAAACACCACTGCTTAAATTCATACCTCTTATGCTAAAAGACAGGCAATAGGCTAGAGGGCTCTTTTGAGAGCTACTTTGACAGCTATTTTGAGAGCTACTTTGAGACCTTCCAACGTACAATGATTTATACCTACATTAAAAGATAGGAAAAAGATTTCGTAGGGTGGGGAGTAGAGATCTGTTTTGAGAGCTCTTTTGAGAGCCTCCACCGTACAATTATTTTTATCTATGTTAAAATATAGGCAACAAAATAGAGAGCTCCTTCGAAATCGACAAATCTGTGTACACGACCTTTAGCCTTCCTATACTGAAGAATTATTCTAAATGATTCTTAAATGAATATTTGATCTTATCTTTTCATTTAAGGCTATTTAAAGTTTATCCGTGTTTGGTTGTTGAGCGATAATTTGATTCCTATCAATGGCTAAACACTATTTATGATCAGGTCGTAACTTACAATTCTAATGGTTCATGTACATGTAAATCTAAACAATTGGGACTACATTTGGGAGAAAACATCTTAATTTATATTTCTTTTTCAATTATAGGCATCTCTCGGTCTTCTGCACAATGGATTGTCCAGAATGGCGCCCAGATACCGGCTCAACAAGCAGATATTGCTATGCCTAGGATTGCTCAAATGCGGGTTATAAACTATTGAGATGGAGGAAGAGGACATGCCAACAACATGGGGTGCAACTTGGGGCACCAGGATGCTCATGTCAACCTCCCCTTGGGTAAGACAGTTATTGTAATGGAGATGTGTAAATATGTAAATTACTAAATTTAATCCTATATGATGAAAATGCCATTATACCGGTAAGTAAATTTCCTCAAGATCACATAATTAACATCCTGTTGGAGTCATGGAACATAGGCCTATCACCGATCATCAGTGATCATTGTCCATCATAACATTGCAACATTTTATTTCCAAAATGGATATACTATTTGTAATTATTGAACCGATGTGAACAAAAAAGATCTTATATATTATTTCTTTAATACTGTATGAGACAACATCAGAGATTGCTACCATGAAAACTAATTGTTATTCACTACTGTAATTTCAGGCTCTTCTGCTTCCCAACGCGAAGAGAGAAGGATTTTCCAAAGAGGAAGAGGTAAATATCGGCATATCGGCTGATCCCAAACATTCATTTCATTTAGTGGTGCCGAAAAAAGTGTTTGCTCGAGGCACTTCATTCACGGGAAGCCGACCGAGTCCCACCCTGATCCTGAGATAAATCTGGGGAATTTGAAGAATGTTTGTCCCAGGGAGAAGTCTCTAGAGAGGGAGAAGAGATACCAGAAGCGGGAGTTGGCTGCTGAAACTGCCCAGTCAGCAGCTAGCCATCATGACGATGACAACCTTGAGAATATCCAGGACCCAGCTGCTGTGCAACCCAGTCCGACGTCACGGTCACACATTATGGCCAGATTTCTAATAGCCATCCTCCTCTCACGAGACACTCCCTCGGGCATGATGGTTGTTGGATATCACCTGTTTGGCATAGCAGTTTAATTTAATAGTACTTTTTACAACCTCTCCATTTGCCTTGACCATGGCACAGGTCACAGTTAGGGCAAGATCTTCTAGCTAGTTGGGCCCTATATGAAACTCTGTGACCCCCCCTTCATTACCCTGCATAAGGGGGGGGGGTGGGGGTGCAATCACAAATTCTTATTTCATCACCCCGTCGGCCCCATGAACTCCAAGCTTGGAATCAGCGAATGGCAGGACCCCTGTAAACTCTTCAAGTTGTCAGTTTCGGCTACTATTTGTGCTTAATATGCACTAGGCAGTTTTTAAATCAGTGAAACTTTACTCGATAATGACGATATGGCATAAACCGTACCACCGATTTTTTGGGAATTAGGCCTACGTAAATTTTTGTCAATGAATGGGTGTAAACTATCCCACTAAGTTAACCTTTCACAGGAAATGAGGCATAACGATGTTTGCGAGACATTAAATTAATGTTACGCAAAACTACGTATTTATATTAGCGGCAACTAATGACGGAGTAGCACATTCGCTATGTGTTGGTGTAAACCTACGACATATTTCACGGTATCGGGCGAAACTTTACGAAACTAATCGTAATAGTCAACTCCTGTAAAGCTGCCAATACACAACAACGCTCTGTGATGTGTATACAACATACTGTGAACCTTCAATTGTCGGCAGTGGCGCCTAGATTGTTTTTTTATCATTCCATAGTCATAAACTTACCAATTAAAAACAACTTTTTCTAATAATATTTAACAAAATACTATAAACAGCAAATTGTATAAACGTAAAGGTACATGCGAATGTATACATGTCTCAAAACGTTCTTGTAACTAACATCAGAAATGGCACATTAACATAGAAATGGCTATCTATATCGACGCACATGTCTTTATTTATTCGAAGTCTCGTTTTAGAAAACTTATTTAAGATGGCGGATGCCTATATATGGGAGAACCGTGTATTCGTGTATTATGTCTTAATAATGGCAATCTCCCCGAAAGTATTATTATTTAAACTCGACTCACTGTATGTGTAAATAAGTCAAATACATTTATTATGCGTTCTGAGTTCTTGTTCTTTATGTGTACGTGTGTCCTTGCATGTGCGCGCACGTGTGTTCGTGTTCCGTCCAGTATTAACGACTTCAGGCTATGAAAGTGCCGACAGGTGGCATTTTGGATACATACTAGTTAGGCTGTGTTTCAAAAAAAGTCTCTCTTAAATTATTTATCAATTTACTGGAATTTCAGTGTGATTTCTTGAGTACTCGAAAGGGGCCACCGGGAGAGTGGCACCCCTGTAGCACGTGCCCCTGTTGACTTTACGGGAATACGCTATTGCCCTTTGCGAGATTCAGAAATAACTTAACAGAAATCTAGCTAGTCTGCACCAAAAATACCACCTTTCGGCATTTACATAGCGAGAAGTCGTCAATAATGGACAAATCTAAAAATGTCGCACACCACAGACTTTCATCCTCTTCAGCGACAAATTATGTTTGACAAGGTTATTATGCAATTCACAAGCGTGCAACATTGGCAACAAATATAACAGAGAACATGCCAATGTTGCACGCTTGTGAACTGCATAACACTAATTATTGTAAACATGACAATCACGGTTGCTGTGTGCCCTGTGCATGTGGAGTATCTAAAAACTATTAATACCTACATAACATTCAATCTGGATAATTGTCGACATTTTAAAGTACTAATTTGGAGAAAGGCTCATATAATTAGTATACTCTGTACGAATTGATACATGTGGACAGTCGTGAACACCCCGTACATTCAGTGTCGTCCGTGCAGTCGCAAGCATGGTGCGTTGTGTCTATGACTGTAGGTTTTACATGAACTCGGCACTCAAACAGGTCGAACTGCGGTCGTGATGAACTCCTGCAGCGAAGACAGCAAGGAATCCGCCCGGACTGGAGCATTGTCTTATTATAGTTATACGTTTCAAAATCCTTTCTCATAATCCTGCCATAACATCGTTTTCGCTCTTCGATTATATAAAAAACTATTCTTTAATCCTAGTTATTCAGTACGGTGTCACTTTACGGGTGCAATACAAATTCCCTGACAAAAAAACATTTCACCAGTAAAAAGATGTCTTTGAAATAATGAAGATATGTATTAAGACACTAGTGCAAAGCTATAGGCAAATAAATTTGGTTTTGTATGTTATTGCACAAACTTTAGGTATATTACTTACGGTCACACTGTGTGATTCTTCACCGTTATGCGGGTTAAAACATTGATTTCGTGGTCAAAACAGTCTTCCACGCCTACACTTCTAGAGCATATATTTGATCACACAATACAATATAACACTAGGCTGTAAAGCTTTCGTCAAGTAAACTATTAATTTTGAGAAACGAGTGAACGTTACACATGATCACTTGGAGCCATTTGGCTCCTGTTGATGTGGAGATATATTGATTTCCCGGCGAAAATATTACCCCACCCTACAATGTAGCGAGTATTAGGCGAAAACAATACATCTCTCCTATATTCAATGTCATTAAAGGTCAACAGGACAAATAGCAACATCAGTTGTCTTGTTACTAAGACCCAGGGGAATACATTTATAAAGGTTTCCATAAATTAACCTGTCATGCCTACAGAAGCCCAACCCTAATACAGTGTCCCGTAGCAAGAGTTAAAAGAACAACGCGCAGTAAAGCTAAATTTGGTTATTTTACATGAAATTAGCTGATTATCCTGCATTGCCCGAGGAATGTTTTTATAATTTCTACCCACACATACAACACGTACGGAGAAAAATGCCATTTAAAATTATGAACCTCAAAGATCCCCCACCTCCAGAGCTAACAGGCGGAGGGCTAAGAGGAAGTAAAGGCAGATCTCCCGGGATCCCCACCACCCCCTAAATCACTGTTACAATCTGTTACCATCTGGCCGTCGTTTTCAGCTGCTTCAACTGAGACTCAGTCGCTCTCGAAATTCCTTCATCCCATATTCTATCCGTCTTCTAAACGAATGATCTGCCTCATTCCCCCCTGTCTCCAATGCCTGTCTGGCTGCTTGAAAAAGTGGGTTCGTGTGTGTGTGTGTGTGTGTGTGTGTGTGTGTGTGTGTGTGTGTGTGTGTGTGTGTCTGTTTCCGCGCATGAGTGTGTGTGTGTGTGTATATGTGTGTTTACACTGGTAATTGCACTGCATTCCACCTAGTTAAATAACATCTGTGATGATGAACTTGTTCCTGTACTGATGGCTGTGATGTGTAAAATATAAATGATGTTTCCTAACAACTGGCTGATTGTTCTGTGCTATTTTATTTTAATCATATGTAGTAATTAATTGAATCTGTGTTCTGAGTTACACATGTTTATTTATTTATTGAGTTCTTAATAGCCAACACCACAAGAGAATTTCCCCACGAGGGACAATAAAGGTATTTGAATTGAATTGAATAAATCTAAAACGAACCACACCATTGGGCCCGCAAGATCACATACAAAACGTCATCCCAATACACGCTAATCTAACGGATATATGGGTCGACAGACAAACGGACGGACTGGCATTTCTGGAAATGTTGAACTGGATAGTTCAGTTGTTTGTAGAGATGAGTAATTATTTGTTAGGTCTGATTGAAATTGTTATTTTAGAATCTGTGCTTTGATTTTTGGATGAAAAGTGAAAGTCGGCTACCTGTTTTTTAGGGGTGATTCGCCTGTTTCATTTATGCGGTAGTGTCTCATGAAGGTCCAGTCGCTGCATAAGCGTATCCTTGTTGTCTAGCGTCAGTTGATGGGACAATTTCATTTTCATACTTCCAATAAGCATTTCTCAGGTGTTGCTGCATATTTCGTTTTAGATAAAGATAAGTTTGGAGTGCTCTTGTGATTTTTGTATATAATTTTATTATGTTCCTCTTTAACACAGGGATTGTAATTGTTGCTGGTAATCCAAGGGTATCCGTTCCTACGTCTAAGCATTATCGATGGTATGCATAAACCAACATCTTTGGTACTGTTATTCCGACACATACACATCATCATGTTTGCATTGTTTTGTTCACAGCAACTTTGAATATTTGCCTTCATATTTTTCAAAATCTATTTCAACTTGCCCTAGTCTGACTTATTAAAACGAAGAACATATCTAGGTTTGTTTCGCTGGATTCATGCCGAACTCTCTGTACCAACAGTCATTATCAAATCACTAGTGATATGCTTGGTCGATTGCGGTAGATAGGATATTATTTGTGATAATTAAGTCTGTAGTGTTTCTCCACTTGTTGGCTTGTCTGTGATCTGAATAAGATTATACTTATCCTTAAACATATTCATGGAGTAATAGATGCATGAATTAACTTACATCCAATTAATAATCTATGACAAGAAAATTCTACGTCATCATTGTTGAAAGGTCGACTGAAGTTAGGCTATCCACATTTTAGGC
Organism: Escarpia spicata; assembly: GCA_963995525.1. Taxonomy (NCBI): domain Eukaryota; kingdom Metazoa; phylum Annelida; class Polychaeta; order Sabellida; family Siboglinidae; genus Escarpia; species Escarpia spicata. Next base: position 50,289,208 of record OZ023212.1, read on the forward strand.
AATCCCTCTTTAAGCAACTGTGTATTTTGAAATTCGTAGACCTAGGAAATTTAAGACAACGACCATTATGTATAAAGCATATCGCAATGTATTACCGAGTAGTTAGCAAAATACGTTTAAACTGTATGTATCAACACATGGTACTCAAATAAGATACCTTCAAAATTCACTGAGTGCGCACGTACTAACATACAATCAATGGGCATTTCTGTTTGTGGCATAAAACCATGGCATTCGTTGTTTGAAAGCATCACTAGCTGCATAAGCATACAAGCGTTTACAAATCTATCAATTCAATCTTCTATCAACGTATTAGATGTAAACAAATAACCAATTAAAATGAAACATTATATTTTGCAATGTATGCATGGATTTGTAAATTATATTGTTTGTAAGATATAGTGTTTGTGTCATACATAACTGTAGCTGGTTGGCGGTGAACCGTAGATAAATACCACACGTCTGTTCACCCCCCTTTCCATCAAGTCTGTATTCTTTACTTGTATATGCTTGAAACGGTGTTGCGTTATGCAATGATATGATTTGCGCTGTTGGGTGTTTGAAATAAATTACTGATTGATAGATTGATTGAATGTTGTATTGTTTTAGTAATGCCGGTTAGTAAGTGCTGTAAGGATTGGGCAGATATGTGGTAAAGAACAGCAGCACAAATATAATAGACAGTAGAGAAGAAAGAAAGGAAATATAGAGTCTTCGTATCATGGCCTACCTGAACACTGGAGAACATGGAGCATCACATAAGCAATATCAATAAGAACAAACTGAAAACATTTCCATTATTTCGATTAGCACCTTTATTTCCATTGTACCAGCATAAACAACATTTCATTGCGTATCACATGGCCGGAGGTTGGTCTTAACAATTGCCTCCGTTTCAGCACCCGCTAGACTTAGGGGCAACGGCTCCGCTGCAGCACTGTTGGGTGTCGGAGTCGAACGCCGAGCATCCACAACATTGTGCGTTGGCGCAGCGAGACTGCACGACGCCGCCGCAGCAGATCTGCTTGGCCGGGTTAAAGGGAACCCCTTTGCAGCAGCTGTTGAGGTCGGTGACGCGGCCTCCACAGCACAGCTGGCGGCTGTTATCAAAGATAGACTTTCCACAACATTCGCTGTTCTGGAACCAGTTGCGAATGACACCGTCGCAGCAGGTCTGCGTGTCTGGGTCCATCGCCTTGCCGCTGCAGCAGTGGTAGCGATTGGGGACCACCACATTGCCGCCACAGCATAAATCATCCTCGGGGTCATAAGCGACCTTCCTGCAGCACTTCGTGTTAGACCGCGGGCGGGGTTGGATGCAATCATCACAGCAAATCTGTGTTATGCGGTCAGTGAGTGGTTGTCCGCCACAGCACTCGCCGTCGATAAACAAAAGCACCTTTCCGCCACAACAGGAACAGACCTGGGAATTGTACGCTACCTTCCCACAGCATTCGCCGTTAGGAACATTGTTTTGGAGGACCTCGTCACAACATATTTCGTTATTACCAATTGGTACACCGGCACAGCAATCATCAATTGAATCTACAACAACCTTTCCTCCGCAACAAAATTGACTGTGTGAATTGTACGCTACTTTCAGACAACATTTTCCGTTAGCTGGTTTATTTTGGAGTACCCCTTGACAGCATATTTTAGAACTGGGGTTAAACGCTACACCACTGCAACAGCGGGCTTTAGAACTAACGACTTCTTTTCCTCCACAACAATACTGACTCTTGGAATTGTACGCCACCTTTAAACAACATTTGCAATTAGCAGGTTTTGATTGGAGCACCCCTTGACAACACACTTGCTTGTTAGGGTTAAAAGCTACACCACTGCAACATTGGGCTGGGGAACTAACAACTTCCTTTCCTCCACAACAATATTGACTCTTGGAATTGTACGCCACCTTCAAGCAACATTTGCAATTAGCAGGTTTTGATTGGAGCACCCCTTGACAACACACTTGTTTTTTGGGGTTAAATGCTACACCACTGCAACATTGGGCTGGGGAACTAACAACTTCCTTTCCTCCACAACAATATTGACTCTTGGAATTGTACGCCACCTTCAAACAACATTTGCAATTAGCAGGTTTTGATTGGAGCACCCCTTGACAACACACTTGCTTGTTAGGGTTAAAAGCTACACCACTGCAACATTGGGCTGGGGAACTAACAACTTCCTTTCCTCCACAACAATACTGACTCTTGGAATTGTACGCCACCTTCAAACAACATTTGCAATTAGCAGGTTTTGATTGGAGCACCCCTTGACAACACACTTGCTTGTTAGGGTTAAAAGCTACACCACTGCAACATTGGGCTGGGGAACTAACAACTTCCTTTCCTCCACAACAATATTGACTCTTGGAATTGTACGCCACCTTCAAGCAACATTTGCAATTAGCAGGTTTTGATTGGAGCACCCCTTGACAACACACTTGTTTTTTGGGGTTAAATGCTACACCACTGCAACATTGGGCTGGGGAACTAACAACTTCCTTCCCTCCACAACAATACTGACTCTTGGAATTGTACGCCACCTTCAAACAACATTTGCAATTAGCAGGTTTTGATTGGAGCACCCCTTGACAACACACTTGCTTGTTAGGGTTAAATGCTACACCACTGCAACATTGGGCTGGGGAACTAACAACTTCCTTTCCTCCACAACAATATTGACTCTTGGAATTGTACGCCACCTTCAAACAACATTTGCAATTAGCAGGTTTTGATTGGAGCACCCCTTGACAACACACTTGCTTGTTAGGGTTAAAAGCTACACCACTGCAACATTGGGCTGGGGAACTAACAACTTCCTTTCCTCCACAACAATATTGACTCTTGGAATTGTACGCCACCTTCAAACAACATTTGCAATTAGCAGGTTTTGATTGGAGCACCCCTTGACAACATACTTGTTTGTTAGGGTTAAAAGCTACACCACTGCAACATTGGGCTGGGGAACTAACAACTTCCTTTCCTCCACAACAATATTGACTCTTGGAATTGTACGCCACCTTCAAGCAACATTTGCAATTAGCAGGTTTTGATTGGAGCACCCCTTGACAACATACTTGTTTGTTAGGGTTAAAAGCTACACCACTGCAACATTGGGCTGGGGAACTAACAACTTCCTTTCCTCCACAACAATATTGACTCTTGGAATTGTACGCCACCTTCAAGCAACATTTGCAATTAGCAGGTTTTGATTGGAGCACCCCTTGACAACACACTTGCTTGTTAGGGTTAAAAGCTACACCACTGCAACATTGGGCTGGGGAACTAACAACTTCCTTTCCACCACAACAATATTGACTCTTTGAATTGTACGCCACCTTCAAACAACACTCGCAATTGTCGGGTTTTGATTGAAGCACACCTTGACAACACACTTGCTTGTTGGGGTTAAAAGCTACACCACTGCAACATTGGGCTGGGGAACTAACAACTTCTTTTCCTCCACAACAATATTGATTCTTGGAGTCGTACGCCACCTTCAAACAACATTTGCAATTAGTAGGTTTTGATTGGAGCACCCCTTGACAACACACTTGCTTGTTGGGGTTAAAAGCTACACCACTGCAACATTTGCTTTGGGAACTAACAACTTCCTTTCCACCACAACAATATTGACTCTTTGAATTGTACGCCACCTTCAAACAACACTCGCAATTGTCGGGTTTTGATTGGAGCACCCCTTGACAGCATACTTGCTTGTTGGGGTTAAAAGCTACACCACTGCAACATTGAGCTGGGGAACTAACAACTTCCTTTCCTCCACAACAATACTGACTCTTGCAATTGTATGCCACTTTTTGACAACATTTTCCATTTTGAGGCTTGTTTTGCAAAACACCAAGGCAACAAAGTTGTTTGCTTCGGTCGAGTGGTTTACCCTTACAACAATTTCTTCTTGAACTGACGACCACCTTTCTTCCGCAACAATACTGCTTTTTACGATCGTAGGCCTTACTTCGGCAGCACTTTGCATTGGCTGGCTTGTTTTGCAGAACACCACGACAACAAATTTGTGTGCTAGGATTGACTGCCTTACCCTTACAACAAAGACGCCTGGAATTGACTACAACCTTTCGTCCACAACAGTACTGCTCTTTGTAATTGTAGGCCATACTTCTGCAGCACCGTGCGTTAGCCGGTTTGTCATTGATGACTCCTGCACAGCAGACTTGGCGTCTGCGGTTGTACGGCTTCCCTCCACAGCACCTACGTCTGGACGTAACCTTCTTTCCGCCGCAGCAAACTCTTTTCTTGCTGTTGTAGGCTGCGCGCTGACAGCACTTTGCGTATGGAGGTCGGCTTAACACAACGCCTCCACAACAGATCTGTCGCTTCTGGTCGTAGGCCCTTCGACCACAACAAGCAGCGTTGGGGGGTTTTGGGTTGATGACGCCATTGCAACATATCTGGCAGTTGTTGTTGCACATGGACACTCCGCAGCACGACGAAGGATCTTGCCCTGGCCTGTGGGGTGGGAGGAAATATTGTGACAGGTGGTAGCATACAGTGTATAGATATACGTGTATAGGGTGTCTCAAAATGTAACTAAAAAGACAATTATATTAGAGGATTTATCACAGTTTACCCTAAAATTAACTACGTTTGTCTTCTTCCAGGGACCTTAACATTTATTTCGTAAGCAGCTAAATATTTGGACCTTGCCACAACTGACCCTTATTCCTAGGACAAAAACATTTAGTTTTGGAACCAGAATGAAAATGTTGTGCCGGTTCACTGCAAGTATCATCATAGACGTTTCAATACGGCTCATGCACCAATTCCCCAAATGAGAGGATTATGATTTTCTTCAATGAGGCACCGTAACATTTGTTTTGCAAACAACTGAACATTTGGAACATGCCACAACTTGCAGCCACTTATTCTGTTGATATTTACCAACTCATCTACTGCTGCGTTGGAAAGTCACTGTGCTAAAACATGTATCTGAAACTGCATTGCGACTACGTATTAGATAATTTTAAAGAAAACGTGTTCGTGCGTCTAAAAGAATTAATAGAAACTAACCATTTGCAACTACAATCAAGAATAACATAGTAGAATAACCTTAAATTTCACTCATAGCGTCATTGTGATAGAAAGCCTGACGTCACGTATTTCTACTCTTCCCAGTTGATTTGATTGATTTGATTTAATTCTAGTTCAAGTGGATAGTATATATTGTACATACATGTGCATTTAAATTGATGGATTGCACACGAAAGTGTTTCCACTTGTTTCCAGTGTGGTCCATATTACATATGTAGTGCGGCAAGGGGTCAACTTATACAATATACACATACACAGGACCTAGAATTAAAAAACTAGAACCAACATTTATAACTCTGTTTTAAAAATACTGAAATTATAATACTGTTTCAGAATATGATTCACCAATATTACATTGAGTGATATAAAAAGTTACTTCGCTCTTCAGCAAGAGCCCGGTTCTTTAGATACAGTTTCACATTAAAAAATAATGTTTACAATATGTTGTATTAATACTATTTTCTTCGTTTATTATGCATGTTATGTATATTGTAACGTGTGTTTAGTCATAGCTGCTACAGCAGCCTCGGCACTGAACTACGATTTGTTCATCAACGAATTTGGATCGTTGTTGTAACTTATACGACATATTACGTCGGCGCCGTACACGGTATGGCGTTATAAGAATAGGTCATGCATCATCGTAAAATGTAATTCAGCTTCTCATTCGAACGGCTCGGGGCTTATAATTGGTACATTATCGTTGGCGTGTCCCAACATGTCGGCCGTCGGAAACTATGAGGCGTCGCCAGAATAGGCCACTTTGGGAAAACATTGTCAGTAAGCTCCGGTGTGGTAGTATTGGTTGTCGTTGTGAGCGGTTAGTTTGTATTCATTGCGATATTAATGTTACAGGCTGTACAGATACAATACGTTCGGAGCTTGAGACTGATAGCTGGAACTGTTTATTACTAGGGTAATAACTTACTTGTCGTGAACGATCCCGTTACAACACATCTGCTGTCCCGGATTGAATCCGATGCGGCCGCAGCGACCTGCAAAACACGAAGGTAAGTCAAGGTAAGTTCATATATAATGCGGTGTCCAGTCCTTATGATTGTTCACTGTGCGTTACACTTCACCCCTGACAGACTTATTTAAACGAGTTACATCACGACTTTTTTGGGAAGTGATACCACATTACAGACGGTAATATTACAATATACTGGTGGGTGAACTGGAACAACGTGGAGTGAACACAATTGTTCACCCTACGAAACGGCATCGATAGGATTTGAATCTACATTATCTCGACTGGGAGCTCGATGCTTTTTTTTTACTTGTTCACCGCGCCCCACTAGACATGAGCTGTTGTGATCACCCAGTGTAACGCCCTACGGCACAGCACAGGGCTCCCAATTGGTTAACAATTACCTGAGGTAAAGCCAACGGGTGTTACAATAGCACAAACTCCAATTTAATATGGTCAAACGGTTTCATTAATCTATCTTACTATGTTTATTTGACAATATACATGACCCGCCACAGCGAACCGGGTATTAAATTGCACATGCCTAACCTGCTCGCGAGGCGTTACAGCAGCCCAAGGCATGTTCCTTCCATCTTGTGATTTTAGCAGAAATGCATAAGATATAATCACATCTTTCAATGTCTAATTTATTTTCCTCGAGAAACAATCCAAATCTTAATAAACTACATGCATTTACGAACCCATGTGTTAAAACAATACACAATATGAGTCAAAATTGCGTTTAAAGTTTGCGTCTTTATTTGCAATAAACCAACAACTATTGAAGGTATCGTTTTAAAGCTGATTATTTGTGGAATCTAACAAGGTACAAGACGTCATTTCACAATATTGAGACTTAATTGTCACTTTACTGTGGCCAATCACATATTGGCTGTTGCGATCTCATTGGGTGTGGCTCTGTCTTAGCCAAGCAATCAATGCTTGTAGCGTCGGAACATTAGAGAACGGCTCAACATTATTACGAGTACCTAGGTAATAGTAATGGTTGCCACTACAGCAGACACACACTTTAGTTTGGATGAAAGGTTATCATTTCATCTTAATATGTATTTGTTTGACAGAGTATGCACTAGCAAGTAGCGACCGTACAGGGAGGGCAATTGCTTGACCAGGAAATCAACGTCCACAAAGTGAGATATGCGGAATGGTTTAAATGACCAGAGGAAATACCACTGGATGTAACAGTGGCAAACCGAATTAATTTGGATACCCGGTTATACTTTGTCTTATTGTGTGTTTGTTTGACAACACGGTTGCATGATGTTAGCAGGCAGAGCCTAACATATTATCCAGGAAATCAATACAATATCGCAATATCAGTGAGGAGCAACATAACTCACGATAATCATGTGTAACGGTAGTGGGTGAAATAATAGCAAACACAACATTTCTAACACAAACAAAGGGTTACAATGTTATCATACTACGTATTTGTTGACAAAAACGGCACTCGCGACTTTAATGGTTAAAGGATCGGCTTGGCCAAATAAACAGTTACTGTAGTACAGACAGTTGCAATCATAGTTCAAGATCAACAGCGCTAAAGACAGTGGGCGACATTATAACGACAATCAATTTAATGTTGTGAAGTGCACACATTATTATATGATACTGTTTTACAAAATACGTACGCACCGGCGATTTTATAGGAAATGTAGACGTTATACAACTATTATTAGGGCTTTTGTTAAAAGTGCTGATAGCAGGGACCATGACCCTCAGAGCAGAACTCATAATCAATTTATTTGACCTATAAATACGATATATATACAACGAATAACGTAACTAATATATAAGATCGGGATCTCCCATTAAGATATATAATATCGCTAGCACAGGAGCCACCCCATAAATATAAACAACAACACAATTTAGTCTACGGACACAACAATGTACAATATGATGTAACATTATTAAGTCATAGACAATGTGTTTTTAACGTTTGTAAGTTAAGTTCCATCTGTGTTAATTATTTAGAAAAAAAACAGTATCCAGTTAACATACAATGTCGGCCGACGTATCTCTGAGTTTACAGCCACTGCTATCTGTATACAATGCTATGAGGGCATTCATACGCTATATAAGTATATTTATTTATTTATTCTCCTATCACTATGGTGGAAATGAAATCCATGCATCAAGGAATGGCTATGATTGATCTAGCTCCAAGTAGAAACACAGGAGGATTGATCTAGCTCCAAGTAGAAACACAGGAGGATTGATCTAGCTCCAAGTAGAAACACAGGAGGATTGATCTAGCTCCAAGTAAAAACACAGGAGGGTTGATCTAGCTCCAAGTAGAAACACAGGAGGATTGATCTAGCTCCAAGTAGAAACACTGGAGGGTTGATCTGGCTCCAAGTAGAAACACAGGAGGGTTGATCTAGCTCCAAGTAGAAACACTGGAGGGTTGATCTAGCTCCAAGTAGAAACACAGGAGGGTTGATCTAGCTCCAAGTAGAAACACAGGAGGATTGATCTAGCTCCAAGTAGAAACACAGGAGGGTTGATCTGGCTCCAAGTAGAAACACAGGAGGGTTGATCTAGCTCCAAGTAGAAACACTGGAGGGTTGATCTGGCTCCAAGTAGAAACACAGGAGGGTTGATCTAGCTCCAAGTAGATACACAGGAGGATTGTTTCCACAAGTGCTCATAAGTTCGTTTCATAATATTGATAAATATCAAAATAAATATAAAAAATAATATTTAAGTGTTTCACAGTGGTATCATAAGCTTTATAAATGAAACATGTCCATCGTAACAATAACTGCTTGCAGAATCCCCATCCCTATTCATTGAGTTGATAATTGTGCACTGTCAGTCTACCATTTCTTTTAATGCAAAACAAGATTTATTATTAACATCAATATGTTATCTTCCACATAACAAGATTGTAACATTGTGTTCACTAGGCATAGCTAAATCTTCATGAATTACATATATCACTACACAAATAAGATAATTTGACTGGTACTAGCAACTTGGTTGTGTTAATTCAAGCAGTGTGAACATGTTTAAAAATATAATTTACAAATATCTGATGGGGCGGTTTATACGTAAGTGAAAATCGTTGGCCTCTCGATAAGTATAAAGCTTCCTAGTCCATGTGCCATCTTTAGCGTGTAGCTTTGGATGTGAATTTGTTAAATAAGTTGTGCAGAAACCAAGCCCTCTCTTTTCCACCATTCAACATAGTTTCATGCATGTGATGTTATAAAATGCGAATAAAACATTGCGTTCTATGCTACCTTTGAGGCCCAAATAACGCTCCGGTTTGTGTCAGTCTTCGCCACTGCGGCCGTGGATTAGCGCGCAATATTGAAATATAAAAATGTGTGGCTATAATCCGAATTGTAAAAAGATCAGAAACATATCATGGACTTTGAAACGACGGTTGCAAACATGCTGCACATCATTTACACCGGTCCAACCGTTGCCGAAAGCATTAATCAGTTCCATAAAAACTCCCGCATACTAATATATGGCTATACTCCACGACTTCTAACATTTCTGCTTCTTAGCTTAGTCTGTGACTGTTTTAATTTGTGAGTGTTGCTGAGCTGTTCTCCAGGGGCGCCCGTCTACGAAAAAAAACAATGGCGGACTTATCGGGAATGAGAAATAACGCTACGAATTGTGGGAAGCAAATTCAGAGGAACGACACGAACCCGAAATTCGAGACACGGACTGTGCCGTTTATTATCGCAAACATGTTGACCGCACTGTTTTGTTCCGATATATCGTAATCATCACCGATGAGTTGAATTGTTTGTGGAACTGCACAGCACAATTTGTAACGCAAAGGCACTCGAAAGCGTTGTCTTGTTAAGCACGCCGGTGCTAATAAAAAGCTTCCCTTCTCCGTTCTCGATAGCCGGGTACACAGATCGCAAAAGCTGGGTAAAAATTACTCGGGTCCCGGGTCTTAAAAAACCCACTATTATGATTATTGAACTATCAACTAACATTTGACAAACAAGAGTGAAGACTCTGAAATAAAACTGGTAATCCTTGGTCTGCAAGTAAAATAAATGGAACTTGTAGACGGGTAGCAGTGAATCGAAAGTGGTCCAGCCCGTAACCGGCCCAACGTTGCGTCGAGCCGGGGTGGGCCGGTGGGGATACCCTCTCCCTGATATCAGGTATTTCGAGAACATTCGACCAAAATGTTGTGTTTTGTTTAATTTGATAACCATTTTAACATAACAAATAAATGTAGTTCCAACCTCATATATTTTAAGTATTGCTACATGTATTGTTTCCATAAATACGGCTTATATATATGCGTGTACACGTACACGGAAGTACATCAATCACACCTGGTAGCAAATATAGTTGAACCTCACTTTACGGTCATCTTGTAAGACAGCCACTTCGCAAAAACTGTAGGATAGCACCACGTTACTTTTAGAGAATAGAAAGTTAGTCTCGCTGGCTTGGTCTTCTCGTATATCTAATTGAGATCGCAATAGAGATGTTCCACTGTATCATCATTCAGAAAATGAAATCGTCGTTTGGGTTGAATTCTCCCTCACCGTGGATTGGACATTTGTATAATCGGAAGCGACAAATTTCACAAATGTACCTGAACGATGTTTGAATTCCCATACACAATCATTGGCAACTGCTACCATAAACATAACGCTTGTTTTGTCCTGTTGTCGTAATTAACATACAATACTGTCAAATTGGTCAGTTGTGTTGCAGTGACAATTGTCCTTAGATTTAGAGGTTTTCAAAGTGGGGGTCACGACCCCCTGGTGGTTATTTGGCAATTTCAGAGGGGTCGTCTCATGACTTTGTGTATTTTCTTATGTTGCGTACACTAAAATGTACAATTGCCGATTTTATTTCAGAAAATCGATTTTGATCCTTACCTATGATCGAAAAAGAAAATTGCGTTTCTCTAACAATCCATCCTGGTTACGGTCCATAAAAAGGCTCCAAAAATTCCAATTTCTAAGTAAACTAAAGACGGCGTTACACCAGTCTTAGACTATCATAAACAGCTAGATTTTACTAACTGCGTTTTATTTTAGGTCCTCTTTCACGCAGAGATCCAGTTGTTCAGAGCCAAATAAGTCTTCCAAATGTTAGCGATTAAAAGTTTGCTAAAGCATGATTTATTTACATTACATTAGCCTGGCTAGCGTCGCCGTCGTGACCCGTTGATGTGTGCGTAGCGGTTTACTGCTTAGCGAAGGTCACGGTTTTGTGACATGTGTTAATACATTTTGAGCAAAGTTTAAGTTGTATCTAACTTAAGCTACGCGCTACTGCCCTTCATATTACTATACTCGACGGCACAATTTCGGTTTAAGTTGTTGGCGCTCTCTACGCTCTTGTAAACTGACGCTCCCGCCAAAACATTGCACCGTGTGTGACGCGGACATATTGTCCTTTGTGCTATGTCGGCGGCTTCTGTAAGATTTCGTTTTCATTCTTCGCACAGTAAATAAAAAGTCATATGTTGTTGATAAGTGGTTGTTGGCTCGTAGTTTCAAACACGTTTTGACAAGTGTTCAATCTCTTTTGCCAAATTGTGCCAACTGTTTAGAATTTCGATTATCATGATGGAAATATCACCCTTTGCCTTGAATAATTTAATGATCAAGTTCGGGAAAGGCATTTTGAAAATACGCCTTGATTTTTCATCAGATTCTGTTCTAGGATGAATTTTTCTTAAGAGTTTAATATGTTAGTGAAATGGCCCTCCTGTTGCCCAGGAAAACCTCCGTCAAGCCGTCAGAAAACACGTGGTGGGTTCGGACATTCCGTCGTATGTTTTGTCGAAAATATGGTCACAAAAATGTTCCTTTATGACAAAAACATAAGACAAAGTTTTTAAAGCAACAACTGTAAGCGGGAATGTTTGATTTTGAGATGTCATGCAGCAATACTAATGTAATTCACGTATATAACTGTTTCCAACATTGTTGCCAAATGCAAAGCTTGACGGAGGTCACGCGCAAAAATTCCACTGTGACGTAACTAATTTGGTGTCTGGTAGTCAAGGTGATCTGCCGTCTTGGCTATACACAATGGACTGTTGTGTATTGTTTACCATGGAACCGAAACTATATTTTGATGGATAGTGACATCTCTAACGCCTGACAGTAATATACAAGTTCTTAAGGTGACCGGCCAAAGATGTGCAACTGAAAAAACTATTGAATTATTTCCATCGTTTGATTGCAATAGACGCTAACGCGCCTTCTTGCAGTTGTTTTGTCTAGCCAGCCAAAGGCCGTTGCTAGGATGGACGGCCGAATGTCAGGTAATCGCTAATGGACTATATTGGTGTACCAAGTATGTCACGGTTTACCTACTTCACAATCAAATTTTTACGCGTGACCTCCGTCAAGCTTAGCCTTTGCCAACAATGTTGAAAACGGTTATATAGGGCCTTCGTGAATTACATTACTATAACTTATCCATCACGTGACCTGTTGCGTAGCAAAAACTCCTTCAAACGATCAAAAATGGATGCCGAACACGTGGTGCGTCTGTGCACTGCATCGTATATTTTATTGAAATTCTGGCCACGAAAGTGTTTCTTTATAACAAAAACATAAGGAAAAAGTTGTTAAAGTGACAACTGTATGCATTAATGTTTGATTTATGAGATGTCATGCAGCAATAGCAATGCAATTCACGTGCATAACGTTATCAACACTGGTGGCAAAGGCAAAGCTTGTCGGAGGTCACGCACACAATTGTGATTATGAGATAGGCTAACCGCGACGTACTGGATTCATCAACTGAAAGGCATGATATATGTTAAGTAAATCTTTCCAACTTGCATGTCTCGCTTAAACAACTTTGCTTTATGGTTTATGCTTAGGATTTGGTGGTAATGAAAATTATTTGGAGCCCGAATTTCAAGAAGATAAACAACAAAATGTTCAAAAGTTCTCCGTGTGCAGCATCCATGTATGACTGCGTGGCATACCTTGTTTCTATGTAATACGTCACGCGGTGAATACAACATTGACGATCTAGTGTCACTGTTTGCCAACGTCACAGTCATAATTATAATTATGTTTACATCATCAATCTTTCCCACATTCAGCTAGTTCTCGCTTTAACAACGTGGTTATATATGGTTTTTCACAAATAATAAAATGTCGGACCAGAATGTCAACAAAACCTACAACGAAACGTCCAACAGCTGCACACATTCGGCCATTTTGAATGCTTTACGAACCTTGTTGTTAGGCAATAGGTCACATGATTAAAAAGTAAATTATCGCCAGGAAACGTGACAATTATTTGTTTTTGAGTGAGAGAAACATCAACAGTTACGTCAAAGGGAGGCACACATAAATGCTAACAATGTTTTCCGTGTTTTCCCCGATTGTTCCACGTAATCTAACGTTCACGAATCGGGGCATCCTAGGATATATATGCACCCGTCGCCATTACAAAATGGCGCCACTGGACTAAAAATAACCAGCTACGAGATTGTGGTGAATTATCACATTGTGGCAAGTGTATCAACTTCAAAGTAGTCGATTGTATTATCGTGAAGACATTTTATTCGTGTACGTATTGTAGTAGTGTAATATTTACAGTTCGAGCTAGAAGGATTGTAAAGTAAATCGTAGACCGACCTGATTTGGGCTCAGCATCCACGAGCTGGCCACAAACGGCGACCAGCAGCGCGAAATGGACAATCGTCATCGTAGACCTGGAATTAGAAAACAATACTTGTCATCGGGGACGAATACTATATTTAAAAAAAATTTGTTTACGAATATTTCGTTTGCTGTATTAGAAAAGAAGCATCGTGGCGCAAAGAATTCGCATGTCCATATGATATGGTCCTGTGACAGTGGCGCTGAAAGAATAACATAAGCTGCAAGTTTGCGATAAAAAGAGGTTGGGGTGGAATGCAGCCTAACAGGAAGAGTATTGGTAAGGATAGATGGATGCAGGCAAAGGATGGATACAGGCAAACTTGCAAAGAAAGCAGAGGTGAGGCAACGCCAAGGACGCAGGAGAAGGGGTAGGCCAGAGCTGAGATGGGAGGACTGTGTGAGGAGGGACAAGAGTCGGGCGGGTGAGGATGAAAGGTGGACGAGTGGTTCAACAATATTATACCTGACCCAACCACTGTACAAGGAACAAGCTGGAAGAACACAAGTGGTTAAGTAAAACCGTAAGCCGGGAGTTTATGTTGATGTCGCTTCGGCTGTGGCACTGCATTTGACATCACTCGGTGCAGGAAACCCACACGGCGCACTAGGATACGTGACTGAATTGTACGATTTCATTTTGATCAATCAAACTATTTGCTGTGTTAATTGATGAGCAACTTGTGACGAAGAAGGTGACGAAGATGTTCTATGCTGACCTATTGACTAAAATACAAGGACAGAGGTTGCTCTTTATAGCGCGTTTGATTTAGCGTTACGTCTTCTCCGGCCAAATGATCGTCTGTTAACAAGATTTCACAAGATTGTTACCCAGAGAATTAACTCTAGATGACTAAAATAGCGTAGAATAAACGCGAAAGTTTCAAACAATGTAGTGTGTGCTGAAGCCCGCCAACCATGATAACACCAAATCTACAGATCTTCTAGAGGTGGTTTCTTCGGAAGATTATTGGGCGAAATATGCACACCAACGGAGAGATGCGCCGAAAGACACAGACAACATGTTTGCAACACAGATAAAGATTCCGTTGCGCGCAGCCCAATACAGCCCTACGCTGGATAGCATATGATAGGGTCACCCTAAGGAAACAGAACAACGGACCGTAGAGAAAGAATGGAAAGCATGTACGCTTATGTGGGATACCTTCACGAGGCAGGCTGTAGGTTCTCACATAGGAGCCGTATGTGTCTGCTAAGGCGAGGAGTGTGTGTGTGTGTGTGTGTGTGTGTGTGTGTGTGTGTGTGTGTGTGTGTGTGTGTGTGTGTGTGTGTGTGTGTGAGAGAGAGAGAGAGAGAGAGAGAGAGAAAAAAAAAAAATCAACACACATCTGTACTTACATGCTTCTCTCAGTCACCGGGTGAACTGCAAAAGTATCTCTGATGGTTGTCTTTCTCAGTATCAAGACACGACACTATTTATACCATCAGCGAACGACGTCATAGCATCATAATTCTTCTTGCTATCCAATCAACATTCAACAATACGATATTTTAATTGCGTCATGCGACACAAGTGAAAAAAACCGATTGTAGTGAAATAATGAGCATGAACATTAATTGCCCTTTAGTCCAACTCAAATCGTCTCATCCATCGTGTCTCTTTAGGATTGGCGTTCCGTTTGGGGAGCTCATGGCGGATGATCGATATATTTCCGTCTACGCGATATGTCGCCAACGAAACCATATGTGCTTATAATGTATTACTTAAATAAGGGGTAAGGGTAGTTCCTGCTGCTACTAAATGTAGTCTTAATGCGCGTTTCTTCTCTCATTTACCTTCACTGAAAAACTACGCAATTAATTGTTTACAGTTTGCTCAGTGAAATGTCGAACAAGTAAACTACTACAAGATGTTAACTTCGATTTGGTATATTGATTGTGCTTTTCTTTTTGGGGGACAAATTATTTCGTAAAAGTGTGCAGTGTTTGTTTACCATCACACAGGTTCGACGGCAAGAACGATTGTTTCCTGAATAAACTTGCTCTATTAATTGGCTGTATATCTGCCACAGATTCGCAGATTTTTAAGCCTACACGAACAGCAGTGTTGTGAGTACATGTTCAAAGTATCACTGACATGTGATTCCGTGATCTCGTAAAAACAATTTATGTTGTGAGAGGGTGCTATGCGAAAGTTGTGAGAGGGTGCTATACGAAAATGATGAATGCATTTGACATACATTATGGCAAATCTTCACGCCACACTTAATGCAGAACCGAGATAGTATTGAATTCAACGCTTCTTATGGTTGGTCCACATTTCACTGGGTTATGAGTATGACGTACACAGCGAGGATAAACTGCTTACACCAGTAAACAATCAGTCAGTCAATTTTCGGGTTAACGGAAGATCATCATGTTACCCGCGTTTGGTTTCTCCTTGACATTTGAATCTGCAGCATTGTGGGTCATAGATCGACCAAAGAAGGCAAAGCATCCATCCAGCAAGTGAGCAGCGAAGACTAACTGAATCGTTATGTTTCTATGGGCAAACCATTCTTCTGAGATATTTGTCAATTTTGTTTTTAAACTTATCCACGCTGTTAGCAGTCTCACAGTTAGTAGCTTATTCGATCAATTTCTTTCTTTGTCGTTTTATGTGGGAAGGTTCCAATGTCGAATCTACATGGTTCCTTCAGTAACGTTGCTTCTTCTTATTTATTGATTCTATCTTCTTTATGTCAGAAAACGTAGTGATATCAATACTCATTTTGAAATGAATAAGTATTTGTTTTGGAGATAAATTTGCAATTTTTATCACATTTTGCCTATAATATTAAACAATATTCCTTACCAAAATAAACATATTTTTATTATGTTGTTTGCGTTGTTTCTTCAAGCCAACTACGAAATACGATCATACTAACCACACAACAATTTTACATTTATCTTTGACAAACATCCATAAAGAAATAGTGTGTACATATAATAATCTTGTGAACAATGAAAATTAATTTTGCTAGAGCTTCATAAAATGTTACGCAATATTGAAAGACAACTTCAACGATCTTAATAACAAACTTTGCAATTTGGCATGCATATTAGATGACTTTATACGCTAAATTGCAGCTTCTTAAGTGTTGTAGTTTCTATAACAAAGTAAATTCCTTGTTGCTAATTGTGATAAAATGTGAACGACTGCTTGTTTTGGTGTTGACAGTTACAATTTTGTTACGTTATTTGTTGAAATTTAACAACTTAGCGTGTATTAAAGGGAAATAAAAGGCAATTGTTTGGGTCTACGCGTCTAAAAGTACCAATAAAACCTAGCTATTAACAACTATAATTCATAATAGGCCTACTATGCCAGTAGTGTACTGGAATACCATTGTTGAAGATAGACCGGCGAAAAGCCGAAACAATATATCCGCGTGTAACATATTTATTATTCTGCAGCTGGGCTTGACGACCGGTAATTTTTGCAAAACCATAACCATAGTAAATAAATAAATATTAAATAATTAAATATAGTTAAATGTGTACAGTGTAAAATAAACTCTCTTAAACTTAGTTAAAATGATAGTTTAACTCAGAATGCAACATTAAATAATGCTTAACAGGGTCGTCCACTCGGTCTTTATTTAAACGTTCTAATATTATGAACATCGCTGATGCTAACCTCACAAGTTTATTTCTCTCGTATTTCACGAAACCTTTTATATAATGACATAATGTTTGCTTTATACCATTCAAGAGAACCCTCACCTCTTTTTTTGGATGAAACATTACTATTACTACTACTACTACTACTACTACTACTACTACTACTATTACTACTACTACTTCTAGTATTACTACTTATTATAATACTACTTCTACTGCTACTTCTACTACTACTACTATTACTACTACTTTCACTACTACTACTACTACTACTACTAATGCTCCTACTACTACTACTATTACTACTACTTTCACTACTACTACTACTACTACTACTACTATTACTACTACTTTCACTACTACTACTACTACTACTACTACAACTACTACAACAACTACTACTACTACTATTACTACTACTTTCACTACTACTACTACTACTACTCCTCCTACTACTACTATTACTACTACTTTCACTACTACTACTACTACTACTACTACTATTACTACTACTTTAACTACTACTACTACTACTCCTCCTCCTACTACTACTATTACTACTACTACTACTCCTCCTCCTACTACTACTATTACTACTACTTTCACTACTACTACTACTACTACTACTACTACTACTACAACAACAACAACTACTACTACTACTACTACTACTACTACTACAACTATTACCACTACTACTATTACTATTCCTACAAGTACTAATAATAATAAGCTAACTTCTATTGCGTTTAAGTCCTTGAAAATCAAATTCGGGGGCACCAAGACAACATGGTTGGTCAATCGACAAATACTTTTTAAGTTGTTAACAGATCGATGGATACGCTAGGAAGCTATGACGGATAAGCAAGTTTATAAAGGTAAGTGTATAAATTACGGCGGAATTGTGTAATATTTCAAATTGATCTAACATTAAGAGGGTGAATATTTCTTTGATCTCTTAGTTAAGTTGAAAGGCCTATGTTAGTTTGTTATATCTATGTTAGTTTGTTATATCTATCCCAATAGAATATTGAATATAATCTGTCCCATCCTTTCCTTTGGTATGCTCCCTTCTCACGTAACTGCGACATTTACATTCATGCCAAATAACGAGGTTGAACAAGACAGCGCAGTTGAAAAAAGTTGTATAGGCAACAAGGTTTACATAATTTCGAGCTAAGGTTGTCTTTAGCCCATTGAAATATACCGTTAAATACATATATATGCACGATAAGTTTGCTACCTGTTATATTTAAAATTAACCTTCTGTTTGCTGAACGCCATAGGTATACTAGAATGAAGACACCGCTTAATTGCCCACAGAAGAAAATAATTACATTATGCAATTGGATAACTATCACCATACACGGCTTGCTGAGTATTGTGTTACGATATGCCAGCTGAAAGTTCAATTAATAATGGTATTTAATGTGTTTATTTAATGGGTAAATGAATCATGCATGTGTCTGCCACCCACTTGCAATCTGCCAATTAGTAATTAGTGATGTTGGTTCGAATTTGTATGGCACGTACGATCTACCTGTTCTGCTCTATTCCGCTGTCTTGTTAAATCACGCAACCTGTAACACTACCTTAATGTTCCCAGACAGTGTGTGAAAGCGTAATAATAACAAGTTGGTAAATGCGTATAAGTGTCAAACCGGCAATGCCTGATCGTGTTGTTATCATCTGATTTTGCAACATGCTATTCATTTGTTCCGAAGTCGTAAATTAAAAAAGTAAAAGTATGTTCTTATATAGCGCAGTATCCAGTCCTTGGGACAGCTCAAAGCGCTCTTCATTTTGCTCCCTGTCAGATCTGTTCAATCAAACACCATTTCGACTTCTTTGGGAATAATTCACCCACGTTGCAAATAATACGCGAAGAATATTATTACACAAATATCCACTATTGTCTATAAGCAGGTATTCAGTCACACAGCTGAGTGAACTGGGGCAACATGAAGTGAACGAACTTGCCAAAGGTTCGAAACAGCAGCACCGGATTCGAACCGTGTTTTCTCGATTTAGAATCCGATGTTCTGCTCACTGCGCCACTGCGCAATTATTTATGCTTTCATTCTTGTCATAAGTACAGCTTCGATGACCTATGACCCACAATACTGCAACTTCATGAAACCATTCAGCGTTAATCACATTATGTATGTGAGTCCCATTGAACTAGGGTGAATAAAATGAGTTGCTTGGTTCCATTGTTTAAATAATATTGGGACCTGCACATGAATGACAGTTAATAGGATTGTCATACTGATTGCTTCTAGATGATATATTGAAACATTTTTCTTTAACGGTGACGACGAACCAGATATGACCGAGCGTCATTGGTAATGTAGGCCTGCGAAGCATAATTACAAATATACGGAACATTAAATTTGCAGTGGAATATCGCTGTATGGAACATGTTGGGCAAACTGTAACCATGCTGAATATTCTTTATATCCAAGATCGGGAATGTCAAAGTTGGTCCTCCTAAGCGGGTGTTACCATCGTCGGGAATCATTGCAGTGAGAAGCCATTGTGCATTCACTGAACAATATTCAACATAATTTATCGAGCCTGTCATCAAAAGGGAAGATCCCATAATCCTTTGGTTTATCATATTTGTATAACAAGTATTTTCCGCTGAATCAGATGTGTAATACTATAGCGATATTAGCGTTGATACTAATAATGTCAATACAGAAACATCAAGGAGTAGGCACTTTCTTCTAGATGTAATTTAAACAAGAACATGGTATTTTCTTCAATCGATATAACGGCATTGGTCTACAGTGGGAGACAAACAACGTAACGTTAAATATGTAGCTTATAAGCTGGATTGAAGACACAGAAGGCGAGGTGTGTTATCATATTTGAAATATGCGGATACAATATATTAAATAGGCGGCGACTGTACAGGGTTCCACGCTTTAGCTTTGAATATGTGCTACAAACATATATATACATGTTCTGTGATGTTGACGGTATGTGAATTATACACTTGTATATTGAAAAATCAGTGCGTCAGTGGCATAATTTAAGTATTTTCAACAGCTATATCGTAACACAATACGCCGCCAAGCATCACTTAGAAATAGTCATCCAATTGCACAATCTATTGTTTTATTTTTGAGCAATTAGGCAGTGTCTACGTTCTGATACTCAGCGATCAACAACAACTTGTTAGTTGTATAGGGATTAGGTAGCAAAATTACACGGGCATACAAGTGGTTACTGACTACTTGCAATGTGCAAATAAATAATGTTATCTGGAAACTGCGTAACAAGTACAAATTATGTGTTCAGTTCGTTTTCATGTCGTTGTTAAAAAGTACCGGTATGTCTTGGGTAACAGAAATCGCTCACATGTACACGTAACATTTTGAGGTACGTGCCAAAACCGCGCCCTTTGAATAAACCCGCATTCGCGCGCGTGTGCACGCACACAAACACGCACGCACGCACACACACACACACACACACACACACACACACACACACACACACACACACACACACACACACACACACACACACACACACACACACACACACACACACACACACACACACACACACACACACACACACACAGACACACACACATACACACACACACACACACACACACACACACACACACACACACACACACACACACACACACACACACACACACACACACACACACACACACACACACACACACACACATACACACACACACACACACACACACACACACACACGCAGATATTCTCGTGTGTCAATGTCCTTTTTACTTGTATATGTAACGTTGTAAGTTCACACTGCTCTGGAACATAAATGTCAGCACTGGTCTGCTATTCCATGCAATAATTATTACTCCTTACTCTATTAATGTACATAGATTTCTTAATCTAATCAATGACTACTTGCTAATCGCTGAATACCACAACGTATACCGCCTAAGTGTTCAAAGAGAAAACAACTAATATATTATACAATCGGATAGTTAGCAGTAAGCTCAAGATGCGGTGTATTGTGTTATGATATAGCTGGTGAAACTTCAAATTGATTGCATATGTTAAGACCATCCAGTAATGGGTGCATGTATCAAGTGGCTAATTTAGTATATATCAGAGCCATTACGTTTGGCGTGTATATCAATTATTTGTTGTATTAATTAATCAGCTATTGCCCAGGCACGCGTCCTCTTGTGTTGTTTGTTGTTGTTGCCCAGCAAAGATTTACTTAATTATTCAATCAAATGTCCACGCGGAAGTGTAAATTATCTTACAATAAAAATGTGTACTTAATTCACCCCCCCAAAATGGTAGATTTTGGTATATTTTATATTTCCGTTTTCCATCACCTTCCTGGTAATTAGCGTAGAAAATGCAATCTACAAGGATGTAACACAGTTATCCTGATCTGTGTAATATGTAATCTACAAGTAAGTAACACAGTTATCCTGATCTGTGTAATATGTAATCTACAAGTAAGTAACACAGTTATCCTGATCTGTGTAATATGTAATCTACAAGTAAGTAACACAGTTATCCTGATCTGTGTAATATGTAATCTACAAGTAAGTAACACAGTTATCCTGATCTGTGTAATATGTAATCTACAAGTAAGTAACACAGTTATCCTGATCTGTGTAATATGTAATCTACAAGTAAGTAACACAGTTATCCTGATCTGTGTGATATGTAATCTACAAGTAAGTAACACAGTTATCCTGATCTGTGTAATATGTAATCTACAAGTAAGTAACACAGTTATCCTGATCTGTGTAATATGTAATCTACAAGTAAGTAACACAGTTATCCTGATCTGTGTAATATGTAATCTACAAGTAAGTAACACAGTTATCCTGATCTGTGTAATATGTAATCTACAAGTAAGTAACACAGTTATCCTGATCTGTGTAATATGTAATCTACAAGTAAGTAACACAGTTATCCTGATCTGTGTAATGTGTAAAATCAGAAAAACTAGAAGACAGATGAACGTATTATGGGGATAAACATTATTACGATTAGCAATTATGTGTGTGTATGTGTGTGTGTGTGTGTGTGTGTGTGTGTGTGTGTGTGTGTGTGTGCGTGTTTATGTATCAAGCTTCTAACACTTTTCCTTTCAGTTGTTTCTTCAGTTTTCTGTCCCACATAATGCCTTTCTACCCTCGTCCATGCTGCTGCTCCTGCTTGCACCCTCCTCTGTATTTCTTTACTACTCCTTCCATCCTCACACACTGTTCCGCCCAGGTATACAAAGCTGTTCACTTGTTTAATGGTCTTTCCGTCAATAACTACATGCAGATATATCTCCTGTTCACCTATCCACATTACTTCAGTCTTCTCCAGATTCATTCGGAGGCCGTGTTTTCTGAAGGTGTCACTCCATTCTTGCAATGCTTTCTGTAGTTCCTCTTTGTTATCAGCCACCACTGCTAGGTCGTCTGCATACAGTATTTTCTTAAGTTCTTCCTGCTCCGATATCTTTCCACTGATCAGGTTCATCACCATATTGAAAAGCAGGGGACTCAAGGCACTTCCCTGTCTGAGTCCTACTTCCACTCCAAATTGTTCCGATGTTTCTCCTTCGACTCTCACTACTGCTGTTGTCTCCTTCTACATTTCCTCCACCATTCTGGTTTCTGCTTCTCCAACCTCCACCCATCTCATGACTGCAAATGTGAGGTCACTCGGCACGGTGTCAAATGCCTTTTCCAGTTCTACAAAACCGAACGCTACATCCTTTTTCAATTCTCTCTTCTTCTCGATAATTTGTCTGATGGCAAACAATCCATCATCTGTTCCTCTCCCTTTCCTAAATCCCAGCTGATTCTCTCCGATTTTGCTCTCCACCGAAAGCCTCACCCTAGCATCCAGTATCCTTTCCAACAATGTCAGGGCTTGACTCAGTAATGTGATGCCTCTGTATCTCCCTGGGTCACGGATGTTCCCATTCCCATTCCATATCGGCACAATCACTCCTCTTCGCCACTCTGCTGGTATCTCTCCTGATGTGAAGCACACATTAAACAGCCTCGTCAGCCACTTGATTCCAACTAATCTGTTTGCTTTCACCATTTCCACTGAGAGTTCATCCACTCCTACAGCCTTTCCAGTTTTCATCTTCTTTACTGCTTTCTACACCTCTTCTTCTGTTATTGTCCTCACCTCCTGCTCTCTCCTTACGGTATGAGGTATCTCTATCTCATATTCTTCCTCCGGATTTAGTAGTTTCTTGAAGTACTCCTCCCAAACACCCAGCACTTGGTTTGCGACGGAACACTTTGCTGTCTCTATCTCTATCCCTGGCAAGTTTTTTCCCTCCATCTTCTTCAATCTTATCACATAATTCCTGCTGTTTATCATCTCTTGTTTGAGCAACTGCCTTATTTGCTGCCTTCTTCTTCTCCCAGTACTTCTGCTTGAGCCTTGTCTTCTCCCAGTACTTCTGCTTCAGCCTTGTCTTCTCCCAGTACTTCTGCTTGAGCCTTGTCTTCTCCCAGTACTTCTGCTTGAGCCTTGTCTTCTCCCAGTACTTCTGCTTCAGCCTTGTCTTCTCCCAGTACTTCTGCTTCAGCCTTGTCTTCTCCCAGTACTTCTGCTTCAGCCTTGTCTTCTCCCAGTACTTCTGCTTCAGCCTTGTCTTCTCCCGGTACTTCTGCTTCAGCCTTGTCTTCTCCCAGTACTTCTGCTTGAGCCTTGTCTTTTCTTCATCACTCGCTTCTTCCAAACACTTCAGTGCCTCCTTTTTTTCCGTATTGCTTGTTCAACTTCCTTCCACCACTATTCTTTCTTCTTTCGACTTTGTGTCGGCTTTCCTGATGTTCGGCCACACATCTCCTCAGCTGTTCTAACAAAGCCTTCCTTCAGTGCTTTCCACCCTGATTCCATATCCTCCCTTTGTTCTTGTAGTAGCCAGAACTTCCTCTCTACTTCGGTTTTGTATTGAACCATCAACTCTCCTTCAAATTTCCACCATTTTTTTATCTGTCTTTGTTTCTTCCTTCCCTGTTTGCCTCTTCCTATCCACATTTCATAAACCACTGGTTTATGTTGGCTCGTTATGTGCTCTCCTGCCAGAACTTTGCAGTCCCTAACCTTGTTCAACTGGCTGCTTCTAACAATCAGCAACTGTATCTCTGTTCTGTTGTTTCCACTTCTGTATGTGATCTTGTGTGATTCCTTCTTCTGAAAGAAGGAGTTTACCACCACTAGCTGATTTCTGCCTAGCATCTCGACCAGATCTTGTCCCTCTCTGTTTCTCGTTCCATATCCGTACTTTCCTAAGGTCTCCTCACTGTTCTGTCTCTTTCCTACATGTGCATTTAAATCACCTGCCACAACCAGCATTGTCTCCGGCTCCACATGCCCAATCATTTCTTCCAGGTTGTTTCGGAATGCATCATTGACTTCTTGATTTCTCCCTGTCTGTGGTGCATAGACCGATAGTATGCACATCATCTTTCCACCAACTAACATCCACACTGCAATTATCCTGCCTTCCCATCGTTCCACCCTGATGACTTCCTTGCTGTATTCCTCCTTTATAATCACTCCCACTTAATTGTTCTTCCATCTCCCCCTGCATGCAACATCTTAAACCCATCTCCCAGGTTCACTGCCCGGTCCCCTTTCCACTTGGTTTCTTGAACCCCCAATCACTGACAGTTGCCGCCTCTTCATTAGCTCCACCACCTCCTCTCGTTTCCCCGTCATTGTTCCCACATTGAGAGTGGCAAACCGGACTTCGCATGAGAGTCGATGCCGGCTGTTCGACCGTTCAGGTCTTCGCTGGTGCCTGAGTCCCAGCGCGTCGGTTCCCCCGCACGCGATAGCCAATCTCGTAATTACTAAGTGATATAGCATATAATTGAGGTCATTTATTCGAGCCACATGGCGCTGATGGGTTTGTCTTCCAGGTTTTCCTTCCCGTAGGTCAATGTCTTCCATGACTAGTGGACTTGATCTGCCCATGGTTTGAAGTCAGAGTTTTCCTTCTCCTAGACCCACTGCCTGTCAAGGCTAATGAGTTGGGTCTACCCAGGTTTAAAATCAGAGTTGTCCCTCTCCTGGATCCCTAGCATGTTAGCATGGGGCCGTAAGGTGCCCAGTTACCGCAGTATACCACAAGGAGATCATGCTAGAGTCTTGTCTATGGAGAGGCTATGTACCAGCAGGGGAGGCTTGCGCACTCATATCCCTTTTCGCTGGCGGTCGCAACTGAAAGCGAGAGCAAGAAGCGCCTTAACCCCACACAATAAACTGATGCCTAATATATTATGTCAAATGATCAAATGTATAACTTGACAAAGGAAACTTCACAGGGCGTTGTAACAGCAGACCGTCTGGCACGTTGTTTATGTTATTTATGTTGTTTATGTTGCTTATGTTGCTTATGTTATTTATGTTGTTTATGTTGTTTATGTTGTTTATGTTGTTTATGTTGTTTATGTTGTTTATGTTGTTTATGTTGTTTATGTTGTTTATGTTGCTTATGTTGTTTATGTTATTTATGTTGTTTATGTTGTTTATGTTGTTTATGTTATTTATGTTGTTTATGTTGTTTATGTTGTTTATGTTGTTTATGTTGTTTATGTTGCTTATGTTGCTTATGTTGTTTATGTTGTTTATGTTGTTTATGTTGCTTATGTTGCTTATGCTGCTTATGCTGCTTATGCTGCTTATGCTGCTTATGTTGCTTATGTTGTTTATGTTGTTTATGTTGTTTATGTTGTTTATGTTGTTTATGTTGTTTATGTTGTTTATGTTGTTTCCTTGAATACGTTTGAACATAACCGATTTGCAACTGACAATGCGCATGTATTAGTAGATAGTTGCCCAGGCACGCCTCCTGTTGTATTACTCTTTGTTGTTTCTGGTTCTGCCCATCACATATTTATATAATTAATCAATTGAATGTCTACGCGGAAGTATAGCTTTTCTCTTAACAAATCAATGTACAATTGATTTACTTGCAACTTGCCAGATTCTGGTTTATGTTATATTTCCGTTTTGCTTCATCTGAAGTAACTTTCCTAGTAATTAGCGTGGAATATCGGACAATCTCGGCACAGTATAATTTCATAACAGAATCAGTGACTGTAGTCAACGTAATATCTAAATTATATGTTTGAACGTATTCGTTAGTTCTAAGATTTGCCTCACCACAGTGAAAAACCACAATTAAATATTTACAATCAGGAATACACTAACATATTGGTCAACATCAAATGATTATTGTGATGCACCGCACCTTTTTGATTATGTATTTATTTCATGGCAACCTATCAGTTATTATAACTTACTTGACAAATGAAACTACACTGGGCGTTGCAACATGCAATATGGCTGGGCCTTTGTTTATGTTGTTGTTTTGTACGTAAATGTATGTTTGAATCTGACCTACAAATGAAAACACGAATGAGGGAACGAATTAAATAACCACTTAAAGACATAGGGAAGGTTGCATATATATGCATATATATGCATATATATATATATATATATATACAATTTGGTGTGTGTGTATATATATATATATATACACAAAATTGTGTAACATTAAAATTACGCTATCGTATAAATAAGAATGTTCACTAAGAGGGTAGTGACATTGGTGAGGCTGATGTATGTCAATTTCCAAATATAATATATTATGCTTAGTAGTGGAAGCATGTGAAGTGGCTCAAAAAATCCCAACCATTGTTTTGCATTTCAAACAATTTTCCTCGTCTTGGGGATAACTTAACGAAATATTGGGTATATTTACCTGTCAAGAAACGTTTTTGTTTTTTCTATGAAAATTTCAGCCGCATTTCACATTATATAAAAAAAAAGTTTCTTGAGAGTTAAATATACCCAATCTGAATAACCAAGAAACGGGATCATCGCTACATTCAAGGAACTTAACGAACGTTTGCAATTAATAAAATTTGTCTCCATAACACTAACATTGGAACTAGAGCTTTTTCTGTTACTGCACCAACTCTTTGGAATATACTCCCTCGTAGTGTTAGATCAGTTGGAAATATTACAAAACGTCGTCATTTAAAAACTGATCTTTTCAACCTTGCCTACCCACCGTTGTTCCATAGCGCCTTGATCCATCTGTTGACAACTGGAATACTGCTTATGGATTTTGAGACTGACCAATCCTGTTGTTTTGATGGGCCTCTGCCTTGGTTTCCAAGGATTTAGGCGCAATAGAAGTTATTTCATTATTATTATTATTTATTATAAAAAAAAACCTTCATGTCATAACGTTCACCGTTAATGGAAAACTTAATTTATAATTATTAATTTAGATTATGGTAACCTTAAGGGACCATACTATACAACTATTCGAACGCTACCAACATCCCCCATGCGTGTGTGTTAGGGAATTGCATCAGCTAATTGCGACACCCATGACCCGGCTCGTCTCATCCCACAGTGTCCGGGTCATGGGTGCCTGATCACAAATTGAAAATGCAAAACTATTTTAATCGAAAATCAGACTAGCGTCTGCCAAACATTGTGACAAGTTTAAAGTCACAGCTTTTGTAATCTAGTAAAGATATAATAATCGGTAACGTATCATATCGATCAAGGCACACCATCCAACGACGCCACATAGTTGCGCAAACATGACAAGTAATTGGATTAAGTAATCAGATAACAAAAGCTAAGTGTTACTTGTGGTGTACGAGGTAGCGATGAATATGTACGTGTGATCCTTTGCCTATTTGATGACACTCTGCAATGACAAAGGTATCGAATAACGACGCTTTTCGGAGTATTGGGCGTTAGCTTTGAGATAAATGTTACTTCGTGGTTTTAATTATTTGGACGTTGGCCAGATAAACACGTTATATTTCAAGTTGTCATTGTGAATTGCAAACATCAAACTGTTACATAAATTATTTTGTTACTTTGCAAAACGTAGCTGTGCATTACTGTTCAGTAAACAACGGTATACTTCAAGGACGCATACTATTTTGTTTTCGTCTTTGTTTTTGTTTTCTTTGAACAGCACATGAAACAATGCGTATAATGTTAATGATCAGCGGTGTAGAACTGTAATTTCCAAACTGGCGGCACGTTAATAGCCAGTAGGGGACAGTTTGTGAAATGAGAAAGTGTGGGCTCCGCCAGAATATCTTGGCCAACTTTTAATTGGAGGTGGAATTGTCATTTGGATGGCATTGTCTTGGATGTCTTGTTAAATATTGTATCCATTTGGATTTTACTGAACAATGTTCACTAATATTAAACGTTTGCTTTATCACCTGTCCATGTGTATTGTCTCTTCACGTTTTCCCGTCTTCATTTCACGTTACAATCAGTAAACAATGCTTTACCAAAGCATGTTTCTCCACTAATGGTTTCGGGCATTTTGCCACTACATGCCTGTTAGGGAATGTTGGTGTAGAAACTGGGTTTATTACCGGTGTAAATTCGATGCCAATCATGGCTACTTACTAAGACTTAAATATCTTCATCTAGAGCGTCTCGAACTCCGCCGGGTTTATAATGATATGGTAATGGTATATAATATAATCCATGGACATGTCAATGTATCTGAAAATAATCTCATTTCGTGCAATAACATTGCTACAATACCACTATTTCGATAAGAGGTCATGGACTTAAACTTAAGACAACACCCTTTAAACTTGACTTAACAAAAACACATTTTGCAATATAGTTGTATATATCTGGAACCAACTACCAGGACGCATAGTTAACTTAACATCCAAAATACAATTTAGCAAAGCTCTGCGTACAATAAACTGTGATTCTGCAATGAAGTTCGATAGACATTTGTGGGAATCTACTTAATTGGAATATTTGTGTATCATTAGTATTGGATATTATCAGTTCACCATTACGGTGTATTACATATAATGATGGGTGCATGTAAAACGTTGTATTCTGTATTATATTCATGTAATAGTGGTGTGTGTATATATAATTAGCACGTGTTGTACCCATGGGAAACAACATTGTTGTTGATTCTAAATAAACAATCAGTCAATGTCTATTGGTATATATATCAAGTGTTGGTTCGCGTTTGTCTGACAAACTTTTGTATCTCGTATGTGTCGTAGGCCTATCCTCACCACTCCCGCATCTACATGTGTACAATAACCGAGTGGTAGAACCACATATCGGACCGATTTAAATGCCCCCTACACACACCCAAATGTTATATCATTTGAAAGCGCTACCTTTTGAGGCCCCAACGAGGCCTGTCATAGAGCTGCCACGTGGTGCAGAAAGCGTGTATCCAAGGTAAAACATGGTCACCGTCAAATGATGAATTTTCGAAATTGTGCGCTTCTGCAAGCGTTTTAACATTACAATGGTCGCATATCTACTTTACGTAATTACTAGATGGCCAAGTCATATATTTTTGAAAGTCTATTGTCTCCGCGTCAAACTGAGTTGTTACATGATATGTCACGAGTGGAGCTAAGGTCAATCAAGGTCACCGTGAAAAGATTAATGTTCGATGTTTTTGCAACATCCCGAAAGTTAGAAAGTTACAATGACCCTACAAATACTTCATTCATATGTACGTATAATATATTATGTGAAAGAACCATTTCTCCGTGTCAAAAGGAGATATGACATGGAGCTTTCTGATATCTCATCTTCACGGGTCCTTTAGTAATGTAACTGCATGTCCTCTAGACCTTCTATCTTTAGTAACTGCGAAAAAATATTTATATCAGTATTTTCATAACCATTGAATATTTTAAACACTTCTATCAGATCTCCTCTCAATCATCTGGTCTCTAGTGTTTGTCAAACCGCTTTCTTTTAGACGTATTTCACACCTAAGATCCCTCAGTTTGGGAATAATTTTAGTCGCTCTCCTTTGTACTATTTCTAGCATATCTATGTCCTTCTTGCGACATGGCCTCCACGCTTGTATACAATATTCTAAATGAAGCCTAACTATTGTTTTGCATTGCAGTATTATTAGTATATCATTTTTATACGCTATATTTCGCGTATATTTTCCAAGTATTTGATTTCTATTTGAAGCTGCAATTCCGCACTGCTCTAAAACCTTCATATCAGCATTAATGGTTAACCCCAAATCCTTACAGAATCGACGGTTTGCTACTCACGAGCAAGTGCCATAAAATAGGTGACACACGACATATCCAACCCGTGCAAGTTCCCCTTCGTGACCAATTCCCTTAACAAGGAGTTGGTTGGTTCTGGAAATTTTGCAAGCTCAATGTCTTCACATGACCACAAAAGGCTGATGTTGGATTCCTGTTAGTGCGTGGAAGCTGAGCAGGTTATCAATCGCAGGTTGTGTAAGTCTTTCAGGGTGTTTCTGGTAGTTCCAAGGGAGTACGAAGTCCAACCGTACCAAGACACTGGGAGCTATTCTTTTGGTGTTGAGTTCATGTCACCTCCAAATGTGGCTATAGACAGTGGTTAAAAGGCCCCCACTCTTGCGTCGGTGACCATCGCTCCTACCTGTAAATCAGTGTTTCCATATTCACCGTCAGATCCTCTGAAGTCATCAAGAACTTGGTGTGACAAGCTTCTTTGGGTCATCAGCGTCACGGTTCCATGCCTCATCCATGGTGAATACCATCATAGCAGTAGACCGTGGTCTCTTAATCATCGTCTTCATATTGAATTAGAGGGGGGGTCTTGAGTACTGTAACATTGATAATCGTTCTGACCAGATGACACAAAACGTATCCCTGACTTGATGTCCCTTGAAAGGCCGATGAAGCCATTATGCACCTTGTATAATCTACACATAAATTCAGTTGCCTGATCAGCTGGAATTTGATTGAAGAGCATTTTGGTTTTCTTCAGATCAAAGTTTCCTTTAATGAATACCGCATGACCCTCTGGTGCTGTCTTCTCGGAGTGTTTCACATCTGCCAGAGAAACTAGCTGCTAATCGTCTCAGCCCTGATGATGTCCACCATAATCTTCATAGTTTCCACGCATGTCAACCACATCCTGAAATTTGTATTCCTCCTCGCGATATTGAACTTTCTTGTTCCTCAAAACATCGGACAGTTGGTCGACCGTGTTGCGAGTAGAGTTCTAATCTGCGATTTCCACCTCTCTTCTTCAAAATCCTAACTACATTTTGGGCAAGTTCTTTGACTTTCTCGTCATGTTAAAGGGCAAATGCATGTGTGGTAATAAATAATATGCATATTATGTCAACAGGAATATATACATATATTATTAAAGAATAATTGGGTGTGTAAACAACATTGGTGGACGCGATAAACATATTTGAGAAGATCACGTTTTCATGTTAGATTATCCGATATATTTATGAGTAAATTCAAAGTTCAACACGTGACACCACAGGCAATACATGTACAAATCATAAAATATTTTGTTTTATGCAACGGTGTGTACAGGAAAATGTTAATTAATTAATACAAATATTTTGACATAAGTTTTAGTTTGTGGCATTCAAAATCGAGGGTGGCATCAAAATACACCTATTTTCTTATCCCTTGTGTGATGGATCTAGCAAGAATTCCTGCCATTAACAAACAGGCAGTTAAAAGTATAACATCACATGTTGGCGAACCTATTATCTGCGGAAAGGCATAATTTCGAAGATTCATGTTTTGACGGTGAGCTTGTTTAACCTGCACTCCACAGTTAGAGCGCCAATTTACAACATCATGGCATAGCTCATTTTGACGGAGATACAATACGCTTTCAAACGGTATGTAACATGGTCTGATGTATGTAGATAAAGTAGCTACGCAACCAGTGTAAGTGTAGAACTTGTGTGGAGTGGCGTAGTTTTGAACATTCGTTGTTTCATGGTGAGCTTGTTTAGCCTTCACACCACACATACTGCACAACTTTATAGCTCCAATTCGTATCTCATGTTTACGGGAAGACAGTTGGCTTTCCAACTGTATACGACATTGCCATGAATAAATAAGTAAAGTAGATAAACGCAAGCAATTATACTGTATGACGTTTGCGGGATGACACAACATTTATTACATGACTGTGACAAGGACCTGTGGTGGATTGTCTTTCTACTGGTTCTACCGTCTTAGATTAATGATAACACCAACGACGGGGCGTGTATATACTGTTGAAATATATGGGTCTGAAGCAAATTAGACCTGCAAGTCTAATCCAAGTTCGTATGCATTGGCGTCGGAACGTGGTGAATATTCGGATGGCTGAGGCTCATCACTGAAAATCTTTAATACAAACACATTGAGGCTCTCCAAAAACCATGCAGTTCTCTAAATATTTGGAGATAATCCTACTTCCAGCCTCTCACTAAAATAGTTGTGGACTCCGCTATCCACGCCCCCCCCCCCAACCCTTGGACGTGGCAGTTCTAAATTGCGATAACGGCTCGGAATATCATACCTAGAAGACACGCATGTGTAAATTTGCCGAGTGATACTACAAAAGGCAATACGTTATTTACGTTCCATGAATTTGTCTGCATGTTTGCACAAACAATATGGATTGCTTTGTAAGATATAATGATGTATCTCGTTACGCGTGTATATGTATATCATAAAAATGTACTTAATGTATTAAATCCATGTGCTCGGTTGAATCGATACATGAAACAAAATTCGAGCATTATATCGAGTAATGTCCAGTTCGATCTATAGTGTCCTCATTTAGATACGTCATGTGTGTGGGGCAATACAATATTCGAAGTCCTACACAGTAAATTATATACCTGGTGAAGGTTACTGGTAATGGTGATATAGTCAATAGTTATTAATTTGCTAATATTTATGATGTGGCGTACGTGTATATCAAATCATATGCGCCCACACATAAATTATTCACAAGTTGAAAATATGATACTTAATTGCATTTTCTGGATTGTATAACAATGCGGTCCTCTTTCGATAACTGACGTATCTTTGTGTAATTTATGACAAAGGCTCCGCTTTTGTGTATGGCTCCACCTTTGTGTACGGCTGCACCTTTGTCAACGGCTCCACCTTTGTCTACGGCTCCACCTTTGTGTATGGCTCGAACTTTGTGTACGGCTCCATATGTGTGTACGGCTCCACCTTTGTGTACGGATCTACCTTTGTGTATGGCTCCATCTTTATGTGCGGCTCCACCTTTTTGTACGGCTCTACATTTGTATACGGCTCTGTTTTTGTCTACAGCTTTTTGTTTGTTTCCCAAAGCCCACCGTTTGGTTAACCATATTCTAAGCATAATTGTCATATGTGCAGTGACAGCACGAACTATTTAGGACACGTTTGCAAACAATTATAATCTTGTACATATACATATACTCATAAATACATGCATACGTACATATATTATATCGTGTACACATTTATCTAAAGTGTCGTTGTACACTATATTTCTAGGCACGCACACATTATTTGGCAATGGTATTTACTTGGTGTCCTAATTTGTCTCACTAAGCGCCACTTCTGAAACAGATGCACTGCCTTTCTATCCGATGCATTATGTTCAATATCTGTACAGTTATGGGTGGCCTCTTAACCTCGCAGTGTCCAGATATAACGTACTGCATTTTGTATTAACCCAAGCCACCACTCACAATACTCACTTATAGGGGGTGTGGAATTTGCGAGTTTGAGCAAACCGTAAAGGTTTCCCATAATTCTCAATCGTCAATGGAAACACTTTGTGTTCCGGTCGTCTGAATAAACTAATCACTCAGCAGTGTGTCATCGTGTAGCGTTCACCTTGGAGTGTACATGGGTCTTGTTTCGCACGATTAGTGCGTGTAACGTTAGTGGCGACAAACTAACTATTGTGCTCGAGGAAATCGCTAAATAGCACCTTACTGTACACCCGTGTTTGGCAAACTGTTTGAACAGAAAGGGTGTAGGTAGCATAGTGGAAAGTTACCGGACTCGCAATGATTGGCGAATTAATGTATTGCAACCTTTTATCCTTCGGAATAGACACTAAAACTCCTTGGTCAGAATATATGTCATGTAATTTATTGTGGTAGGAAGGAAGGATTGAAGGGAGGGAGGGAGGAAGGATTGAAAGAAGGAAGGAAGGGAGGGAGGAAGGAAGGAAGGAAGGAAGGGAGAAAGGGAGGAAGAGAGGAAGGGAGGAAGGGAGGAAGGGAGGAAGGGAGGAAGGGAGGAAGGGAGGGATGGAGGAAAGAAAGGTGGAAGGGAGGGGAGGAAGGGAGGAAGGAAGGAAGGAAGAAAGGCAGGGAGGAGGAAGGATGAAAGACAGGGAGGGAGGGACGGAGGGAGAAAGGAAGAAAGGAAGGAAGTAAGGGAGGGATGGATGGATGGAGGGGGAGGGAGGGAGGGAGGGAGGGAGTGAGGGAGGGAGGGAGGGAAGTAGGAAGGGAGGGAGGGAGGGAGGGAGGGAGGGAGGGAAGGAGGGAGAGAGGGATGGAGGGAGGGAGGGGGGTAGGGAGGGAAGGAGGGAGGGAGAAAGAAAGAAAGGAAGATAGGAAGGGAGGAAGGAAGGAAGGGAGGGAGGGAGGGAGGAAGGAAGGGATGAAGGAAAGAAGGGAGGGAGGAAGGAAGGAAGGAAGGAAGGAAGGAAGGGAGGAATGAAGGAAGGCAGGGAGGAAGGACGGAAGAGAAGGGAAGGACGAAGGAAGGTGGGAGGTAGAAAGGAAGGAAGAAAGGGAGTAAGGGAGAAAGAAAGGAAGGAAGGTGGGGAGAAAGGAAGGAAGGAAGGGAGAGAGGAAGGGAGGAATGAAGGAAATAAGGAAGGGAGGAAGGAAGGAAGGAAGGAAGGAAGGAAGGGAGGAAGGTAGGAAGGAAGGGAGAGAGGAAGGAAGATAGGAAGGGAGGGAGGGAGTGAGGGAGGGAGGGAGGAAGGAAGAAAGGAAGGAAGGAAGGAAGGAAGGAAGGAAGAAAGGAAGGTGGGGAGGAAGGAAGGAAGAAAGGAAGGAAGGCAAAAAGGAAAGGAGGGAGGAAGGGAGGAAGGAAGGGAGTGAGGAAGGAAGGAAGGATTGGAGGGAGTGAGGAAGGAAGGAAGGAAGGAAGGAAAGGAGGGACTAATTTGAAGTAGAATCCGGAGTCCCGCAATGCTCGGTGTTGGGTCTGGCCTTGTTCTTATTTTACATCAATGACCTTCCGAAGGGACTGAGTTCTACCGTGAGGATGTTTGCAGATGACACTGCGTCATATCTGACTGTCAGATCGCTGCCACACTTCAGTCTGACCCCTGAAGTGTAGCGTACTCTCCATCATTCGGATTCGTCACCCAAAGCAGTACCAGTATATGCTTCACGGCCATGTCCTCCAACACATATCATCTGTCAAGTATTTAGGAGTCACCATCAGCTCTGATCTTAGGTGGGAACAGCATATCAGCAACATATGCTCAAAAGCAAACAGAACGTTTGGTTTTGTGAAGCGGAACTTGAAGATTGCATCTTTATCCGTCAAAGAGCGGGCTTACCATACACTCATCAGATTATCAGTAGAATTTACAAGCATAATTATCGGATTTAATTCTTGAACCACTTTTAAACATGGTGTAACGTGCATATTTTTCATCCAAAAAAGACCTACTATCTCTCTTATGTTGAACGCTGTTGCAAGTGGCATGCTAAGTTGTCATACAGTTTCCAAAGGTACTTTTGGTGGAATCCCATCCATTCCATGTGATACGTTTTCTTTATTTTCTTAACAAACATTTCCGAAATTAAGATTAACTGCCGTAAGTATTTGCCTGAATTTGCCTATGGAAACGTACATATATTGTGTGTTCAAGTTGTTTACACAATCGCGTTGACATGTAATCGGTTGATTAATTAAACCTAAGGTATAATAACATGATATGTCATTCATAACGTATCGCGTAGTTAACCCAGATTCGAATTAATGTAATCACATCTAGTAGACCTGTACTATTTGTCAAACTTTATATTAATGATATCCTGCGCACATCATCATTTGAGAAATCATTAGAATGTGAATCGTATAACTTAATAAGTAATTTGCACCAAGACAACTACCTTATTAATTATATAATTGTAGAATTATATTTACTGGCGACAGTGTCAGCTTAAATCACCTTAATAGAAGACAAGATAGACGATGGGCGTATCTCGTTCGTCCCAGGTGTGACAGTTGCTGTTGGAGGGCGTGGCATGTAGCACGACAGCAAGGCTAATATAATCAGGTAAGATTTGAGTTGTATCATGTGTGTAACTAAGTACAGTCGTAGTCACGAACGAACGCCCGGTGGAATATGCCCTGTAGACACATTACGGATGTTACATCACAGAACGTACATATATCGTTCTATCATCCCGCCAGCCTTATCGCCGTCATCGCCGTTATCGTCCTCATTGCATTCATCAATTCGTTTGAAAATCCGTAGTCGAATAGTTCGTGAAAGTAGGTGCATTCATTAATATTTAAAAATATAGTTGGGTTCTTTTAAACAAATACATTCTTTCATAAATATACAAAGTGTTCGCATTGGAATACGTCTGAAAGTAATCGCATTCGTATTGAAATACAAGTAAACATAATTTATACATAATTAGCACGATTGTAAGTATTTGTTAATCAAACGTATCTTCAATCGAGTTCGTTGGTAAAGCGACGTTACGGACGTGTCTCATTATCTTGACATACAATCCTTAGCAGGTTGCATATGTATTCCCGGTGCGGGATATTTGACTGCCTCGTATACACGTTACGTAGCAACCAAAGAGCGGAGGGTGAAGTGCAATGGCGCAGTGGCTAGAAAATTGGATATTCAATCGTGAGAAGCCGGGTATGAACCCTGTGCTGCAGTGTTAAAGCATGGTCAAGTTCGTTCATTCTATACTGCTTCATTTCACTCAGCTGTATAAATGAGTACCTGGCTATCGACAGTGGTATATTGTTTGTGTACGAATAGTCTTCGCGTATATATATATATATATATATATATATATATATATATATATATATATTGCAAGCGTGGTTGAGGTCGATATGGTGTTCGAGTAAATAGGTTTGTCAAAAGTAAAGTGTAAAGCGCTTTGCGTAGTCCTAAGGACTGGATACCTCGCTACATAAGAACACAACTTCAATCATGTTCTCACTGATTTGATAGTTTATCAACGTTGCAAGTTTGATGGCGTATGGTTTATGTTTACTTCGGTCAACACACGTGACACGTTTCGCCTGGCACAGCCTTGGCAGTTGTCCATGCATCACAGGTAGATGAAGACAAAAAGACGCCGGAATATGATATTATCAGCAAGCTGTTTGAGTTATGATCTAAAAAAGATGTATTTGTACAAAGTGAGTCATCGTCATAGCGATTGAGGAAGAAGTAGTCATTACATGCTCGGCGGCAAATACTTGCACTGTATGAACCGCATACACCCCATTCACACATGAACCACATACACATCACATACACACCACATACACACCACTTACACACCACATACACACCACATACACACCACATACACATCAAATACACAACACATACACATCAAATACACAACACATACACACTACATACACCACATACACACGTCAACCACATACACACTACATACACATCACAAACACACCACATACACAGTACATACACAACACATACACACTACATACACCACATACACACCAAGTACACACCACATACACACCACATACACCACATACACCCCATACACCACATAAAACACATGTACCATATGCACCACATGCAAAACGTTCACCACATACACATCACATACACACCACATACACACATTCACCACATACGTAAGAAGCACCACATACACCACATACACCACATTCACACATGTACCACGTACACACTTCAATAACATCACATACTCACCACATACACACCACATTCACACCACATACACACCCCATACACCATATAAAACACATGTACCATATGCAACACATGCACCACGTTCACCACATACACATCACATACACACCATATACACACATTCACCACATACGTAAGAAGCACCACATACACCACATACACCACATACACCACATACACCACATACACCACATACACCACATACACCACATTCACACATGTACCACGTACACACTTCAATAACATCACATACTCACCACATACACACCACATTCACACCACATACACACCCCATACACCATATAAAACACATGTACCATATGCAACACATGCACGACGTTCACCACATAAACATCACATACACACCACATACACACATTCACCACATACGTAAGAAGCACCACATACACCACATACACCACATACACCACATACACCACATACACCACATACACCACATACACCACATTCACACATGTAACATGTACACACTTCAATAACACCACATACTCACCACATACACACCACATACACACCACATACACACCCCATACACCATATAAAACACATGTACCATATGCAACACATGCACCACGTTCACCACATACACATCACATACACACCATATACACACATTCACCACATACGTAAGAAGCACCACATACACCACATACACCACATACACCACATACACCACATACACCACATACACCACATACACCACATACACCACATACACCACATTCACACATGTACCACGTACACACTTCAATATACTCATACTCACCACATACACACCACATTCACACCACATACACACCACATACACACCACATACACCATATAAAACACATGTACCATATGCAACACATGCACGACGTTCACCACATACACATCACATACACACCACATACACACATTCACCACATACGTAAGAAGCACCACATACACCACATACACCACATTCACACATGTACCACGTACACACTTCAATAACACCACATACTCACCACATACACACCACATACACACCACATACACACCACATACACCATATAAAACACATGTACCATATGCACCACATGCACCACGTTCACCACATACACATCACTTACACACCACATACACACATTCACCACATACGTAAAAAGCACCACATACACACATACACCACATAACCACATACACCACATACACCACTTACACAACACATACACCAATTACACCACATACACAACGTACATACCACATACGCCACACACACACCACATACACAATATACACCATGTACTCCACATGCACTACATGCACCACATACACCACATCCAAACATACACCATAATCACCACATACACACCACATACAGCCATACACGCCACATATACACATACACCACATCCACCATATACACAACATACACTACATACACCACAGATCCACATCCAACACATACATCATACATACCACATGCACCACATGCGCCACATATGCCACGTACACCACTTACACCACATCCACCATATGCACTACTTACACCACATGCACCACTTACACCACATACACCACGTACTTCACTTACGGCACATACACCACATACACCACATACACTACATAACACGCCAACTGATGGTGTGATTATAATCTCGGATTGAATTAAAGAAAAATCAGCTACGAAGTAATAAATGGGCCAATGTCCCAAACAGTTTACAATTAGGTTTCAGCAGGTCCAAAAATAAATGTTTGATTCTGAACAATTATGTTATATTTTCTCATTGTATATATATCGAGGCATATTTTCCATAAATGGTGCAATGTAATATGGGTTACTTTTGTTATGACAGTCACTTGAAGTCAAACATGATTTACATCGCGTGTCCAGCGTCATCGGCGTAAAATTACAATACTGCGTACAATTAGAGCATTTTAAATTACATGTAAAGGGGAAAATGTTTTTGGATCATCTAGTGTACATGCCATTTAATAAGAATAAAGAGGTAGACGCTTAAATTTGACTTGGAAACATTCCTTTTCCTCGTTGTTACTTTGGTGATAGTTTTTGCACTATGTTTTTCTTGGAATGACCTATTTTCAATTAGTGCAGCTCTCTCAGAAAAGTGTGTGGAATTATAACTGATACATAATCAGTAACCCCGATCAGTTATCTTTGTGTGTGCCAACTGTCATATGCGTCTGGGGATCGAGACTAGGCAAACTGTGAGCTGAGAAATGGGTATATACTGATGACGCAATGTAGCTTTAATTGAAGACAATCATTATCCTTCGTCACAAATTACAAAAAAACACAACTACGAACACCATTTTAAACATGCAGCGGCATGGACAATAATGTCTACATTGAATCCTTATTGTTCCTTATAGTCAGTCAAAGTATATTTCTGCACCTTCTTCGTACCATCTTTCACTGCATCCTTCTTGCCTGGCAGAAGTGTAGATTTATCCGGTCTCTTCATGAACTCCTTCACGTGTAACCGCATACGTCTGGCCTTCGAGTGTTGTGCTGTATTTTGTTCTGCGAAGCCATTCTTGCGGAGAACGTATCGTCGGTCTAGGTGCAACTTCTTCGCGACCATGCTTCCTGCCCGACTTCTGTTCAGGTGACGTCCTGTGAAGAGTGACTGCCTTTTCTTGACTGGAATATCTTAGCATTTCCATCACGAGTGATTCATTGGCAGCGAGAACTTTTCTCACTTCTTTGTTTCGCGAAGGGTTCAATCCGTCCTTCCTCATTATTATGTCAGCATGGCGTATCGGCG
The DNA here is from genome assembly GCA_963995525.1 of Escarpia spicata. Taxonomy (NCBI): domain Eukaryota; kingdom Metazoa; phylum Annelida; class Polychaeta; order Sabellida; family Siboglinidae; genus Escarpia; species Escarpia spicata. Next base: position 50,330,113 of record OZ023212.1, read on the forward strand.
TTGGCAAAACCGTGTTTATGGGAGTCGTATCAGTTCTTGCTTGCCCTGATCCTTCTTTCTGATTACGAGTAGAACGCTTTAAATGCTTCTCCAAAACCCATACACGTCGTTTCTGCCTCTTCGTCTTCACATTCAAGGCGTCTAGCTTCTTTTGGACAGATGACCTTCTTTTCCAGGGTAGGTTTCCAGCAGTCGGTATTTCAGCTGTCACGTTAGCTCCTAATTCTTGTGCTACCGAAGAATGTAGTTGGGGAAAATTCATCTTCACTATCAGGGTTTCTCTGAAGGAAACACACAAAGACACGTTGTACTTAAGTTAAGAAGACAGCAAATTCCAATGTTCTTATAACATAAACTATGAATATTAAACTCGAAATTATATGGTTTTTGAAATTACGGTTTACAAATATGTGTTAGTGTTATAATGTAATAGAAATAAGTATATATCACCATGCAGGCGGTAGTCTGTGAGACCACTGAAAAGTTGTGTCCATAACAAGAACATCGGTTGTCATAATCATAGCCCATGCAGTTGATAGCAATCCTCCACTGTGACCTACATACAATCCTCCATTGTGACCTACATACAATCCTCCACTGTGACCTACATACAATCCTCCACTGTGACCTACATACAATCCTCCACTGTGACCTACATACAATCCTCCACTGTGACCTACATACAATCCTCCACTGTGACCTACATATTACAGGGAAGAAACGTGCCTTATTTAGCATGCACAACATAAAGCAACACAAGCAGCCAATTATAAATTATGCTCTTATGCGAATATTTGCTTAGTTGTACATTATCTTGTTACATATTTCTGAAAGGAATATAATATGTCTTGCAGAGTTAGTATAATAAATCATATGGTGTAATGGTTTACAAGCTTGTAACACAACACACAATGCCTGATAATGGTACGTATTCTGAGTCAACCAAACTCTGCGAAGACGTAGGCACCTCACTTGTAGTAGGTGGAAGGGATGGGTCCAGTCTCTTCGACCTCCTAACATCCATTGTAGGAGTTGCCGCTGCAGATGTCTTACTCTATATGCAAACATTACAATTTTTCACTTTAATAACAAATCACTTCTACATTAAATATTGATATGTAACAGAATGCTTACATGTAATATTACAATAAATATAGACAATTCCTTGAAGGTAACTCAAACTCAAGACAAATATGTTATCTTACGCAACTTACACGTATAGCTTTGCTCGATCGCTGAGCTCTCATCTTATGGTCTGGGAGGTTTCTTGCGCAGACATAACTTGCCCGGTTCTGAGTGGAACGATGGGCCAAAAAGTGGGGGTCTTGTGCTATCTTTCTTTCACAATAACGGTGCGAGATTTTATCCCAATGCATTTGCGTGTCGTGACATGCCATGATAATGTATCTTTGGTTGACAGAGTATTCCAAAAAATTACAACGCAGTGTTAATTATCCTCTATTTTGTATTTGTGAAACGCTTAAATGCTTTTGAAAATAATTCCATAAGATGAGCAGATCACGTGAGATAACGGATACAGTAGTATGTAAGCGATATGCTTTGCAGGATCACACCCGTAGCTTCATGTCCAGCCTTACTGCCGTGAGTGAGTAAGCCCATTGACCATAATTCTTCAAATTACCTTTTAATATCTCCCAAATGCATTATATTGTTTTGCTACCTGTCTTGTTCTTCAAACGTATATTAATAGCTATTATTTCAACATAAATTATTCTTAGATATGCTGATTTTGTATCATTAATCAGCAGGTGTCCAGCGTCAGTATGTTTTGTTTGTAATAATGTATTCTTCTAAATTGTATGTGAAATGTTTTCTTTTATATGAAGAGCAACATGTACTTGACACATCTACACTAAAAGTTAGGATGTAAGTGACAACTACAGCCGGTAAATATACATTTGGTTAAATTGGCGTGTCCAGCGTCATCAAGTTGCTTAGACATTAGGATTGTAATATATTAACTTTCCCGCAGATCAACATATCAAATTATCGTTCATTGGTTTGTTAAAACACAGCTTTTAAGCATACTAACGCTGTAAGTGGTGTTACCTTTATTAATTTACCATATTAGCCTTATTATGTTACACCACTTCATATGAAAGACGTACATATAGGACCACAACTCATAAAATATTTATTGTAGGAAACAAACAAATACCCACCAGCCTAGAGGCGACCGCCACGGATGCACTGATCACTGTAGTTCCTACATATCTTAGTTACGAAATACGCCTAACATGCGATGTAACAACACTAGAGACCAGGAGATTGAGAGGAGATCAGATAGAAGTGTTTAAAATATTGAAGGGTTATGAAAATATTGATAGAAATATTTTGTTCTCAGTTAAGAAAGATAGAAGGACTAGAGGACATGAACTTACATTAGCAAAGGAGCAGAGTAGATTGGATACAAGAAAGTTTTCATTTTCACAAAGGATTGTAAATGGATGGAAGAGATTACCTGCTGATTGTGTGGGTGCTAGTAGCGTGAATATGTTTAAAAATAAAATGGACACATACCTCAGACGGGTGGGATACACATAGATAAAAAGGTCGGACTCTCGATAAGCCAAAGGTCTTCCTTGTCCACCTGCCACCTAGAGTTAATTCTCTGGGTGGCAATCTTGTTAAATCTGGTTAAATCTATTGTTTTGAAGATAACCTTTTCTATCTATGACGCTGGACACGCAGCTAAAACGCCACTTCATATTTTTTTGTACTTTAACGTGTTATATTTTCGTCGAATTTAGGTTTAGACCCATACTTTTTTGTATATAATTTACTTTACATGTGGGAAAAGAATATATGTATAGGTATCCTACAACAACAATAATAAATTAATGTAATTGACCCGTGTAAACCGATGACGATGGACACGCAAAAATGTGTCATTATTGAAAATGCAGTGTACATTTTTTAGTTTTCATTTTTTAAACATGATTGTTTTATTGTACATTCCCAATACGTACTCCATTTTCACAGTGAACTCACACAGAATAAGTACAGCACTGTTGTTGTAAGGCACTACTTCAAACTTTGGAAACTTCAATTGGACACGCCATTTTAGCCGTTTTGGGCACCTTACGGCCAATTTCTGCCATTTAAAAAATTTACAAGACTGTCAAACCTTACGTGCCCTGAAAGAACTTAGTGACATCAATATATGGTGAACATTTTGTTAGACTGACTTTATAATTGACGATGTGAGAGACAAAAGACACGATTTTTGTCAATTGTACACTTTTTGAGACATTGGCCCAAATAAGTAAATTGGCAATATCAACAGTTACATCTATTAGCTCTAACTCGCTGTAACTTATCCAGTTACTACTAAACAAATAAAGCTAACTTATACTGCCTAAAACTGAGTAACAATCTACACACGCGCAAACCACACACGTGCACACGAACATACGTGCAAGAAGGACATAGATATGCTAGAAAGAGTACGAGAGGAGAAAGCAGAGCAACTAAAATGATACCAAGACTGAGGGATCTTAGTTACGAAATACGTCTACCAGAATGTGGTTTAATAACACTAGCGACAAGGAGTTTGAGAGGAGATCAGATAGAAATGTTTAATATAACTGATGCAGAGTCTATTGTCTCGCTTTAGTGTCTATGGAGTAACGGTACCTGGGACTCTGTTGGACAGGGTCGCATCTACGGACGTATTACCCAGTAAACGAGCTTTTAAAGAGCTCACCAGACATGTAACTAGTGTGGCAAACAATGATGGTCATGTTGACTCAATTAGACACTTTCTATTCACCGATAATTTCACTAAGCCATATTCACATGAACATCTTCTAGTCCACGAACATGAACATGCATACTTATTTCTCTCTCATTGAATCTTGTTGAATGTTATGGGTATAATGTTAATCACTAGGTGGCGCCACTATACACAAATGCGCACTCGGGCTTTTCACTTTATTTTCAGATAGTGTTTACTTCCAGACTTCACCTGCATCGACGCATACAACCACTCTTTCTGTCAAAGCACCATCAAATCATGGAACAAATGCACACAACAGCTAGTTAGCAAACAATCACTGGGCTCATTTAGAAAGCATCTCCTCTCCATGTCTGCTTAAAGTAATTAACCTTTTCACGAAGCTGTAAGGTCTTCTAATCTTCTTTTACAACAGGCTTTATGACACCTCGCTTCGAATATGGCGACCAGCGTCAGCGAGTGCTCACCTACACTGGAGACATGTTGTTGTCACTTCGGGACAGCGGCGCTGCTCCACCCATTGACCTCCTTGAGCTCACAGACAACCAGCTCGAAAACAACACACAGAAACAACGCCAGAGGAAAAGATGCAGAAAAGGCTCTCACTGATTTGATAGTTTATCAACTTTGCACATTCGATGACTTTTGGTTTATATTTACTTCGGTCAACACACGTGACGCATTTCGCCTGGCACAGCCTTGGCAGTTGTCCATGCATAACAGGTAGATGAAGACAAGTTGGCGCCGGAATTTCATATTATCAGCAAGCTGTGTGTGTTATGATCTGAAAAAGATGCATTTGTACAAAGTGAGTCACCGTCTTAGCGATTGAGGAAGAAGTAGCCATTACATTCTCGGCGGCAAATACTTGCACCGTATGCACCGCATACACCCCATTCACACATGAACCCCATACACACCACATACAAACCACATACACACCACATACACACCACATACACACAACATACACACCAAATACACAACACATCTAACCTAAATGCACGACACATACACACCACTTACACACACAAAAACCACATGCACTACGTGCACCACGATCACCACATGCACCACATGCACCACGTGCACCACGTGCACCACGTGCACCACGTGCACCACAAAAACCACAAGCACTACGTACACTACGTACACTACGTGCACCACGTGCACCACGTGCACCACGTGCACCACGTGCACCACATGCACCACATGCACCACATGCACCGCGTGCACTACACGATCAACATACACACATACACCACATTCACCACATATACCACATGCGTCACATAAACGATATACATCACATACACCACACACGCCACATACATCACATACACCACATGCACCACATAAACGCATACACCACATACAAAACATACACCACATACACCACATACACCACATAACCACGTACACCACATACACCACAAGCACCACATGCACAAAATACACCACATACACCACATACACCACATATACCACATATACCACATACACCACATACACCACATACACCACATACACCAAATACACCAAATACACCATATACACCACATGCACCACATACACCAGTTACACCAGATACACCGCATACATCACATACACCACATACACCGCACGCACCGCGCACATCGCGCTCACCGCGCACACCGCGCACGCACCGCACGCACCGCACGCACCGCACGCACCGCACGCACCGCACACACCGTACACACCGCACACACCGCACACACCACATACACCACATACACCACATACACCACATACACAATTTATACCACATACACCACGTGGACCACATGCACCACACAAACCATATAAACCACACAAACCACATAACCACATACACCACATGCACAAAATACACCACATACACCACATACACCACATATACCACATACACCACATACACCACATACACCACATACACCAAATACTCCATATACACCATATACACCACATACACCACATACACCAGTTACACCAGATACACCGCATACATCACATACACCACATACACCGCACGCACCGCGCACATCGCGCTCACCGCGCACACCGCGCACGCACACAATGTACACACCACATACACTACACGCTCACACGCACCACATAATTACGTACGTTACATGTAAGCACCGTAGAAGATCCAGAGATCTATCACCTGGACTATCAGAGCCTACCTTGTCTACTTTAATTTACCATAATAACATGACGCCCTGTATGAATGAATGCTGTTAGTCATGCAAATCAGAAATACGTCTATATCAGCTTAACTCTTCCATGACAAACATACAAGCACAGTGCGCGCGCGCGCGCCCGTGTGTGTGTGTGTGTGCGTGTGTGCGTGTGTGCGTGTGTGCGTGTGTGCGTGTGTGCGTGTGTGCGTGTGTGCGTGTGTGCGTGTGTGCGTGTGTGCGTGTGTGCGTGTGTGCGTGTGTGCGTGTGTGCGTGTGTGCGTGTGTGCGTGTGTGCGTGTGTGCGTGTGTGCGTGTGTGCGTGTGTGCGTGTGTGTAGAAACCTGATTTCATGAATAATTTGCTTTGTACTTCGCTGCAGTTGTTGTTTTCGTCCCTTGATCCAATATTAGCTTAAGATTTAGCTAAAATATAGTATCAAAAATCACTCAATGGAGGGCGGGTGTACAACGAAGTTGTTTCTAGGGTAACTCCAGGGATGTAATATTATGTCAGTGTCCAAACTAGCACATACCATTTCCGAGTCCTTCCCTATACCGTCCAGTTGGAAAGACCTGTAGAAAATATTGTTGTTAACGCAATGTTATTACACAAACTATTACACTGATAATGATTTGTAACTGCGAAACACATTTTGGAATAAAGGTACCTTCTCAAGTTTAACGGCAATTCACGAAAATACCTGCCATTACACGTTAAGGTAAAGGTAAATTAATCAAACAACCGGTTCTCAAAAGATTGGCTAACACGGCCAGTCATACACCCACGTTACGACGATAATCCAGTGTATGCCTTATGGCACAGTAGTAGCCAGCATCACCTCTCCTGTCTCGTCAGATGACATTCGTGTGACTTTTATATACCTGCCAACGTGTTTTGTTGAAATCCGGGACAGTGATCAGCGGTTCAGCACGCTTCCCGTGTCGCCCTGCCTCGTCACGCTGTTTCTGATATTGACGTCGGTGGGCTGGGAAGGAGGTTTCGTTGAAAACTTGTTCGCCTCCGCGCCGCCTATTTTCTGTATTTTTCGCCGCCGCGCCTCCGTAGCTTCTCCGCTGTTTCGATTGGAATCGTGACATCGGAAGACGAGGGGTTCGGAGGAGGGTGCTGTGGAAAATGTTCTTAGAATAGCCGGAAGATTTGCCTGTAATCCAGGAGATCGGGAGATGCACCTCCCTTATTTCACGGAGAGTTGGCAGATATACTATATATATTAACGTGAAAAGACATGGCAAGGACGTGTTTGTAGAAAACATGGCAAGGACGGGGTTGTAGACGAGTTAACCTACTTGTGCAATCTGATCTGGTCTGAGGAGGAATTTCCTGATGATTGGAGACGAGGAGTGATCGTGACATTACCAAAGAAGGGGTGCCTGAGCGATTGCAATAACTGGCGAGGAATAACATTGATGTTAGTACCTGGAAAGGTGTTCTGCAGCGTGATCCTAAACCGGCTGAAGACAGCAGTTGACCAACACCTCCGGGAGGAACAAGTTGGTTTTCGAAGAGGAAGGTCATGCTGTGAGCAGAGAGTTCCAGATACCTCTTTATTCAACTTCATTGACTTTAGGAAGGGTTTCGGCAGTGTCCATAGAGATTCGCGTAGGCAAATCTTGAAGTTATACAGCATACCAAACAAATATATAGACATTTTCAAATCGCTATGCCGAAACACCAACTGCTGCATCAAGACCAACAATGGCTACACAGACATGTTCGATATAGAGACAGGTGTACGTCAAGGTTGCATCCTGTCCCCTTTCCTCTTTGTTGTTGTTGTTATCGACTACATCATGAGGAAAAGGATGAAAGATCCGAACTTTGGTGTTAAATGAATAAATAATAGATTGACATACCTTGACTTTGCCGATTATACTGCACTGCTCAGCCATACGCCGGAGATTCTGCAAGTGTTGACCAATAATTTAAACGAAAATGGAGAGATGGTTGGACAACGACTCAGCTATGGGAAGACAAAAATATTGTCAGTTGGTGATGGATCTGACCCCCACATTGTGATCGGTCAGCAAGACTTGCAAGGCGTCGAGAACATCCTTTACCTCGGTAGCTACATCTCTAGGGAAGGCGACGCGGAAGTAGATATACGGACGAGAATAGGCAAGGCATTAGCAGTGTTCCAAAGACTACGTCCAATATGGTCCAGTAACACCATCAGAAAGGATATAAAACTACGTCTTTACATGTCAATCGTAATGTCTGTGAAACGTGGACGAATACGGCGAGGATATAAAAAACTAGACATATTCCACCGACGATGTCTCCGGTTCATATTGGATGTCCCAAAAGGAATAAGAGGAACTAAGTCTAACTAAATAAGAAAAGACATGGCTAACTTATTTGCAACACCAACAATACACACAATCACTGTTGCTACTCTCCATATTATATTCGCAATCATGCTTTCTTCGACTCTGTTAACAACTACGATGTTCACGCACCAGCGGTAAGCGAGTTATGTTAACGGGTGTTCAACAAGTGCATATTTACTCCTACTGTGAGACTAGGCCGGTGCTTCATCGCAATTGTACCCTTGTAATTATGTTTATTGGAACATAATCAACATTGTGAGATCTAGCTCGCAATCAAACGGTGTTTTGTGCATGGCGTTTTGGCTTACTGCCCACGCCTATGATCGCACCCGTTGTGTTTACAACTTTCGCAACTATGTTTTTGTGCATCAATTGCAAGCGTTAAAGCCCAGTGTACGTGTGTAGTGACCGCGCAAGGGAGTGACATACACCAGTGACTTCTCAAATTAGAATAGGATTTGTCACGGGTATTTCCGACGTGTCAATAACAGTGTGACCGTTTAATGAGCAACGCACTCAATAGAATACTCCTGTACTACTGAAGTTACTCGATAGGATTGACTATAATAAAGTTCCTATAGTTACTTTTAAACAAGGCATAAGAGGTATGTTGCGTCGAAATCGTGACACCGAATGACTATGATTGAAGCAAAAGCAAATGACGTCATCAAGGTCAAAGTCAAAGGTCAAGGTCAAATAGCCCCTGGCGATTACCTGGTGAACTATGTAATAAAGACAATTAGCGCCCACTGGTGGAAAGGTGGTGAAACAGTACTGCTTAAATTCATACCCCTTATGCTAAAAGACAGGCAATAGGCTAGAGAGCTCTTTTGAGAGCTACCTTGACAGCTATTTAGAGAGATACTCTGAGACCTTCCAACGTACAATGATTTATACCTACGTTAAAAGTTAGGGAGAATATTTCGTAGGGTGGGAAGTAGAGATCTGTTTTGAGAGCTCTTTTTGAGAGCCTTCGACGTAGAATTATTTGTACCAATGTTAAAAGATAGGCAACACAATAGAGAGCTCTTTTGAAACAACCTGTAGTCTTCCTATACTGAAGACCGACAGGATTTGGACCTGCTACACACGACACTGGGACATCTTTATCAAGCCTACTTCCGATAACCGTACACCTTCACGACTTTCCTATCATGAGTAGAGGGATGACGGTAGGACTGGCCAATCAACAGACGGATGATGTTCGGGCCTGTCGCTGAAGGCCGCAGTGGTGTAGCATTTGAGTGTTTTCAGCCATTATACTGTCGTCGTATTGAAATTATGCAAAGTGTTTTCTCTACCTAGGGGCGCTATCGTATTGCTAGAAATCCGTGAAATAGTGGGTCAAGGTGTTGTCAGTATAAAGGTGCGCAAGTTCCAAATGCCTGCTAGCCGAATTACTACCAGTATAACCGAATTACCAAGCGTACCGATTTATTGACGTCATTGAAGTAAACTATATATACCCGCGCAAGTTCCAAACACCTGCTAGCCAAATTACTAGCAGTTTGACCGAATTATCACGCGTACCGATTTATTAAATGACGTCATTGAAACTACATAGACCCGCCGTTTGACCGAATTACCACGCGTACCTAGGCAGATAGTCGCCAGTTGAGTTGTACATTTTTCGTGTCTTTGCCTGCTGCATATGTGGTAAGGAATGGAAATTGTTGTTGACATCTGTATACCTAAGCATGGCGCTACTACCACCAAAGTTTTATACATGTATTAAACAAGTGATCGGCTGACAGACGGCACAGGGGGACGAACAATAAAGAAAGCTGCGACGATATGGTGGCCACTACAGAAATGAGAATATAAACAAGCGAGCGCAAGTTCCATAAACCGACACACAGACACACTGACAGACAGACAGACAGACAGACAGAGAGACAGACAGAATGACACAGGCAGACGGTCAGACGGACAGACGGGCGTAGGGGCGGAGGGACAAAGAGGCGGAGAAGCGGAGAAGCGGAGAAGCGGAGAGTGAGTGAGAGAGAAAGCGAAAGAGAGAGAGAGTGTGTGTGTGTGTCAGACACACGCACGTCACACGCACACGCACTCACACACGCACACATACACAGACACAGAGACACAGAGACACAGAGACACAGAGACACAGAGACACAGAGACACAGAGACACAGAGACACAGAGACACAGAGACACAGAGACACACATACACACATACGCACAGACGC
>OZ023212.1:50345606-50368106 GCA_963995525.1 Escarpia spicata
ACATGCGAATGTATACATGTCTCAAAACGTTCTTGTAACTAACATCAGAAATGGCACATTAACATAGAAATGGCTATCTATATCGACGCACATGTCTTTATTTATTCGAAGTCTCGTTTTAGAAAACTTATTTAAGATGGCGGATGCCTATATATGGGAGAACCGTGTATTCGTGTATTATGTCTTAATAATGGCAATCTCCCCGAACGTATTAGTACTTAAACTCGACTCACTGTGTGTGTAAATAAGTCAAATACATTTATTCTGCGTTCTGAGTTCTTGTTCTTTATGTGTACGTGTGTCCTTGCATGTGCGCGCACGTGTGTTTGTGTTCCGTGCAGTATTAACGACTTCACGCTATGAAAGTGCAGAAAGGTGGCATTTTGGATACTTACTAGTTAGGCTGTGTTTCGAAAAAAGTCTCTCTAAAGTTATTTATCAATTTACTGGAATTTCAGTGTAATTTCTTGAGAACTCGAAAGGGGCCACCGGGAGAGTGGCACCCCTGTAGCACGTGTCCCTGTTGACTTTACGGGAATACGCTATTGCCCTTTGCGAGATTGAGAAATAATTTAACAGAAATCAAGCTAGTCTGAACAAAAAATACCACCTTTCGGCATTTACATAGCGAGAAGTGGTCAATAATGGACAAATCGAAAAATGTCGCACACCACATACTTTCATCCTCTTCAGCGACAAATTATGTTAGATAAGGTTATTATGCAATTCACAAGCGTGCAACATTGGCAACAAACATAGCAGAGAACATGCCAATGTTGCACGCTTGTGAATTACATAACAATAATGATTGTAAACATGACAATCACGGTTGCTGTGTGCCCTGTGCATGTGGAGTGTCTAAAAACTATTAATACCTACATAACATTCAATCTGGATAATTGTCGACATTTTAAAGTACTAATTTGGAGAAAGGCTCATATAATTAGTATACTCTTACGAATTGATACATGTGGACAGTTGTGAGCACCCCGTACATTCAGTGTCGTCCGCGCAGTCGCAAGCATGGTGCGTTGTGTCTATGACTGTAGGTTTTACATGAACTCGGCACTCAAACAGGTCGAACTGCGGTCGTGATGAACTCCTGCAGCGAAGACAGCAAGGAATCCGCCCGGGCTGGAGCATTGTCTTGTTATATTTATACGTTCCAAAATCTTTTCCCATAGTCCTGCCATAACATCGTTTTCGCTCTTCGATAAAAAAAAAATTATTCTTTAGTCCTAGTTATTCGGTACTTTTCGGTGTCACTTTACGGGTGCGATACAAATTTCCTGACAAAAAAACATTTCACCAGTAAAAAGATGTCTTTAAAATAATGAAGCTATGTATTAACATCCTAGTGCAAAGCTATAGGCAAATAAATTTGGTTTTGTATGTTATTGCACAACCTTTAGGTATATTACTCACGGTCACATGGTATGATTGTTCACCGTTATGTGGGTTAGAACATTGATTTCGTGGTCAAACAGTCTTCCACGCCTCAATTTCTAGAGCACATCTTTGATCCCACAATACATACTATAACACTAGGCTATAAAGCTTTCGTCAAGCAAACTATTCATTTTGAGAAACGAGTGAACGTTACACCTGATTCACTTGGAGCCATTTGGCTCCTCTTGATGTGGACAGATATTGATTTCCTGGCGAAAACATTACCCGACCCTACAAAGTAGCGACTATTATGCGAAAACAATACATCTCACCTATATTCAATGTCATTAAAGGTCAACGGGACAAATGGCAACAACAGTTGTCTTGTTACTAAGACTCAGGGGAATACATTTATAAAGGTTTCCATAAATTAACCTGTCATGCCTACAGAAGCCCAACCCTAATACAGTGTCCCGTAGCAAGAGTTAAAAGAACAACGCGCAGTAAAGCTAAAGGTGGTTATTTTATATAAAATTAGCCGATTATCCAGCATTGCCCGAGGAATTGTTTTTTTAAATGTCTACCCATACATGCAAAACATACGGAGATAAATAGTGGAGTGTACCCCTAGCGGACTATAGGAGAACTGAACCTGCATCATTTCTCGAGCGTTTGACAACGCTACAGTTTATTGTATCTACCTATACAGTACTATGATTTATGACTCGTTTATTCATTGCTGAAGATGCGTGTAAGTTGTCACACTACATAAACATCGATGCAAATAAACAAGGGTGTTATTTATGAATAAACGGACAATCTGCAGCATTGTATTAAGCACTCGTCGACAATCCAGCCTATTATCGCTCACGCTCGCATACGCGAATACGGTGGTCGCACCTGGTGTATAATCTACCGTTGTGATCATGGATCCGGTCACGCCCACGGTAGATGTAAAGTGTCCCGCCGACAGATGCGAATACCTCCCGAATGTCACTGACGCCACGCTCGCAGCCACACTCCTCACCATCCACGCGCAGAGTCAGCATGTCGCCACGCCCGCGCCCAGCCACGCTGCCGGCGCCACGGCCAAGGTGGAGAAAATTAGCCGCCCGACCGTTGATGAGGGGATCTCCCTGGAAGATTGGCTATATTTCGAGCAACGCTGGCGTGAATATAACGACGCTACCTCCTGTAGTGAACGAGACCTACTGGCCAACATTAAGAAGTTGGCGGTGCGCGCCGAGAACGTGATGGTAGCCCGGGACGTGCTGTCGAAGATGCGGCAGGACCGAGACGAACCTGTACGCGCCTACAGCGCTCGACTCAAGGGGCAAGCGCGAGTTTGCCAGTTCGTCGTCAAGTGTCAGTGCCCGAGCTGCCCGAACCACGACGCCTGCGTTGGGGACGATTACAGCGACATTGTGGTGCGGGACCAGGTCGTCCTGGACTTCGCTGCTCATGACATCAAACTGGATTGTCTGACCGAGAAGGGACCGAGTACACCTCTGGAAGAGGTTGAGGCGTTTGTTGAGGGCAAGGAATCGGAAAAGATTTCCCTCCAGCAGCTGAGCGACGGATCCCAGGTGGCTGCCCAGATCAGCTCATTCCGGAAACAGCAGAGAGCGGTCTTCAAACAACATGCCCCACCCACACCCCTGCCTACTCCGCTGTGCATACACTGCGGCCAGATCGGCCATGGTAGCAGCAGGGACGAATGCTCTGACAACTGCCCGGCATACGGCCAAATCTGCACAAAATGCGGTAAGAAAGGTCACCCTGGGACCGTATGCAGGCAAAAGTAGACGGCCGGCACACTCTATGTGCAACGCCGCCCGCGCCGGTCACCGCAGAGGGAAACCGCTACAGCTCTCTTTCAGTCACTATGCAGTGTGGAGAACGCGCCGCCTGTCGACAACGAGATCGTCTGCAACCTCGGGGACTTCTAACTCGAACACTGCGTTTACGACGCCACTCAAGACACGCGGGTGAAGAAATCCTCGGCCCCACAACCTACAGTGCCGTTATACATCACTCACTACCCGTGCGACACTCGCGCTCTCGGCCTCCGCACGCCACTGAGGCGCCCGACTAAGGCTGCGTTGGTGTCGGTAGTGGCTGATACAGGCTGCCAATCGTGCCTGGCTGGGACGAATCTACTCTCCAAGCTCGGACTCACCGAGCAATGCCTGAGCAAAACACGTCTGCAGATGTCAGCTGCCTGCCAACGGAAACAATATGGATATAATCGGGGCGATCGCCCTGCGCCTATCAGGCTCCGCTTCTCCAGGTGGCACAGAAACACGCCAAATTGTCTACATATGTCGAGAGACTAGCGACTTCTTCTTGTCTCGAGGAGCATGTGTGGCGCTAGGCATTGTGTCGCGTAACTTCCCTGACGTCGGCCAAAGCCAACAGCCCTCAGCGGAGGTGAACTCGTGCAGCGCCGCCTCAGAGTCGTCGATGACCGCGGCCTGTGAGTGCCCCCGCCATCAACCTCCACCACTGCCTCCGCAAGAGCTGCCCTATCCAGCCATTGAGGACAACCGCAGAAAACTGGAGCAGTGGTTGCTGTCGCACTACAAGGCTAGCACATTCAACACGTGTCACCATCAGCCTCTCCTCCCGATGGAGGGCCCGCCACTCCGGCTAATGATTGACCCAAACGCCAAGCCTGTCGCCTTTCACACACCGATCGACGTCCCGATTCACTGGCGAAGCGACGTGAAGGCCGGCCTCGACCAAGACTGCAGTATGGGCGTCATCGAGGAGGTACCAACTGGCACCCCTGTCACCTGGTGTCATCGCATGGTTATCGGCGCAAAGAAGAACGGGAAGCCTCGACGGACTGTGCATCTCCAGGCCCTTAACGCTAGTGCAATCAGGGAGACCCACCACACCCAGAGACCCTTTCACCAAGCGAGATCGGTGCCTCATGGAACAAAGAAAACGGTGTGTGACGCCAAGACTCCCGACCTGCCCGATGACGTGGCCGCGGCAGCCCCCGCAGCCCTCCGATCCCGCGACGATCCGGCGCCACCTCGCTGCTCACAGACTTGCGCGTCCGCGGCCACGGAACTCATCAAGTCGGTCACATGGCTTTCCTGACACGCCATCAGCCATGCTCAGTGCCATCCGCACGTACCACCAGAACCGGGAGAAGCTAACCGAGTACGACGGCGTCATCCTTTACAAGGACAGAATCGTCCGAGCACGTGTCTTGCAGGCACTCCACTCGGCTCACCAGGGTATTTCGATGATGGTGTCGCGAGCAGAGGGGTCATTCTTCTGGGCAGGCAATTGAAGAGACACGTGCACACTGTACAGCGTGCAACCGAAAGGCGCCGTCACAACCAAACTCGCCGCCTACACCACCAACACGACCAGTCTACCCCTTCCAGGCGATATGTGCTAACTACTTCAGCTACGGCGGTCATCACTACTTCGTCGCCGTGGACAGATACTCTAATTGGCCTGTCGTAGACGAGAACGCGGAGGGCTCCAAAGGCCTCATTGCCGCGCTCCGAAGAGTGTTCGTGACCTTCGGCATCGCCGAGGAGCTCTCCTCGGACGGGGGACCCGAGTTCAAGGCAGGCGCTACAAAGACATTCCTCCAGAACTGGGGTATACGTCACCGCATCAGCAGCGTAGCAAACCCACACAGCAACTGCAGGGCGGAAGTCGGGGTGAAAACGGTCAAGCAGATGCTGGTTGCCAGCACGGGCCCAGGTGGTTCCCTGAACACCGACGCATTCCAACGGGCCATGTTAGCCTACAGAAACACGCCAGATCCGATGTCGAAGGTCAGCCCTGCCGAGATCATCTTTGGACGCCGCATCCGGGACTTCATCCCAGTACCGCCCGGACAGTACCTACCCCATTGGACGTGGCGCGAGACACTGCAAGCAAGAGAGGACGCACTACGTGTCCGACACATGAGGGCACATGAGCGACTGTCGGAGCACACACATGTCCTATCTCCACTCACTATCGGCAACTGCGTAAGGCTGCAGAATCTGGTTGGCCCGCACCCAACCAAGTGGGACCGCACCGGTATCGTAGTTGAGGTACGACAGTACGACCAATACGTCGTACGAGTGGAAGGGTCGGGGCGTGTCACACTCCGTAACAGGAAACACCTGTACACGCCGCATATCGCCAGGGCCCCGTTGATCAACTCGCCATCTGTCATTTCCCCCGCCATGACCACGCCACCGTCGCCCATGCTACCCGAGACACCGACCTAGCCAGCCGATCCAGTGTCGCCTCTACCCAGGCCGACTACACCCGTGCCAGCGACCCCGGCCAGGCCCGAGTCCGGCGCCAGGCAGCCTCCTCGTGCTAGTCGTGAGATGCTCCAGCAGGCCGCGCCCCCACCCACACCGGCCGCTGAGGTTCCGCCACCGACCCCTGCTCCGACACCCGCTGTTCGGCGACTTGGCGGTCGCACCCGGCGACCTCCAAGGAGACTAGTGGAGGAAATGTAGAGGGTCACACTTCCATTGTCAGCCCTCTGGCTCGAGGACTTGGAGGGCATAGTGGAGTGTACCCCTAGCGGACTATAGGAGAACTGAACCTGCATCATTTATCGAGCGTTTGACAACGCTACACTTTATTGTATCTACCTATACATTACTATGCTTTATGACTCGTTTATTATGCTGAAGATGCGTGTAAGTTACACTACATAAACATCGATTCAAATACACAAGGGTGTTATTTAATAAATGCCATTTAAAAATTATGAACCTCAAAGATCCCTGTTGCAATCTGTTACCATCTGGCCGTCATTTTGAGTTGCCTCAACTAAGACTCAACTTCTTTCATCCCATCCTCTATCCGTCTTCTAAACGAATGATCTGCCTCATTCCCCCCTATCTCCAATGCCTGTCTGACCGCTTGAGAATATGGGTTCGTGTGTGTGTGTGTGTGTGTGTGTGTGTGTGTGTGTGTGTGTGTGTGTGTGTGTGTGTGTGTGTGTGTGTCTGTGTCCGCGCATGAGTGTATGTGTGTATGTGTGTATGTGTGTATGTGTGTATGTGTGTGATTACACTGGTAATTGCACTGCATTCCACCTAGTTAAATAACATCAGTGATGATGAACTTGTTCCAGTATTGATGGCTGTGATATGTAAAACGTAAATGATGTTTCCTAACAACTGGCTGGTTGTTCTTTGTTATTTTATTTTAATCATATGTAATTAATTGAATCTGTGTTCTCAGTTACACATGTTTATTTATTTATTGAGTTCTTAATAGCCAACACCACAAAAGAATTTCCCCACGAGTGACAATAAATGTATTTGAATTGAATGGAATAAATCTAAAACGAACCATACCAATGGGCCAGCAAGATCACATACAAAACGTCATCCCAATACACGCAAAACTGGACGGACGGACGAACGGAGAACCGTATCGTTTTATAATATAGGAACATGCTCTGAGAAGCCACCGACTCAAACGATATTAATACAGTTCAACATCACGGTGACGCATGTTTTGTGCATAGTTTTAGACATGCTGCGGATATAGGCGGTATAGCAGGGAATACGAACTATGTGCTTATATACAAAGTACAAATTTAAAATTAACACACAAAACGCGTGAATAAGATTGTGCAGTAGTTTTCTTAAATCAGCGTAAGTAATTTCAATTTTTGGCATTTCTGGAAATGTTGAACTGGGTAGTTCAGTTGTTTGTAGAGATGAGTAATTATTTGTAAGGTCTGATTGAAATTATTATTTTAGGATCTGTGCTTTGATTTTGGGATTTGAAAGTGGGCTACCTGTTTGTTTTAGGGGAGATTCGCCTGTTTCATTTATGCGGCAGTGTCTCATGAAGGTCCAGACTCCCTGCGTAAGCGTATCCTTGTTGTCTAGCTTCAGTTGATGGGACAATTTCATTTACAAACTTCCAATAAGCATTTCTCAGGTGTTGCTGCATATTTGGTTTTAGATAAAGATACGTTTGGAGTGTTCCTGTGACTTGTGTATATACTTTTATTATGTTCCTCTTTAACACAGGGTGTGTCATTGTTTCTGGTAATCCAAGAGTATCCGTTCCTACGTCTAAGCATTATCGATGGTATGTATAAACCAACATCTTTGGTACTGTTATTCCGACACATACACATCGGCATGTTTGCATTGTTTTGTTCACAGCAACTTCGAATATCTGTCTTCATATTTTTCAAATTCTATTTCAACTTGCCCTAGTCTGACTTATTAAAACGAAGAACATTTCTAGGTGTATTTCCCTGGATTCATGCCGAACACTCTGTACCAACAGTCATTTTCAAATCATGTTTGTTCGATTGATGTTTGTAGGATTATTTGTGACAATTAAGTCTAGAGGGTTTCTCCGCTTGTTGGCTTGTCTGTGATCTGAATAAGATTACACTTATCCTTAATAATATTCACGGAGTAATACATCCATTAAGTAGTTTACAATCAGTTAATAATCTATGTCAAGAAAATTCCATGTCATCATGGTTGAAAGGTCGACTGAAGTTAGGCTATCCACATTTTAGGCAATCCCTCTTTAAGTAACTGTGTATTTTGAAATTCGTAGACCTAGGACATTTAAGACAGCGATCATTATATATTAAGCATATTGCAATGTATAACCGAGTAGTTTTCAAAATATGTTTAAACTGTATGTCTCAACACATGGGGCTCGACTAAAAGATACCTTCAAGTCACTGAGTGCGCACGTACTAACATACAAGCAATGGGCATTTCTGTTTGTGACATAAAACCATGGCATTCGTTGCACGAAAGCATCACTAGCTGCATAAACATACACGCGTTTACAAATCTATCAATTCAATCTTCTATCAACGTATTATATGTAAACAAATAACCAATTAAAATGAAACATTATAGTTTGCAATGTATGCATGGATTTGTAAATTATATTGTTTGCAAGATATAGTGTTTGTGTCATACATAACTGCAGCTGGTTGAAGGTGAATCGCAGATAAATAGCATACTTCTGTTTTTATATGCTTGAAATGGTGTTGTATTACGTAATGATATGATTTGCGCTGTTGGATGTTTGAAATAAATTACTGTTTGATAGATTGATTGAATGTTGTATTGTTTAGTAATGCCGGTTAGTAAGTGCTGTAAGGATTGTGCAGTTCTGTGGTAAAGAACAGCAGCATCAATATAATAGACAGTATAGAAGAAAGAAAGGAAATATAGAGTCTTCGTAGCATGGCCTACCTGGGCACTGGAGAATATGGAGCATCAAATAAGCGATATCAATAAGAACAAACTGAAAACATTTATATTATTTCGATTCGCACCTTTATTTCCATTGTACCAGCATAAACAACATTTCATTGCGTATCACATGGCCGGAGGTTGTTCTTAACAATTGCCTCCGTTTCAGCACCCGCTAGACTTGGGGGAAACGGCTCCGTTGCAGCACTGTTGGGTGTCGTTGTCGAACGCCGAGCATCCACAACACTGTGCGTTGGCGCAGCGAGACTGCACGACGCCGCCGCAGTAGATCTGCTTGGCCGGGTTAAAGGGAACCCCTTTTTAGCAGCTGTTGAGGTCGATGACGCGGCCTCCACAGCACAGCTGGCGGCTGTTATCAAAGATAGACTTTCTACAGCATTCGCTGTTCGGGAACCAGTTGCGAATGAAACCGTCGCAGCAGGTCTGCACGTCTGGGTCCATCGCCTTGCCGTTGCAGCAGTGGTAGCGATTGGGGACCACCACATTGCCGCCACTGCACAAATCATCCTCGGGGTCATAAGCGACCTTCCTGCAGCACTTCGTGTTCGACCGCGGGCGGGGTTGGATGCAATCATCACAGCAAATCTGTGTTATGCGGTCAGTGAGTGGCTGTCCGCCACAGCACTCGCCGTCGATAAACAAAAGCACCTTTCCGCCACAACAGGAACATACCTGGGAATTGTACGCTACCTTCCCACAGCATTCGCCGTTAGGAACATTGTTTTGGAGGACCTCGTCACAACATATTTCGTTATTACCAATTGGTACACCGGCACAGCAATCATCAACCGAACCTACAACAACCTCTCCTCCGCAACAAAACCGACTGTGTGAATTGTACGCAACTTTCAGACAACATTTTCCGTTAGCTGGTTTATTTTGGAGTACCCCTTGACAGCATATTTTAGAACTGGGGTTAAACGCTACACCACTGCAACAGTGGGCTTTAGGACTAACAACTTCTTTTCCTCCACAACAATAATGAATCTTGGAATTGTATGCCACTTTCAAACAACATCTCAAATTTTCGGGTTTTGATTGGAGTACCCCTTGACAGCATACTTGTTTGTTAGGATTATACGCTACACCGCTGCAACATTGGGATATGGAACTAACAACTTCCTTTCCTCTACAACAATACTGATTCTTGGAATTGTATGCCACTTTCAAACAACATTTCCAATTCTCGGGTTTTGATTGGAGTACCCCTTGACAGCATACTTGTTTGTTAGGGTTATAGACTACACCACTGCAACACTGGGATGTGGAACTAACAACTTCTTTTCCTCCACAACAATACTAATTCTTGGAATCGTATGCCACTTTCAAACAACATCTCCAATTTTCGGGTTTTGATTGGAGTACCCCTTGACAGCATACTTGTTTGTTAGGATTATACGCTTCACCGCTGCAACACTGGGATGTGGAACTAACAACTTCCTTTCCTCCACAACAATACTGATTCTTGGAATCGTATGCCACTTTCAAACAACATCTCCAATTTTCGGGTTTTGATTGGAGTACCCCTTGACAGCTTACTTGTTTGTTAGGTTTAAACGCTACACCACTGCAACATTAGGCTGGGGAACTAACAACTTCCTTTCCTCCACAACAATACTGACTCTTGCAATTGTATGCCACTTTTTGACAACATTTACCATTTTGAGGCTTGTTTTGCAAAACACCAAGGCAACAACGTTGTTTGCTTCGGTCGAGTGGTTTACCATTACAACAATTTCTTATTGAAGTGACGACCACCTTTCTCCAGCAACAATACTGCTTTTTACGATCGTAGGCCTTACTTCGGCAGCACCTTGCGTTGGCTGGCTTGTTCTGCAGAACACCACGACAACAAATTTGTGTGCTAGGATTGACTGTCTTACCCTTACAACAAAGACGCCTGGAATTGACCACAACCTTTCGTCCGCAACAATACTGCTCTTTGTAATTGTAATCCACGCTTCTGCAGTACCGTGCGTTGGCCGGTTTGTCATTAATGACTCCTGCACAGCAGACTTGGCGTTTGGGGTTGTACGGCTTCCCTCCACAGCAGCCTCTTCTGGACGTAACCTCCTTTCCGCCGCAGCAAACACTTCTCTTGTTGTTGTAGGCTGCGCGCTGACAGCACTTTGCGTATGGAGGTCGGCTTAACACAACGCCTCCACAACAGATCTGTCACTTCTGGTCGTAGGCCCTTCGACCACAACAAGCAGCGTTGGGGGGTCTGGGGTTGATGGCGCCATTGCAACATATCTGGCAGTTGTTGTTGCACATGGACACTCCGCAGCACGACGAAGGATCTTGCCCTGGCCTGTGGGGTGGGAGGATCGATTGTGATAGATGGTGGCATACAGTGCATATATATACGTGTATAGTGTTTATAAAAAATGTACTTAAAATGAAAACGATATTAGAAGGTTTTATTTCAGTTGATCCTAAAATGAACTACGTTTGTTGTCTTCCAGGGACCCTAAAATGTATTTCACAAGCAGTTAAATATTTGGAAACTTGCCACAATTGACTGTCTCTTATTCATAGGATAAAAACACTGAGTTTTGGAACCAGAATGAAAATGTTGTGCAGGTTCACTGCTAGTATCATCGTAGACGTTTCAATACGGCTCATGCACCAATTCCCCAAATGAGAGGATTATGTTTTTCTTCATCGAGGCACCCTAACATTTGTTTTGCAAACGACTGAACATTTGGAACACGCCACAACTTGCAACCACTTATTTTGTTGATATTTACCAACTCATCTACTGCTGCTACGTTGGAAAGTCACTGTCCTAAAACGTGTGTCTGAAACTGCATTGCGCTCGTGCGTCTAAAATAATTAATAGAAACTAACCAGTTGCAACTACAATCAAGAATTACATGCTGGTAGTGTACTAGAATAACCTTAAATTTCACTGGCAGCGCCACTGTGATAGAACGTCTGACGTCACGAATTTCTACTCTTCCCAGTTGATCTGATTGATCTGATTTAATTCCAGTTCAAGTACATAGTTTATATTGTACAGACACATGCACTTAAATTGATGGATTGCACAAAAATGTTTACACTTATTTCCAGTGTGGGCCATATTACAGATGTACTGTGACAAGAGGTCAACTTATACAATATATACAGTCACAGGATCTGAAATAAAAAACTAGAAAAAAACATTTATAACACTGTTTTAAAAATACTGAAATGATAATACTGTTTCTGAATATGATTCAACAATATTACTTCTTAGTAATATAACAAATTACTTCGCTCTCCAGCCAGAGCCCGGTTCTTTAGATACAGTTTCACATTTAAACAAATCATGTTTACTTTTTATACATTTGACAGAAGTAGGCTGCTCATTCCAGATCTAAACACCAATATACCAAAACAATTACTCTTGGCTATACAATGTACAAAGTTATGTTCAGAATTACGAGTACAGTGACTGTGTTGAGTGTTTAATCGAGCGAAATTGTTACACAAATATTCAGGTGCAGTACCATTATATACATTATACATATGATTCAACATTAGTTGATTGACACGATCAGAAGTATTTAAACTACTAACGTTGGTAAGTTCATATTGTCCAATATGTGTATAGGGTCCGATATTTAAATTTGTGTTGGGTTATTTGTAGTTCGTCGGTTGCCGGACTCGCTTGGTGAGCTACCCATGTGTCTGAGCTAACCGTTTGTTTCTTTGTTGTATTAATAGTATTTTCTTCTTTTATTATGCATGTTATGTATATTGTAACGTGTGTTTGGCCATTGCTTCTATAGCAGACCTGGAAGTGAACTACGATTTTTTCATTGTTGTTGTAACTTATACGACATATTACGTCGGCGCCGTACACGGTATGGCGTTATAAGAATAGGTCTTGCATGATGTTACAAATGTAATACAGCTTCTCAATCGAAGGGTAAGCCAGAAACCAATTTGCGAGCAGGAGTATTCTTATACTTGTCGAATAAAAAGAGAATTTCACGCGTCACATCCTCGGGGCTAATTGGTACATTATCGTTGGCGTGTCCCAACATGTCGGGCGTCGGGAACTATGTGGCGTCGCCAAAATATGCCACTTTGGGAAAACATTGTCAGTAAGCTACCGGTGTGGTAGTGCTGGTTGTCGTTGCGAGCGGTTAGTTTGTATCCATTGCAATATTAACGTTACATCCTGTACAGTTACAATACGTTCGGAGCTTGAGACTGATAGCTGGAACTGTTTATTACCAAGGTAATAACTTACTTGTCGTGAACGACCCCGCTACAACACATCTGCTGTCCCGGATTGAATCCGATACGGCCGCAGCGTCCTGCAAAACACGAAGGTAAGTCAAGGTAAGTTCTTATATAACGCGGTATCCAGTCCTTATGATTGTTCATTGTGCGTTACACTTCACCCCTGACAGACTTATTTAACCGAGTTACATCTCGATTTCTTTGGGAAGGGCGGTAATATTACAATGTAATTGTGGGCGAACTGGAATAACGTGGAGTGAACACAATAGTTCACCCTTCGAAACGGCATCAATAGGATTTGAATCTATATTATCTCGACTAGGAACCCGATGCTCTGTTTACTTCTCCACCGCGCCACACTAGACATGAGTAGTTGTGATCACCCAGTGTAACGCCCTACTGCACAGCACAGGGCTCCCAAATGGTTAACAATTACCTGAGGTAAAGCCATCAGGTGTTACAATAGCACAACTCCAATTTAATATGGACAAACGGTTTCATTAATCTATCTTAGTTTGTTTATTTGACAATATACACGACCCACCACAGCGAACCGGGTATTAAATCGCGTTACAGCTGCCCAGGTCATGTTCCTTCCATCTTGTGATTTTGGCAGAAATACATAAGTTATAATCACATCTTTCAATGTCTAATTTATTTTCCTCAACAAATAACCCAAATAAACTACACGCATTTACGAACCCATGTGTTAAAAAACAATACACAATATGAGTCAAAATTGCGGTTAAAGTTTGCGTCTTTATTAGCAATAAACCAACAACTATTGAAGGTATTGTTTTAAAGAGGATTATTTGTGGAATCTAACAAGGTACAAGACGTCATTTCACAATACAGAGACTTAATTGTCACTTTACTGTGGCCAGTCACATATTAGCTGTTGCGATCTCATTGGGTGTGGCTCTGTATTAGCCAAGCAATCAATGCTTGTAGCGTCGGGACATTAGAGAACGGCTCAACATTATTACGAGTACCTAGGTAATAGTAATGGTTGCCACTACAGCAGACATACACTTTAGTTTGGATGAAAGGTTATCATTTCATCTTAATATGTATTTGTTTGACAGAGTATGCACTAGCAAGTAGCGACCGTACAGGGAGGGCAATTGCTTGACCAGGAAATCAACGTCCACAAAGTGAGATATGCGGAATGGTTTAAATGACCAGAGGAAATATCACTGGACGTAACAGCGGCAAACCGAATTAATTTGGACACCCGGTTATACTTTATAGTACTGTGTGATTGTTTGACAACACGGTTGCATGATGTTAGCAGGGCCTAACATATTATCCAGGAATTCAATACAATATCGCATTATAAGCGAGAAGCAACATAACTCACGATAATCAGGTGTAACGTTAGTGGGTGAAATAATAGCAAACACAACATTTCTAACACAAACAAAGGGTTACAATGTTATCATACTACGTATTTATTGACAAAAACGGCACTCGCGACTTCAATGGTTAAAGGATAGGCTTGGCCAAATAAACAGTTACTGCAGTACAGACAGTTGCAAACATAGTTCAAGATGAAAGGAGGTAAAGACAATGGGCGACATTATAACAACAATGAATTTAATGTTGTGAAATGCACACATTATTATATGATACTATTTCACAAAATATGTACTCACCGGCGATTTTACGTTATATAGGAACTGTAGACGTTATACAACTATTATCAGGGTTTTTGTAAATGTGCTGATAGCAGGGACCATGATCTTCAGAGCAGAACTCAGAATCAATTTATTTGACCAATAAATACGATACATATACAACGAATAACGTAACTAATAGACAAGATCGGGAGACTCCCATTAAGATTGATATTATCGCAAGCACAGTAGCCACCCCATAAATATAAACAACAACACAATTTATATGACACAAATCAGAATAACATGACTTGTTTCTATAGTTGATACTTACTCAATGTATCAACATACATACATAATACAAGGACTGAATATATGTACTCTTGTGCAAATTGACATACATATGGAGCTTAGGTATACATTTCAATACGTATTACGAATTACAAATAAAGCAATTATGAATACAACTGAATTCATAATTTAAAATAAAACAGTTTGTTGTGCATGTTGAACAACCATATAGACTGTGGGTGTAATTTGTATTAAAGATAATACTTGGTGTATTGTTAACTGTCTCTACTATGTTGTGTCTAATGCATTTTTGGGCAAATTCGTATTTGAATCTGGACATATACAGATTATTTCTTTCACGTTGAAGTAATAGGGTAAAAGATTGTTAATTAATTTGTAGTAAAATTTGAATTGTTGGATTTTATAAATGTAATTCTACTTTAGCAACTGACATTATTTAAAAATAGGACTTGTGTGAGCATTATATTTATTTAAAGATATTATTCGTATTGCTTTTTTCTGTAATTTGAAAATTCGATGTGCCTGTTGACCCCATAAAAGTAAGCCATAATTAATATGAGGGATAATAAAAGAATTGTACAAAATACGTAATATATCAGGTGATAAAAACTGTTTAAGTTAATTTCCCATGCCTATCGTTTTTGATATTTTATTTGCTATTTTGTTTGTATGAATCTGCCAGTTTAAATGGTTATTTATTGTGATGCCTAAAAATTTAAATTATTTTCACATTCAATTCAAGAGCAGGGACCGCATATCATGCCACGATCAACTGACAGCGCGTTGCCGTGTCGTGGATACAACAATGCACAATATAATGTAACATTATTAAGTCATAGACAATTTGTTTTGAACTTATGTAAGTTAAGTTCCATCTGTGTTAATTATTTAGAAAAACAGTGTCCAGTTAACATACAATGTAGGCATATGTATCTCTGAGTTTACATACACTGCTATCTGTAGTCAATGCTATGAAGGCATTCATTTTTTACCACTATGGTGGAAATGGAATCCATTCATCAACGATTGGCTAGGTTTTCTCTAGCTCCAAGTCGAAACACAGAGCTCACAAGTTAGTTTCATAATATTTATAAATCTCAAAATAAATATTTAACATAATGTTTCACAGTGGTATCATAAGCATTATAACTGAAGCATGTCCATAACAATAACTGCTCGCATAATTCTCATCCCTATTCATCGAGTTGATAATTGTGCACTGTCAGTCTATCATTTATTGTTAATACAAAACAAGATTTATTATTAACATCAATATGTTATTTTCCACACAATAAAATTGTAACATTGTGTTCGCTAGACATAGCTAAATCTTCATGAATTACATATATCACTATACAAATAAGATACTTTGAATAGATCTAGCAACTTGGTTGTGTTAATTCAAGTAGTGTGAACATGTTTAAAAATATAATTTACAAATATCTGATGGGGCGGTTTATACGTAGGTGAAAATCGTTGGCCTCTCGATAAGTATAAAGCTTCCTAGTCCATGTGCCATCTTTAGCGTGTAGCTTTGGATGTGAATTTGTTAAATAAGTTGTGCAGAAACCAAGCCCTCTCTTTTCCACCATTCAACATAGTTTCATGCATGTGATGTTATAAAAACGAATAAAACATTGCGTTCTATGTCACCTTAGAGGCCCAAATAACGTTCCGGTTGTGTCAGTCTGCGCCGCTGCGGCCGTGGGTTAGCGCGCAATATTGAAATATAAAAATGTGTGGCTATAAGCCGAATTGTAAAAATATCAGAAACATACCATACAAGCCAAAAACAGTTTCGCTTTCGGGGACTTTGAAACGACGGTGGCAAACATGCTGCATATCACTTACACCGGCCCAACCGTTGCCGAAAGCATTAACCTTTTCCGTAAAACTCCCGCGTACTAATATATGGCTATATTCCACGACTTCTAACATTTCTGCTTCTTAGCTTAGTCTGTGACTGTTTTAATTTGTGAAATAACGTCGCTACGGCAGTGTTGCTGAGCAATTCTCCAGAGGCGCCCGTCTACGAAAAACACAGTGGCGGACTTATCGGGAATAAGAAATAACGCTAAGAATTGTGGGAAACAAATTCAGAGGAACGACACGAACCAGAAATTCGAGACACGGACTGTGCCGTTTATTACCGCAAACATGTTGACCGCGCTGTTTTGTTCCAAAATATCGTAATCATCACCGATGAGTTGAACTGTTTGTGGAACTTATAGACAATGCACAGCACAATTTGTAACGCAAAGGCACTCGAAAGCGGTGTCTTGTTAAGCACGCCGGTGCTAATAAAAAGCTTCCCTTCTCCGTTCCCGATAGCCGGGTATACAGACCGCAAAAGCCGGGTAAAAATTACTCGGGTCTCGGGTCTTAACAAAAACTCAGTATTGTGATTATTGAACTATCAACTAACATTTGACAAACAAGAATGAAGACTCAGAAATAAAACTGGTAATCCTTGGTCTGCAAATAAAATAAATGGAACTTGTACACGCGTAGCAGTGAATCGAAAATGGTCCAGCTCGTAACCAGTCCGACGTTGTGTCGAGCCGGGGTGGGCAGGTGGGGATACCCTCTCCCTGACATCAGATATTTCGAGAACATTCGACCAAAATGTTGTGTTTTGGTTAATTTGATAACCATTTTAACATAACAAATAAATGTAGTTCCAACCTCGTCAATTTTAAATATTGCTACATGTACACGGAAGTACTTCAATCACTCCTGGTGGCAAATATAGTTGAACCTCACGTTATGTTCATCTTGTAAGACAGCCATATCGCAATTAAGGTCAATGTAGGATAGCACCACGTTACGTTTAGAAAATTGAAAGTTAGTCTCGCTGACTTGGTCTTCTCGTATATCTAACTGAGATCGCAATAGAGATGTTCCACTGTATCATCATTCAGAAAATGAAATCGTCGTTTGGGTTGAATTCTCCCTCACCGTGGATTGGACATTTGTATAATCGGAAGCGACAAATTTCACAAATGTACCTGAACGATGTTTGAATTCCCATGCACAATCATTCACATCTGCTACCAAAATCAGAGCGCTTGTTTTGTCCTTATGCCATTATGAATATGCAACACTGTCAAATGGGTCAATTGTGTTGCATTCACAGTTGTCCTTACACTTAGTGGTTTTCAAAGTGGGGATCACGACCCCTTGATGGTCATTTGGCTATTTCAGAGGGGTCGTCTCATGACGTTGTGTAATTTCTTATGTTGTGTACATTAAAATGTACAATTGCCGATTTTGCTAAAGAAAATCGATTTTGATTCTTACCTATGATCGAAAAAGAAAATTGCGTTTCAGTAACAACTCATCCTGGTTACGGTCCATAAAAAGGCTCAAAAAATTCCAATTTCTAAGTAAACTAAAGTCAAGATGACGTTACACCAGTCTTAGACTATCATAAACAGCCAGATTTTACTAACTGCGTTTTACTTGATGTCCTCTATCACGCAGAGATCCAGTTGTTCAGAGCCAAATAAGTCTTCCAAATGTTAGCGATTAAAAGTTTGCTAAAAAATCATTTATATACATTACATTAGCCTGGCTAGCGTCCCCGTCGTGACCCGTTGATGTGCGCGAAGGTCACGGTTTTATGACATGTGTTAATAAATGTTGAGCAAAGTTTAAGCTGTATCTAACTTATTCTACGCGCTACTGCCCTTCAAGATTTAACAAGATTTAACAAGATTTAACAAGATTGCCACCCAGAGAATTAACTCTAGGTAGCAGGTGGACAAGGAAGCCCTTGGCTTATCGAGAGTCCGACCTTTTTATCTATGTGTATCCCGCCCGTCTGAGGTAATCTGTTCCATTCATTTACAGTCCTTTGTGAAAATGAAAACTTTCTTATATCCAATCTACTCTGCTCCTTTGCTAATGCAAGATCATGTCCTCTAGTCCTTCTATCTTTCTTAACTGAGAAAAACATATTTCTATCAATATTTTCATAACCCTTCAATATTTTAAACACTTCTATCTGATCTCCTCTCAATCTCCTGGTCTCTAGTGTTGTTAAACCGCATTTTTTTAGGCGTATTTCATAACAAAGATCCCTCAGATTTGGTATCATTTTAGTTGCTCTCCTCTGCACTCTTTCTAGCATATCTATGTCCTTCCTGCGATATGGCCTCCACGCTTGAATACAATATTCTAAATGAGGCCTAACTAATGTTTTGTACAGCGATATTATTAGCTCTTTTTCCTTATACGTTATGTTTCGCCTAATTAATCCAAGGATTTGATTTCCCTTTGAAGCTGCAATTCCGCACTGCTCTGAAATCTTCATATCAGCACTAACGGTTAACCCTAAGTCCTTTTCTTTTACAGTAGTACTTAGTACAGTACCCCCCATTGTATATTCTACCTCTCCGTTCCCATGTCCTATGTGGAGGCATTTACATTTCTCAAAATTGAACATCATTTGCCACTTTTCAGACTATTTTATCAACCTGTCAAGATCATCTTGTAAATGCTGTCTATCTCCATCACTTTTAATCCTTCTAAACACTTTTGTACCATCCGCAAATTTCAACACCTTGCTTGTTATTTCATCATCCAAATCGTTGATGTATATTAAGAATAATATAGGACCTAATACTGATCCCTGTGGTACCCCACTCAATACCGATTTCCAGTTTGAAGCCTCCCCATCAACTACTACACGTTGTCTTCTGTCAATCAGCCATTGTTCTATCCAGTTTATTATACCATTTCCTATGCCATGGGCCTTTAGTTTAAGCAGTAATCTTTGATGTGGTACTTTGTCAAAAGCTTTTTGAAAATCTAAGTAGACGATATCTACTGGTGATCCCTCATCTACCCACTTAGTGATGTCTTCCAAAAAACATAACATATTTGTTAAGCATGACCTCGCTTTAAAAAACCATGTTGAGATGGGTTTATCAAGTTTTGTTTAACAAGAAAATTCACCATGTGATCTTTAATTAGTCTTTCTAATAATTTACAAATCACTGATGTTAAACTCACTGGTCTATAGTTCTCTGACTTGTTTCTCGAACCTTTTTTGAATAACGGTATAATGTTTGCTTCTTTCCATTCTAAAGGAACCACTCCCTCTTCTAATGACAAGTTGAAAACTGTTGCAAGTGGTATGCTAATTTGTTCTACAATTTCCAATAGTAGTTTGGGTGGAATACCATCCACCCCAGGTGATTTATTATCCTTCATAGCCCTTATTTTCTTAGCTACCATTTCCGGGGTTACAATTAATTGTCCTAAATAGTCTGAATCTGCCCCCTTGAACTTAGCCTCTGGTATTGGCAGTGAACTAATATCTTCCCTGGTAAACACTGAACTAAAGTACTCATTCAGGTCTTCTGCCATTATGAATCCCTCTGATATTATATTTCCAGCACTATCTTCTAGAGGACCGACCTTATCTTGAACTTTCTGTTTGCTTCGAACATACGCATAAAAACTCTTGCTGTCATGTTTTATATTACTAGCTAATTGTTGTTCATAGCTTCTCTTTGAATTTCTAATTTCAGCTGTAGCTTGGTTAAGTGCTTCTTTATAATTGTTGTAGTCTTTATAATTTCCAGTACATCTATATGACTTCCACATCATTTGTTTATACTTAATTTTTCTAATGGCTTCTTTCGATAAGTGTTTCTTTTTGGACCGTTTTCCTTGTTTTTTGAAGGGTACAAATTTTTCGATTATGCACTTAATTTCACTCTTTAATATATTCCAGCATTCTGTTGCCGTTTTATTTTTCAGTGTCTTATTCCAGTCTATCTTTGCTAAATATTTCCTCATGTCCTTATACCTTCCTTTGTGGAAATTTCTCCACAAAGAAATATTACTATACTCGACGGCACAATTTCGGTTTAACTTGTTAGCGCTCTCTATGCTCTTGTAAACTGAAAAATGTCAACAACGACGCTCCCGTCAAAACATTGCACCGTGTGTAACGCGGAAATAGTGGTATATCGGCCGCTTCTGTAAGATTTCGTTTTAATTCTTCGCACAGTGAACAAAAAGTCATATGTTGTTGATAAGTGGTTGTTGGGTCATATTTTCAAACACTTTTTGACAACTGTTCAATCTATTTTGCCAAATTGTGCGAACTGTGTAGATTATCGATTTTCATGATGGAAACATCGCTCTTTGCCTTGAATAATTTAACGACCAAGTTCGTGAAACGCATTTTGAAAATACTCCTTTATTTTTAATCAGATTTTTTTCTAGGATGGATTTTCCTTAAGAGCTTAATATATTAGTGAAATGGTTCCCTGTTGCCCAGAAAAATCTCCGTCAAGCCGTGGTGGGTTCGAACATTCCGTCGTATATTTCTTTCGAAATTATGGTCACAAAAATGTTTCTTTATGACAAAATACAAGACAAAGTTTTTAAAGCAGCAACTGTATGCGGGAATGTTTGATTTTGAGATGCCATGCAGCAATACTAATGTAATTCACGTATATAACTGTTTCCAACATTGTTGCCAAAGGCAAAGATTGACGGAGGTCATGCGCAAAAATTCCATTGTGACGTAGCTAATTGTGTGTCCGGTCGTCAAGGTGATCTGCCGTCTTGGCTATACACAATGGATTTTTGTGTATTGTTTACCGTGGAACCGAAACGATATTTTGATGGATAGTGACATCTCTAACGCCTGACAGTAATATACAAGTTCTTAAGGTGACCGGCCAAAGATGTGCAACTGAAAAAACTATTGAATTATTTCCATCGTTTGATTGCAATAGACGCTAACGCGCCTTCTTGCAGTTGTTTTGTCTAGCCCGCCAAAGGCCGTTGCTAGGATGGGCGGCCGAATGTCACGCAATCGCCAATGGACTCTATTGATGTACCAAGTACGTCACGGTTTACCTACGTCACAATCAAATTTTTACGCGTGACCTCCGTCAAGCTTAGCCTTTGCCAACAATGTTGAAAACGGTTATATAGGGCCTACGTGAAATACATTACTATAACCTATACATCACGTGACCTGTTGCGCAGCAAAAACTCCTTCAAGCGATCAAAAATGGTGCCGAACACGTGGTGCGTCTGTGCACTGCATCGTATATTTTATTGAAATTCTGGCCACGAAAGTGTTTCTTTATAACAAAAACATAAGGCAAAAGTTGTTAAAGTGACAACTGTATGCATTAATGTTTGATTTATGAGATGTCATGCAGCAATAGCAATGTAATTCACGTGCATAACGTTATCAACACTGGTGGCAAAGGCAAAGCTTGTCGGAGGTCACGCACACAATTGTGATTATGAGATAGGCAAACCGCGACGTACTGGATTCATCAACTGAAAGGCATGATATATGTTAAGTAAATCTTTCCAACTTGCATGTCTCGCTTAAACAACTTTGCTTTATGGTTTATGTTTAGGATTTGGTGGTAATGAAAATTATTTGGAGCCCGAATTTCAAGAAGATGAATAACAAAATGTTCAAAAGTTCCCCCTGTGCGGCATCCATGTATGACTGCGTGGCTTACCTTGTTTCTATGCAATACGTCACGTGGTGAATACAACATTGACGAGCTAGTGTCATTGTTTGCCAACTTCACAGTCATAATTATAATTATGTTTACAACGTCAATCTTTTCCACATTCAGCTAGTTCTCTCTTTAACAACGTGGCTATATATGTTTTTGTCACAAATAATAAAATGTCGGACAAGAATG
>OZ023212.1:50378106-50410606 GCA_963995525.1 Escarpia spicata
GGATATCATCGGAGCAGTAGAACGTGGTCTCTTCCTCATCGTCTTCATATTGAATTAGAGGGGGGGGGGTCTTGAGTACTGTAACATTGATAATCGTTCTGACCAGATGACACAAAACGTATCCCTGGCTTGATGTCCCTTGAAAGGCCGATAAAGCCATTATGCACCTTGTATAATCTACACATAAATTCAGTTGCCTGATCAGCTGGAATTTGGTTGAAGAGCACTTTTGTTTTCTTCAGAACAAAGTTTCCTTTAATGAATACCGCATGACCCTCTGGTGCTGCCTTCTCGGAGTGTTTCACATCTGCCAGAGAAACTGTTCTCCATCGATGGGGGGGGGGGCATAGTTTGTATGATGTTAGATGGTTAGCCAATGTATAATTGCTGCTAAAGGTTCTATATAGCTGCCAATCGTCTCAGCCCTGATGATGTCCAGCATAATCTCCATAGTTTCCACGCATGTCAACCACATCCTGAAATTTTTATTCCTCCTCGCGATATTGAACTTTCTTGTTCCTCAAAAACATCGGATAGTAGAGTAGAGTTCTAATCTGCGATTGCCACCTCTCTTCTTCAAAATCCTAACTACATTTTGGGCAAGTTCTTTGACTTTCTCGTCATGTTAAAGGGCAAATGCATGTGTGGTAATAAATAATATGCATATTATGTCAACAGGAATATATACAAATAGGCTTATAAAGAATAATTGGGTGTGTAAACAACATTGGTGGACTCGATAAACATATTTGAGAAGATCACGTTTTCATGTTAGATTATCCGATATAGTTATGAATAAATTCAAAGTTCAACACGTGACACCACAGACAATACATGTACA
This sequence comes from Escarpia spicata, assembly GCA_963995525.1. NCBI lineage: Eukaryota > Metazoa > Annelida > Polychaeta > Sabellida > Siboglinidae > Escarpia > Escarpia spicata. The sequence continues at coordinate 50,378,948 of OZ023212.1, forward strand.
AATCATAAAATATTTGGTTTTATGCAACGGTGTGTACAGGAAAATGTCAATTAATTAATACAAATAATTTGACATAAATGTTAGTTTGTGACATATAAAATCGAGAGTGGCATCCAAATACACCTATTTTCTTATCCCTTGTGTGATGGATCTAGCAAGAATTCCTGCCATTAACAACAAAAGCAGTTAAAAATATAACATCACATGTTGGCTAACCTATTATCTGCGGAAAGGCATAATTTCGAAGATTCATGTTTTGACGGTGAGCTTGTTTAACCTGCACTCCACAGTTAGAGAGCCAGTTTACAACTTCATGGCATAGCTCATTTTGACGGAGATACAATACGCTTTCAAAGGGTATGTAACATGGTCTGATGTATGTAGATAAAGTAGCTACGCAACCAGTGTAAGTGTAGAACTTGTGTGGAGTGGCGTAGTTTTGAACATTCGTTGTTTCATGGTGACCTTGTTTAACCTTCACACCACACCTACTGCACCACTTGATAGCTCCAATTCGTATCTCATGTTTACGGGAAAACAGTTGGCTTTCCAACTGTATACGACATTGCCACGAATAAATCAGTAAAGTAGATAAACGCAAACAATTATACTGTATGACGTTTGCGGGATGAAACAATTTCGAACATTTATTACATGACTGTGACAAGGACCTGTGGTGGATTGTCTTTCTACTGGTTCTACCGTCTTAGATTAATGATAACACCAACGACGGGGCGTGTATATACTGTTGAAATATATGGGTCTGAAGCAAATTAGGCCTGCAAGTCTAGTCCATGTTCGTGTGCATGGCGTCGGAACGTGGTGAATATTCGGATGGCTGAGGCTTATCACTGAAAATCTTTAATACAAACACATTGAGGCTCACCAAAAACCATGCAGTTCTCTAAATATTTGGAGATAATCCTACCTCCAGCCTCTCACTAAAATAGTTTGGGACTCCAACAACGAGCATTATATCGAGTAATGTCCAGTTCGATCTATATTGTCCTCATTTAGATACGTCATATGTGAAGGGCAATATAATATTCGATGTCCTACACAGTAAATTATATACATGGTGAAGGTAACTGGTAATGGTGATGTAGTGAATTGTTATTTATTTGCTAATATTTATGATGTGGCGTACGTGTATATAAAATCATATGCGCCCACACATAAATTATTCACAAATTGAAAATATGATACTTAACTGCATTTTCTGGATTGTATAACAATGCGGTCCTCTTTCGATAATTGATGTATCTTTGTGTAATTTATGACAAAGGCTCCGCCTTTGTGTATGGCTCCACCTTTGTGTACGGCTCCACCTTTATGTGCGGCTCCACCTTTGTGTACGGCTGCACATTTGTGTAGGCTTCACCTTTGTGTACAACTCCACCTTTTAGTACGGCTCCTTTTTTGTGTACAGCTTTGTTTTTGGTTTCCCAAAGCCCATCGTTTGGTTAATCATTATTCTAAGCATAATTGTCATATGTGCAGTGACAGCACGAACTATTTAGGACACGTTTGCAAACAATTATAATCCTGTACATATACTCATAAATACATGCATACGTACATATATTATATCGTGTACACATTTATCTAAAGTGTCGTTGTACACTATATTTCTATGCACTTACACATTATTTGGCAATGGTATTTACTTGGTGTCCTAATTTGTTTCACTCACTAAGCGCCACTTCTGAAACAGATGCACTGCCTTTCTGTCCGATGCATTATGTTCAATATCTGTACAGTTATGGGTGGCCTCTTAACCTCGCAGTGTCCAGATATAAGGTACTGCATTTTGTATTAATCCAAGCCACCACTCACAATACTCACTTATAGGGGGTGTGGAATTTGCGAGTTTGAGCAAACCGTAAAGGTTTCCCATAATTCTCAATCGTCAATGGAAACACTTTGTGTTCCGGTCGTCTGAATAAACTAATCACTCAGCAGTGTGTCATCGTGCAGCGTTCACCTTGGAGTGTACATGGGTCTTGTTTCGCACGATTAGTGCGTGTAACGTTAGTGGCGACAAACTAACTATTGTACTCGAGGAAATCGCTAAACAGCACCTTACTGTACACCCGTGTTTGGCAAACTGTTTGAACAGAAAGGGTGTAGGTAGCATGGTGGAAAGTCACCGGACTCGCAATGATGGGATTTGCGGGTCGAATTAATGTATTGCAACATTTTATCCTTCGGAATAGACATTAAAACTCCTTGGTCCGAATATATATCATGTCATTTATTGTGGTAGGAAGGAAGGAAGGGAGGAAGGGAGGAAGGGAGGAAGGGAGGAAGGGAGGAAGGGAGGAAGGAAAGAAGGGTGGAAGGGAGGGTTGGAGGAAGGTAGGAAGGAAGGAAGGAAGAAAGGCAGGAAGGAAGGAAGAAAGAAAGGCAGGGAGGGAGGGAGGGAGGGAGGGAGGGAGGGAGGGAGGGAGGGAGGGAGAAAGAAAGAAAGGAAGGAAGGAAGGAAGGAAGGGAGTGAGGGAGGGAGGGAGCGAGCGAGGGAGCGTGGGAGGGAGGGAGGGAGGGAGGAAGGGAGGGAGGGAGGGAGAAAGAAAGAAAGGAAGATAGGAAGGGGGAAGGAAGGAAGGGAGGAAGGAAGGAAGGAACGAACGAACGAGCGAATGAAGGAAGGGAGGATGGAAGGGAGGGAGGAAGGAAGAGTAGAAGGAAAGAAGGGAGGGAGGAAGGAAGTAAGGGAGGGAGGAAGGATGAAAGGAAGGAATGAAGAAAGGGAGGGAGGAAGGACGGAAGAGAAGGGAAGGAGGAAGGAAGGTGGGAGGAAGAAAGGAAAGGAGGAAGAAAGGAAGGAAGGGAGTGAGGGAGAAAGAAACGAAGGAAGAAAGGGAGGGAGGAAGGAAGGAAGGAAGGAAGGAAGGAAGAAAGGGATGGAAGGTATGAGGAATGAAGGATAGTAGGAACGGAGGAAGGAAAGAAGGAAGGGAGGAAGGTAGGAAGGAAGGATGAAAGGAAGGAAGGAATGAAGAAATGGAGGGAGGAAGGACGGAAGAGAAGGGAAGGAGGAAGGAAGGTGGGAGGAAGAAAGGAAAGGAGGAAGAAAGGAAGGAAGGGATGGAGGGAGAAAGGAAGGAAGGAAGGGAGTGATGGAGAAAGAAACGAAGGAAGAAAGGGAGGGAGGAAGGAAGGAAGGGAGAGAGGAAGGAAGGAAAGCAGGATGGAAGAAAGGAAGGGAGGGAAGGTGTGAGGAATGAAGGATAGTAGGAAAGGAGGAAGGAAAGAAGGAAGGGAGGAAGGTAGGAAGGACGGAGGGAGGAAGGAAGGAAGGAAGGGAGGGAGGGAGGGAGGGAGGGAGGGAGGGAGGGAAGGAGGGAGGGAGGGAGGGAGTGAGGGAGGAAGGAAGGAAGGAAGGGAGGAAGGAAGAAAGGAAGGAGGGAGGAAAGATGGAAGGTGGGGAGGAAAGAAGGAAGGAAGGAAGGGAGGGATGAAGGAAGGAAGGAAGGAAGGAAGGAAGGAAGAGAGGGATGAAGGAAGGAAGCAAGGAAGGGAATAAGGGAGGGAGAGAGGAAGGAAGGAAGAAAGGAGGGAAAGCAGAAAAGAAAAGAGGGATGAAGGGATGAAGGAAGGGAGAGAGGGAGGAAGGAAGGAATGGAGGGAGTGAGGAAGGAAGGAAGGAAGGAAAGGAGGGACTAATTTGAAGTAGAATCCGGAGTCCCGCAAGGCTCGGTGTTGGGACCGGCCTTGTTCTTATTTTACATCAATGACCTACCGAAGGGACTGAGTTCTACCGTGAGGATGTTTGCAGATGACACTGCGCCATATCTGACTGTCAGATCGCTGGATGACGCTGCCACACGTCAGTCTGACCCCTGAAGTGTAGCGTACTCTCCATCATTCGGAGTCGTCACCCAAAGCAGTACCAGTATATGCTTCACGGCCATGTCCTCCAACACATAACATCTGTCAAGTATTTAGGAGTCACCATCAGCTCTGATCTTAGGTGGGAACAGCATATAAGCAACATATGCTCAAAAGCGAACAGAACGTTTGGTTTTGTGAAGCGTAACTTGAAGATTGGAACTTTATCCATCAAAGAACGGGCTTACCATCCTCATCACCCTAGTCGCCGTCTTCCCATTATCGCATTCATCGCCACCAACGCCGTCATCATGCTCGTCGACCTCATCACGTTCATATCCCTCATCGTCCCGTCGTCTTCGTCGCTGGCATCGCCTTCGTCGCCTTCATACCTCTTATCATCTTCATTGCCTTCATCGCCTTCATAAAATGCATCAGGTTAATTGAATTCACCACTTTCGCTCCTGTTGCCCCACGTCTTTATTGCATTGCAAAGACCAGCAACCAATTTCACCAAATGCGTGTATAGAAACAGTCTGCGGAATATTCACATTCGCTCACTTTCAAATTCGTTTGAGAATCCGTAGTCGAATAGTTCGTGAAAGAAGGTCCGTTGATTAATAATTCAAGACATAGTTGGGTTCTTTAAAAAAATACATTCTTTCATTAATATACAAAGTGTTCGCATTGGAATATGTCTGAAAGTAATCGCATTCGTATTAAAATAAAAGTAAACATAATATATACATAATTAGCACGATTGTAAGTATTTGTTAATCAAACGTGTATTCAAGCGAGTTCGTTTGTAAAGCGACGTTACGGACGTGTCTCACTATCTTGACGTAAAATCCCCAGCACGTTGCACGTGTATCCCCGGTGCGGAATATTTGACTGCCTCGTATACACGTTACGTAGCAACCAAAGAGCGGAGGGTGAAGTGCAATGGCGCAGTGGTTAGATAATTGGATATTCAATCGTGAGAAGCCGGGTATGAACTCTGTGCTGCCGTGTTAAAGCATGGTCAAGTTCGTTCATTATATGCTGCTTCATTTCACTCAGCTGTTAGAATGAGTACCTGGCTATAGACAGTGGTATATATTTATGTACGAATAGTCTTCGCGTATATATTGCAAGCGTGATTGAGGTCGAGATGGTGTTCGAGTGTACAGGTTTGTCAAGAAGTAAAGTGTAAAGCGCTTTGAGTAGTCCCAAGGACTGGATATCTCGCTATATAAGAACATAACTTTTACAAAGGCGTTTCGTGTTTCTTCCGAAATTAATTTCAAAGTGGGGCACGTTGCAGAGAAGTGCAAAAGTGTAGCCGCACACGCACGCACGAACACACGCACGCACGCACGCACGCACGAACACACGCACGCACGAACACAGCACTCGCACACACATGCACACACACGCATACACACGCCAGCAAATGTGCAGACACGCGCACGCGCGTACAAACACAGACGCAAACCAAACGCACACACACACACACACACACACACACACACACACACACACACACACACACACACACACACACACACACACACACACACACACACACACACACACACACACACACACACACACTGATACGCATTGTGCAAGTGAGTGTGCGTGGGGGTTCGGATGAGTAAATGAGTGGGTGAGTGAGTGAATAAATGGGAGAGTGAGTGATGGAGGGAAGGGAAAAGGAGGGGTAATGAGGATGGAAGGGGTGAATGAGTGAGTGAGTGTGTGAGAGGGTGAGCGGGTGCATGAATGAGTGAGTGATTGTGTGAGGGAGTGAGTGAGTTTCGGCCAAGCCATCAACTCTACATTCCCAGCCAACTACACTACTGTTACACATTAATAAGTTTGTTAACAGTCATCACAACACAAGCAGTTTAGAACAACTTCACACGTGTTCACACTGATTTGATAGTTTATCAACGTTGCACATTCGATGGCGTATGGTTTATGTTTACTTCGGTCAAGATGAAGACAAGTTGGCGCCGGAATATGATATTATCAACAAGCTGTGTGTGTTATGATCTGAAAAAGATGCATTTGTACAATGTGAGTCACCGTCATAGCGATTGAGGAAGAAGTAGCCATTACATGTTCGGCAGCAAATATTTGCACTGTATGAACAGCATACATCCCATTCACACATGAACCACTTACACATCATATACACACTACATACACAGCACATACACACCACATAAACACCACATACACACCACATACACACCACATACACACCACATACACACCACATAAACCCCACATACACACCACATACACACCATATACACACCACATACACACCACATACACACCACATACACATCAAATACACAACACATACCCACTACATACACCACATTCACACATCAACCACATACACATTACATACACACGACATACATACCACAAACACACCACATACACACTACATACACAACACATACACACTACATACACCACATAAAACACATGTACCATATGCACCACATACACCATATACACATCACATATACACAACATACACACATTCACCACATACTCAACATGCACCACATACACCACGTACACCACGTACTCCACATACACCACATACACCACATACATACACCACATACACCACATACACCATACACCATCTACACCACATACTCCACATACACCACATAAACCACATACACCACATACACCACATACACCACATACACCACATACACCACATACACCACATACACCACATACACCACATACACCACATACACCTCATACACACATCCACACATCCACACATCCACACATACACCATAAACACCACACATACACCACATACAGCCATACACGCCACATACACCCATACACCACATACACCATATACACCACATACACCACATACACCACATACACCACATCCACCACATACATCACATACACCACATGCACCACATGCACCACATATACCACGTAAACCACGTACACCACATATACCACGTACACCACGTACACCACGTACCCACCACCTACACACATATACCACATACACCACTTACACCACATGCACCATATGCACCTCACACACCACACACACCACATACACTACTTACACCACATGCACCATATGCAACACTGACACCTCATGCACCACTTACACCACAAACACCACGTACAGCACGTACAGCACTTACTACACGTACAGCACGTACAACATGTACACTTTGTACACCACACACACCACATACACCACACACACCACACACACCACACACACCACACACACCACACACACCACACACACCACACACACCACACACACCACACACACCACACACACCACACACACCACACACACCACACACACCACATACACCACATACACCACATACACCACATACACGGTCACACGCACCACATAATTACATACGTTACATGTAAGCACCGTGGTAGATCCAGAGAGCTACTACCTGGACTATCAGAGCATGCCTTTTCTAGTTTATTTGATTACAATAGAGGCGCCCTGTATGAATTAATGCTGTTAGTCTTGCTAATCAGAAATACGTCTATACCAGCCTAAGTCTTACATGACAAACATACATGCATAGTAGTTAAATCCACCCCATTGTTGGCTTACTTGACATCGCCAACCCAGGATTTGTACTTTTTTGTGCATTTGTCTTTGCACTTCTGCCACGTGCGTCTGCATCTTTCTGCGCGCAAGTCTGAGCATCGACTGGCACAACTGTTGAAGCTCTTCCCGCAAATAGTCAAACACAGGCGGTATAGTGCAGGGGAGATCGCTTGACGCCAGCACACGAGCCCGCCAGTAGGGCAGTGGCGAATATGATTCACGACTGACACACGATGTATCAATCAGTCAGTCAGTCAGTCAGTCAGTCAGTCAGGCAGTCAGGCAGCCAGTCAGTCAGTCAGGTATTGATCAATCTGTTTGTCTGTCTGTCTGTCTGTCTGTCTGTCTGTCTGTCTGTCTGTCTGTCTGTCGGTCGGTCGGTCGGTCGGTCGGTCGGTCGGTCGGTCGGTCGGTCGGTCGGTCGGTCGGTCGGTCGGTCGGTCGGTCGGTCGGTCGGTCGGTCGGTTAGTGTATGTATCAATCAAGCTACAGAATACCATAATAAAGTAGTAGCATAAAACAGTTTCAAAAGTACAAAAATGATCTGAACGTTCAACAAAGTTCAGATATGTAAGATGTAAACTTCCCATTTCAGAGGCATCTGGTGGGTATGGGCGCGCGCATGCGTGCGGGCGTGTTTGTTTGTGTGTATGAAAACATGCACGTTGCGCCGGTATGACTGCGTGTGCCGTGTGGGCGTACAGTCGCACAAGCGTACGTACGGTGAACTTGAATTACGATTAAAAAGTATTATCAAAGCAATAGCATAGCATGAAAACAATACTACTTACGAGGTTAAACATCATATCGCTTGAATCGCCTCCGTCCTATTCTGACTGACCTGAAGCGAAACTATACAAATGTATTTGACTACGACAATTACCATTCAGAAGATCAAAAGGTAAACATCTTTCATATCATTGTCCTTCCGCAAGCCCGTGCACGTCACGTTTGTCGTCGTTTTTGAGTTGCCGTTCACTCCCGTACTCAAATATGGGAAAAGACATTTTCGTCGACACGTAGTAACAAGTGCAAGGTAAATATATTTTGACATCTTTGGACGTCAAGAAATGATGACCACATCACGTTTTTACAATTTGGAAGGCACGTGAAAGAGTGCACACACAAATATAACCATAATTATAGACGAAAAGAATACCCACACACGCACACACGCACACACGCACACACGCACACACGCACACACGCACACACGCACACACGCACACACGCACACACGCACACACGCACACACGCACACACGCACACACGCACACACGCACACACGCACACACGCACACACGCACACACGCACACACGCACACACGCACACACGCACACACGCACACACGCACACACGCACACACGCACACACGCACACACGCACACACGCACACACGCACACACGCACACACGCACACACTCACACACGCACACACGCACACACGCACACACGCACACACGCACACACGCACACACGCACACACGCACACACGCACACACGCACACACGCACACACGCACACACGCACACACGCACACGCGCACGTGCACACACACACACACACACACACACACATACGGACACACATACGCACACACGCAAACAAACACGCACACGTTCACGCGCGCACACACACACACACACACCCCCACACACACTACTTCCTCACGCTCCGCTCAGTGGAAATCATAAGCAAACTAATATTAGCACGTAGATGACCAATAACATTGTGAACTTAGTAGAGACTGTTTAGTTTTCAATCGATTCGTTGCAACTATTTATGGCCAGATTCATAAACTCCCTTATGCAAACTCACATGTAGACTGCATCCGCATCCGTATGTACACACAGGGTGTTTGACATGTTCAATTACTTACTCAATCGCCTGTCTGTGTTTGAGAGACTATAATGCGTAAGTAAAGTTCGTTACGCGAACAATGCACCTTACCTTGTGTCTGTAATATCGTGTGGTTGTGTTTTTGGTTCCAACTGAGACGAGCAGGTAGCTCTCAAGGATTGGACTTATGACAGCTGTACGAGTGCGTACGTGTGAGCGTGATGCCAAAATAGCGCGGAATGTAAACAAAATGTGTAGTGATAAGTAGAGTGTGGTTGAATATATATATATATATATATACATATTAAAGTTAACTACTCAATCACGTACTGTGCGCATGCGAGTAGTTTTTGTAAACTGAATCTACAGAACATTGATGCAGAATTAGGAAGAAATTAACAGGCTATGATAGTTGATTTTCAGAATGTTAAAATTTGCGTGCAACATTGTGTTGTCAATATGTTTAAATTATTTAAATTCACGTTGATTCTAGTACACTTAGGCAGGTTAGTCCGGCAGCCAAAGGGCATTTCTTTTACCTAACCTCTTTTTGAAGATATAGTTTTTTCTTTGTTGATTATTTATCTCTGGCATGTATATAATAATATCCAGGTGGGTGTGGAGTTCTCAACCTTGGGCATTTTGAAAAAAAAAAAAAAAAAATCCCAAATGGCCGCCAAAATCAACTTATTATCACATCTTTGCAACCATACAAGATATACACATTACTAATATGTTGTTTTATATGTTTCCAGACTTGAAGAATTCGATTCCACCATAATTTATATGAAAAAAATGTAAAGAAAACAAAATGGCGGCTATAAGTATGCTACAAATTGTTGCCGACGATGCGAAAAAAGACTATATTTCATGTTCCGCTAACAAAAAACATAAGAACATGACACAATTTATTTTCCATGTGTTATCATATGAGGAGAATTACATAAAGTCATCACTTCGTGAAAATCATACCTTTCTAAGCATCAGTCCTCTTCATCTCCATCATGTAGAACGTACTTGCCACTCTCATTTGTGCAAAATGGCGGGCGTGCATGCCATGTCAGAGCTGTTGCAGCTGCACTTTTTCCTGCTACATGGTATCTTACTACGACACGAACACTTGGTCAGCTTTAGCAACCTAGTTGGCGCTAACGAAGTGTCTGGGGGGACATTAGTTGGACTGAGCGCAGTAGTCCCCTCCTCCTGCGACCGATCTTAAGATGTAGGGTCTAATGCAGGTGGGTTTGTGTCCAAAGCATGAAGCCAAATTGGAGATGGGCTCTGGCTATATTTTGTTCGAATCCTTCACTTGTGAGTGGTAATGAACACAGCTTTGGTGCGGAAACCTTGTTTCTGCTTACTTTACATTTGTTGGTGTGCTTCCGTCATCGAATGACATCTTTGCTGACCATAGCAGGCAACATGAAGTCTGTGGCCTGGTCCACTACTTCCGGAAAAGGTGGTCCTCCTGTGTTTCCCAGTATGTTGAGAGAACATTGGCTATGTCTCAGAACTTTCAGAACTGCAACTTTGTCAACACCATAGTATGACACCACAGTATTAGAACCTGTGAGACCGTGAGCAGCTAGTAGATCTGGGACGATGGAGCTGTACTCTTCTGCAGTTGCGTTGACATCTAGGACACTTCGTTCTTGACTTGGCGAAACCATTAGAATTTTGCAGGATATACTGCCCTGGTGAAATAAATGCAACAAGAGAACACAAATGTCGGTGTCATCTGCAACGACCAGGACGGTACCATCCTCTACACTTGAAACTTGTTGCACAATCAGAGTGTCTCCCTCCTCCTGCGTTGTAGCCATGTCTTGACCTTTGTTTACACAACTATTTGCGATCTCTACAGGAACCGGGTCTCTGCCATTGACGACTAGTTTATGCTTTTAAAAGCCAGCCTTGTACGAAACCAAATCCTCACCGATCAGAGCAATCAGTTGATCTTTGTTCGTTGTGACGGTTAGGACGACTTTTTGTGGTAGCAGGCGAGCTGTGCAACGTAATGTGTAGACCCTGCTTGCTCCTGCCGCGTCGGGTTGCCTCCTTAGTACTGTCCTCAATGTATATGTCGAACACCAGATAGACGTCACTGTTCGCTAAGTGACTGTGTAGGTAATTGCGGAACCGGACAAGATGTTGGCCAAGACACTACCCAGAGGACAGCACACCCATCAAGGAACGTTGCCTGCACATCTCGTTCAGCCAGCCGTCTTGACACTTCCACCTTGGGCGCATTATTCTTGAGATTGGATTTCGTTTTGCCATCCCTCATATTTCCATTTTCATCCAACATAGATGTAGGGATAGGTGCCCATGTTCATGGCCCATTAGCATGGTTGTGTCAAGATCTAGACTGCAAGCCCATGGTTCTTGCATAGATGGCTTCCGTGTCAAACATCTCCGACTTTAATGTGTTTCTTGGATAAAGCCATGGTGGTCACAATTTGTTGTATTGAATCATGAAATCCACCAGACCAACTGAGTTCAAAAGACTCCATCTGTGTGTTTCCCAGCAAATCCGCCCTGTCGACATTGACCGAGGAGTGATTCACAACTTGCCTAATGACAATGTTCATCAGCCCATCTGGATATTGCTCTGGGCCAAGTGGATCTATGCAAAGTTCCAATTAATCGCGTAGAGCTTTCCTGTCTTGATCGTTTCTCTTGATTCTTGCGGCCGTTTCTTCTTTGTGCGAAATTTGGACAGATGGCCGTTCGTTATCTCTCATCGCGTTCAAGTCGTCGTTGATACTATGGCAGGTATGCAAGCTGTAAGCCCAGGTTTTGAGAGTTTCCGGCTTTAGAGTTATTCCAATGATCCCACTCTGTCCATGACCATACCTCATGAAGGTAGTTTCAATGGCCACGACACTCCAAATGCCATTTAACAGACCAGCGTTGTGGTGAATCGTGTGGTGTACGTTGGTGAATTGCGCACGTATGCCATCGGGTAAGCCTTTGATAGATCGCACATAGTAGAGTGTGAACATATATATACCGTTTGTCGCAATTTCGCAACCGTTTTCATTGAGTCCTTTACATTTAGCCAATGAAATGATGGGACTATGGAGTTTCGTATGTAAGAAAACATGTAAAAAGACGTTTTAATCGTGTATGTACGTTACATGGTTGAAAATATGTGACAATTTGCATAGTAGGCAACCATTTTAGGCCGCCAATTGTTTTGTTTACATTTTTTCATATCAATTATGGTGGAATCGAATTCCTCGTGTCTGGAAACATATAAAACAAAATTTTAATTATGCGTGTATCTTGTCTGGTTTATTTTGGCGGTCATTGTTTTTTTTTCTTTCTTTTTTCTTCAAAATGCCCAAAGGTGATATCTCCACACCCCTGGATATCATTATGTTCATGCTAGAGATGAATAATCAACAAAGAAAAAACTATATCAGGCGAAACGGGGTTACCCCCTCGGCTGCTGGACTAGGTTTGTAATAGCTCATTTATAATAAAACTGACAACACTCCCTGTCTGACAGTTAAGGAAAATCGACCTTTTCTGACCACGTACGCAGTGAGTTGATCATTGGTGCGGATGTGGGATGTTTGTTATGAAAACATGGCGTATTATTTCGTGTATTGATTTTTTTCATCGCACGAAAGGTTAGCTATGAAAACGAATGAGAGATTTCGAGATGCGTTGCCTGCGGGCAATCAGATGTGTTACTAGGGCAGGCAGACTACGAGATAACTAGATCACAAATGAGACATTTAATCCTGAATCCATCTCAGATGTCATCAGACATGGGAGACTCCGGTGGTTTGGGCATGTATGCCGTATGCCAAACGAAAACCTCATAAAATATCTTTAATTGAAGTCTTTAAAGGACACAGAGAAGGACGAAGACTACGGAAGAGATGGAGCGACCACGTTAGATAGGAAACTGGACTTCCGCTTTTAACAGTAGAGAGGTGTGCTCTAGACAGGACGAATTGGAGGGGTGTGTAAGTAAGTCAAGAAAGCGAATATAACGTTCCACTAAAATAACTGTTGAAGCGACGCCTGAGGGAACGGAAGCGCAGTATGTACACTTATTTCGGTTTACTGCGATTAACGATGTCGCCATTTTCATACATGCTATCGTAATGCGTACGTTTCGATACGTCACAATATGTATCAAAGCTAATCACAACGCACTGATAACTAATGAGACTTTGGTGTAAGACATACCGATTAGATGTGGACATTTCATATGTGCGTGAGTGTGCGTGCGCGAGCACGTGTGTGCGTGTTTGTTAGCCTAATTCTCGTGGGAACTGGTACATTATGCTATGGTTGGAATATGAATATAAGAAATATTGTTTCCGTGCATTTAAATTTAACTAAACGTATTACCGCTTACGAATAAGATTTATTATTATTTCTTATAATCATGAAACATCTAATTGGGAACAACAATTGGATGTCAGTATGTGTAAGCACTCATTGTTCATGGTTAGTGTTCGTGGCACACCAACGACAACATCATGATTTCTTAGACACTTGGCGCAATAGTTGCGCAACCAAACATGTTGGCAATAAGCTTCGCGTGTTTGATCACTAAATTGTTTCGTCGGCAAATGCATATGGTAAAAGTTTACAAGCGTCAATTCTTCTGCGGTTGCTTTGAGAGTCATACAGCTGCATTGTCGTCTGTTGAACTCTACCCGCTCAGCTTCCGGCGCATCGATGGGAGGATGGGAAAAGTAAGCAATTCCTGACTGCGAGTCCTAAGATTGGCAAAACATCCGTTTGGGGTTTCCAAATTCCGGTACTTCTGCCTTGTCATTTATTCGGCATTCAGGCTTTCTTAAAGGATGATATAGCAATTCTTCCAGCCTTGGAAGTTGCAACTACTGTTGTCATCCCGCGGACCGCATTGTGGACAATTTCACTTTTTGTCTGCGGGCCGGATGACATAGCTCCGCGGGCCGCATTTGGCTCGTGAACCGCAGGTTGCCGACCCCTAGTTTATAGCCAGGTACTCATTCATACAGTTGAGTGAACTAGAACAACGTAGAGTGAACCAACTTGCCCAAGGTTCGAAACGGCAACGATATGATTCGAAACTGAGTTCTCTCGATTGAGAATCCGAAGCTGCAAATACTGCACCGCCGCATTCTACAATGGTATCAATGTTATACAAGTATGTTGTTCAAAATATAAAATCGCGTCAACACTCAGTTATACAAAGTTACGCCGACGACAAACCAGTATATCACTTGGCATATACGACTTCGTGACATTCATGCTGAAGATAATTATGTTGAGCTATTTTTCGGGATTTCTTTGTAATGGTTCTTATTTCAGCGTCAAGCTGGACTGTTCCCGTGGCCATGCACATATTGTAGGATTTTACCATGCAGACTGATCAGCCTATCATAATATATTTATTATTCAAATGGTTACCTCCTAGTTGGTACTACTCGTTCACGCGCAGTCGTGCTCTCAAAAATGATATTTGTTACCGGGCATTCAGTCTCAAATAAAACGTTTTGCACTTCCTCCTATAGATGTTGGTGTGAGAGCACGAATGTATAACGTATGCCGTGTCACACATCCGGAATTATAACATGCTTCCCGTACTATGGCATGCATCCGTTGATGATGTATGCATTCCGTACTCTGGCATACACCCTGTACTATGGACTCACGAAGCTGCGGCAGGCGTCCTGTATTCTAGCATACGTCACGTAACGTGGACTGCAACACGTAACGTGGAATGCAACACGTAACGTGGACTGCAACACGTAATGTGGCCCACATCTCATAATGTATGTTGCATCTAAAGACGTGACGTGTATCACGTAGTGATATATTTGTCGTAGAAACAACACTTAGCGTAAGGATTAGCAAACGTACCAAGGAGGACATTTTGACTTGAGTAAGCAAAGCGAAATGGGGATGCAATCAGGCGTACGTTATTTCTATTATTTTGTTGATCATTCATGTGTTCAGGTAATCTTAATTTAACAATAAATCCGATTCCATTTGTATTACGTTATTTAACTGAGAATATATATGTATGTATATATTTATTATGTTATTTAATTGAGAATATATACATATATATATATACTATATATATATATATGTATATATATATATATACATATATATGTACACACATATATATATATACATATATATATATATATGTATATATGTATATATATATATATACTACCACACCAAAATATAAATGTTCAGCCATTCCAGGCGATGCACATCACCAAATTAACAATTACTGCGCAAACCGTTGTCTGAGAATACAGAAGGATGCCTACTATATATATACACACATATATATATATATATATATATTGTTGATATAGGTAAATCGGTGAGTGATTTAATACCTCCTCCTACAGCCTCATTTCATGTTATTTTACCAACACTTTCTAAAATAAAGGAAAAAATAATATGTAAGAGATTAGTGATATATTTAGAAAAATATAATACACCGTATAAATATCAATATGGATTTCGCTCGAAATATTCCACTATACACCCAACATTGCACTTATTTAAAGACATAGCAGATGCAAATGACAAAACTACCAAAGATATTACATTGGCTGTGATTCTCGACTTATCTAATGCATTTAATACAATTAACAATGACATTTTCTTTAAGTTAAATCATGATGGCATCAGAGGTATAAGTAACAAATGGTTTGCCAGTTATGTTTCTAATCGTAAACAATATATTGAAATAAATAATTGCAAATCTCCACTGATCGATGTAACACACGGAGTCCCACAAGGATTTTGTTTCAAATTTATATTAACGACATAGTGAATTCTAGTTCTCTAAACGTGTTATCCTTTGCAGATGATACCATCGTTTATCAATCAGGATATGATATTGAACATTTAATTATAAATGTGAATCAAGAATTAAAACAATTATACAATTGGTTGTGTGTTAACCAATTGTGGTTGAATGTCAAAAATTCACATTCCTGTGTTTCAGTCCTATAAATACAAACTACATAGTAAACAATAGCATTACAATACATAATGATGTCATCAACCAGGTTGGCAAGTATAAAAATGACGAATCTCTAAGTTAATGGGATTATATATATATAAGCCTCTAACATGGAAAGAACACATAAACATAATTAGTTCCAAATTATCTGGAAGCATTTTTTTCAATAAATAGAGTGAAATAGTTCTTACCATATAAAACATTAACATAATTATATTACACCTTAATTCACAGTCACATAGCATATGGTATACGAGCATGGGGCAATGGAACCATAAAGAAAATATAAATTTTACAAAAACGTGTCTTAAGAATAACTAATAAAAAACTTACTGATCCTTTATTTCAGTCTAAAAATACTAACAATGTCAGATGTATGTCAACTACAGGTCTCACTATTTACGTAAGACTTTAAACATGATTTATTACCCAAGTCATTTACACATTTTTTTATCAAAAAGACTCTAGACAAAAGCATAAGAATAACCAGATAATGTAACCTTCTTGTTAAAGAGACACCTAGAACATATTTTTCGTCTAAGCTACCTAAACATAATTTCACAAGAATCTGGAACAATATTGTCGAAAAAAATAAGAATCACTAAACACAGGTTAAAATTAGACGCATGTTGTGTGACTTCTACTTAAATGCATATCTTCATCAAATGAATTGTTTAAATCCTTGAGGTTCAGAATGTTAATAAACTGATCATACGCTGGTGTTGGCTTGCATGAAGAGCGCGGGTGTCATCGGCGTCGCGCATCAGTGGTTTGAGTCATACTTGACTTCGAGGACTCAGACAGTCCAAGTTAAAACCCATCGGAGCTACTCCAGGGAGTACCACAAGGGTCTGTTCTTGGCACAGTGTTTTTTTTACACTCTACACGGGTCCCATTGTTCAGATAGTTAAGAGCGGCACAGACTTGACTTCCATCTCTTTGCCGATGATTCTCAATTGTATATCTCAATTAAGATCAAGGACACTAACGATGAGACCGCTGCACTGGCACGCATGCAAGCATGTGTGGGAGAACTGAAAGCATGGATGACTCATCATCGTCTTCAGCTGAATGATAACAAGACTGAGGTACTTGTGATCACCACACCAAGCTCGGCCAACAAGCACAGCCTAACTGATGTCGTCATCGGTGACAGCATCCTCAAACTGAAATCGCAAGTGTCGAAACTGTGCCAGGTAGCATACTTTTATCCACATCGAACTCGTTCCATCAGAGATTGCTTGACACAACATGTCATATATATATATATATATATATATATATATATATATATATATATATATATTAATTATCCTCACGGCAACGAGGGTTGAATAATAATAATAATAATAAGAAAAATATACATGAACAGGCATACTTATTTATTTTTGAATCTTGTTGAATGTTATCACTAGGTGGCACCACTATACACAAATGCGCACTCGGGATTTTCACTTTATTTTCAGATAATGTCTACTACACCGCACACGCCGCACACGCCGCACACGCCGCACACACACACACACACACACACACACACACACACACACACACACACACACACACACACACACACACACACACACACACACACACACACACACACACACACACACACACACACACACACACACACACACACACACACACACACACACACACACACACACACGCAAACACGCACATACGCACACCGCACACACCGCACACACCGCACACACCGCACACACCGCACACACCGCACACACCGCACACGCCGCACACGCCGCACACGCCGCACACGCCGCACACGCCGCACACGCCGCACACGCCGCACACGCCGCACACGCCGCACACGCCGCACACGCCGCACACGCCGCACACGCAGCACACGCCGCACACGCCGCACACGCCGCACACACCGCACACACACACACCGCATACACCACACCACGCACACCGCATACACCACACAACACACACCGCACACACATACACACACAGCACACACCGCATACACAACACCACACACACCGCACACACCACACATACCACACACACACACACACACACACACACACACACACACACACACACACACACACACACACACACACACACACACACACACACACACACACACACACACACACACACACACACACACACACACACACACACCACATGCACCACATGCTCCGCATGCACCACATAATCCACATAAACCACATAATCCACATAAACCACATATACAACATAAACCACATAAATCACATAAACCGTACACCACATACACCTCTACATGACATACTGACCGCATACACCATGTACACACCACATACACTACATGCACCACACGATCACACGCACCATATAATTACCACATAATTACATACGTTACGAAGATCCAGAGAGGTATCACCTGGACTATCAAAGCATACTTTCCATGCCAAACATACGTGCACAGTAGTTAAAAATCCCACCCCGTGGTTTGCTTACTTGACATCGCCAATTCAGGATTTGTACATTTTCGTGCATTTGTCGATGCACTTCTGCCACGTGCGTTTGCATCGCGCTGCGCGCAAGTCTGAGCATCGACTGACACAACTGTTGAAGGTCTTCCCGCAAACATTCAAACACATGCGGTATAGGTGCAAGGGAGATCGCTTGGCGCCAGTACACGAGCCCGCCAGTAGGGCAGTGGCGAATAAGATCACGACCTGAAACGCAATATATCAATTAGTCAGTCAGTCAGTCCGTCGGTCGGTCGGTCGGTCGGTCGGTCGGTCTGTCGGTCGATCGGTCGGTCGGTCGGTCGGTCGGTCGGTCGGTCGGTCGGTCGGTCGGTCGGTCGGTCGGTCGGTCGGTCGGTCGGTCGGTCGGTATCAATCAAGCTATAGAATTCCATAATAAAGTAGTAGCATGAAACAGTTATAAATACAAAAAAAGATCTGAATATTTAACAAAGTTCAGATATGTAAGTTGTAAACTTCCCATTTTAGAGGCATCTGGTGGGGACGGGCGCGCACTTCCGTGCGTGCGTGTTTGTGTGTGTTTGTGTGTGTTTGTGTGTGTTTGTGTGTGTTTGTGTGTGTTTGTGTGTGTTTGTGTGTGTTTGTGTGTGTTTGTGTGTGTTTGTGTGTATGAAAACATGCATGGGTTGCGCGCGTGTGACTGCGTGTGCCGTGTGTGGGCGTTCGGTCGTACATGCGTACGTACGGTGAACTTGAACTGCGATTACAAGAATTATAATAATAATAATAACACAAGTTTATTACCAACTCAACTGAGTTGGATTCACAGTATACAATAAAATACAACTATACATTGAAACGTCATACAGTATTGATACACTGGAATGTCATACAGTATTGATACACTGGAATGTCATACAGTATTGATACACTGGAATGTCATACAGTATTGATACACTGGAATGTCATACAGTATTAATACACTGGAATGTCATACAGTATTGATACACTGGAATGTCATACAGTATTAATACACTGGAATGTCATACAGTATAAATACCATCCTTTTCCCCTTCATTCGTTATTGGCACTTGTGTAATCCCCATCGTATAAAGGAGTTACGGTATCTGTTTGTTCGGGTTATTGGCAAAGGATACACATTACGCTGTCTGATGTCATATTTGGTATGCCTTTTGTCAGGCAGCAGATAGTTTAATCTGTGTGTACTAACTTTAATCTTATTGAAATATTTTTGACAAAGGCAGTCCCGTCTTGCTTTCCGTGTCTCCAATTTAACATACCCGAGTATCTCAGCGTAACTTATTGCAGGAAAAATACACTTTAATGCTCTTTTTTGTATCATTTCAATACTGTCAGATAAATACTGTGGCAAGTTAGTGTGCCATACGGGGCATGCATATTCTAAAACAGGTCTCACAACACTGACATATGTAGTGACCAGATCATTCTGGCTAATTCCTACTCGCTTTAACTGATACAACATGTACAATCGTTTCCCGGCTTTTTTCACAATATTTTCCACATGCTTATAGCATGTCAGATCCTGTTAAATTGTAACACCTAGAAGTTTGGCATGGTCTACTTGATCTACATCTTTTCCATCGATCGTTATATTCGGGATAGCGTTTCGAAAATTGCGGTCTTGTGCAAAACAGATGATCATCTCTTTTGATTTTCCTGAATACATGTTCATATCATTCTGTTCTGTCCACCTAGCGGCAACGTAAACCGATTCTTGTATAACAGATACATCCTTTCTGTCGCATACTTCGAACAATGTACTGTCATCTATATATTTATATAATCAAAGCAATAGCATAGTATGAAAATAATACTACTTACGAGCTTAAACTTCATATCGCTTGAATCTCCTCCGTCCTATTCAGACTGACCTGAAGCAAAACTATGCAAACGTATCTGACTATTACAATTACCATTCACTAAATAAAAAAATAAACATCGTTAGGTATACCCTTTCACATCATTGGCCTTCCGCAAGCCCGTGCACGTCACGTTTGTCGTCGTTTGTGAGTTGCCGTTCACTCAAGTACTCACGTACGGGAAAAGACCCTCTGTCAATTAAATTTTTTGAAGTTCAAGGTAACTATTTTCTTTGACACCTTTGGGCGTCAAGGAATTACGAGCACATGATGTTTTTACAATTTGGAAGGTACGTGAAAGAGTGCACACACAAACATAACCATAATTATAGACGAAAAGCACACGCACATACGCACATACGCACATACGCACATACGCACATACGCACATACGCACATACGCACATACGCACATACGCACATACGCACATACGCACATACGCACATACGCACATACGCACATACGCACACACGCACCCACGCACACACGCACACACACCCGCACGCACACACACACACGCACACACACACGCACACACACAGGCGCACGTACACACACACACACACACGCACATACGGACACACATACGCCCACACACACACCCACACACAGGCGCACGTACACACACACACACACACACACACACACACACACACACACACACACACACACACACACACACACACACACACACACACACACACACACACACACACACACACACACACACACACACACACACACACACGCATATACGGACACACATACGCCCACACGCAAACACACACGCACACACACAGTCCGACAATACTAACCGTTTTCGATTTCACCTAAACCTCCGCTCAGTGGAAATCATAAGGATACTAGTATTAGCACGTAGATGAACGTGGTAGAACTGTTTAGGTTTCAATCGATTCGTTGCGACTATTTATGGCCCAATTCATTAACACCCTTTTACAATCTTGCATATAGACGGCATGCGCAACTGTCTGCATACACAGGGTGTTTAACAAGTTCAATTACCTATGCTAATCGTTTGTCTGTATTTGAGAGACTGTAAAGCGTAAGAAAAGTTCGCGAACATTGGACCTTGCCTTGTGAATGTTTACCAACTACTCAATTTGTAAACTGAATCTACAAAACCTTGATGCAGAATTATGAAGAAATTAATAGGCTATGATACTTGATGTATGCATTCCGTACTCTGGCATACACCCTGTACCATGGACTCACGAAGCTACATTGGCAGGGGTCCTGTACTCTAGCATACGTCACGTAACGTGGACTGCAACACGCAACGTGGAATGCAACACGTAACGTGGACTGCAATACGTAACGTGGACTGCAACACGTAACGTGGAATGCAACACGTAACGTGGAACGCAACACGTAACGTGGACTGCAACACGTAATGTGGCCCACATCTCATAATGTATGCTGCATCTAAAGACGTGACGTGTATCACGTAGTGATATATTTGCCGTAGAAACAACACTTACCGTAAGGATTAGCAAACGTACCAAGGAGGAAATTTTGACTTGAGTAAGCAAAGCGAAGTGGGGACGCAATCAGGCGTACGTTATTTGTATTATTTTGTTCATCGTTCATGTGTTCAAGTAATCTTAATTTAACAATAAATAATATTTATAATTTTATTATGTTATTTAATTGAGAATATATATATATCTATATATAGTAGGCATCCTTCTGTCTTCTCAGACAACGTTTTGCGCCGTAATGGTTAATTTGTTAATGCTACATCGCCTGCCTGGAGTGGCTTAAAAGTCCCATTTTGGTATGGTAGTCGTTGCCACATTGATCGCAGACATAGGTAGTTGGCTGAGAAGAGAATGCAGGATTGGTAGATATCTGCTTTCAGTGGTCCCTCTTCTCAGCCAGTTGAGTTGTTTTTGCGTCTACTCCTCTTCTCGTGTCTGTTTTAATGGTCGACTTCACGAAGCACGCTCCAGGACCTCTGTATTCATGACAATGTCCTGCCAGGAGATGCCGAGAATGCGTTTGAGACAGCGAAGGTGAAAGCTATTCAGTGTATTTTCTTGTCTTGTGTATGTTGTCCAAAGAAACAGAGAGGGACAAGAGCTAGTCGCGATGCTAGGCAGAAATCAGCTAGTGGTGGTAAACTCCTTCTTCCAGAAGAAGGAATCACACAAGATCACATACTGAAGTGGAAACAACAGAACAGATATAGATTTGCTGATTGTTAGAAGCAGCCAGTTGAACAAGGTTAGGGACTGCAAAGTTCTGACAGGAGAGCACATAATGAGTCAACATAAACCAGTGGTTAATGAAATGTGGATACGAAGAGGAAAAAAACAGCGAAGGAAGAAACAAAGACAGGTAATAAAATGGTGGAAATGTGAAGGAGAGGTGATGGCCCAATACAAAACCGACGTAGAGAGGAAGTTCAGGCTACTCCAAGAACAAAGGGAGGATGTGGAATCAGAGTGGAAAGCACTTAAGGAAGGCTTTGTTAGTACAGCTAAGGAGATATGTGGCCGAACATCAGGAAGCCGACACAAAGCCGAATGAAGAATGAACAGTGGTGGTACAACCAGGAAGTTGAACAAGCAATACGAGAAAAAAGGAAACACAGAAATGTGTGGAAGAAGCGAGTGATGAAGAAAAGACTAGGCTAAAGCAGAAGTACCGGGAGAAGAAGAAGGCAGCAAATAAGGCAGTTGCTAAAGCAAGAAATGATAAACAGCAGGAATTATGTTATAAGATTGAAGAAGATGGAGGGAAAAACTGATCTTCAAACTTGCCAGGGATAGAGACAGAGACAGCAAAGATACTATACGAACATCAGCAATGAAGAGAAGCGACGGGACACTGGTCACTGGAGCAAAACAAGTGCTGGGTGTTTGGGAGGAGTACTTCAAGAAACTACTAAATCCGGAGGAAGAATATGATATAGAGATACTTCATACCGTAAGGAGAGAGCTGGAGGTGATGACAATAACAGAAGAAGAGGTGGAGAAAGCAGTACAGAAGATGAAAACTGGAACGGCTGTAGGAGTGGATGAACTCTCAGTGTGGATGTTAGTTGGTGGAAAGATGATGTGCATACTATCGGTCTATGCACCACAGACAGGGAGAAATCAAGAAGTCAATGATGCATTCCGAAACAACCTGGAAGAAATGATTGGGCATGTGGAGCCGGAGACAATGCTGGTTGTGGCAGGTGATTTAAATGCACATGTAGGAAAGAGACAGAACAGTGAGGAGACCTTAGGAAAGTACGGATATGGAACGAGAAACAGAGAGGGACAAGATCTGGTCGAGATGCTAGGCAGAAATCAGCTAGTGGTGGTAAACTCCTTCTTTCAGAAGAAGGAATCACACAAGATCACATACAGAAGTGGAAACAACAGAACAGAGATACAGTTGCTGATTGTTAGAAGCAGCCAGTTGAACAAGGTTAGGGACTGCAAAGTTCTGGCAGGAGAGCACATAACGAGCCAACATAAACCAGTGGTTTATGAAATGTGGATAGGAAGAGGCAAACAGGGAAGGAAGAAACAAAGACAGATAAAAAAATGGTGGAAATTTGAAGGAGAGTTGATGGTTCAATACAAAACCGAAGTAGAGAGGAAGTTCTGGCTACTACAAGAACAAAGGGAGGATATGGAATCAGGGTGGAAAGCACTGAAGGAAGGCTTTGTTAGAACAGCTGAGGAGATGTGTGGCCGAACATCAGGAAAGCCGACACAAAGTCGAAAGAAGAAAGAATAGTGGTGGAAGGAAGTTGAACAAGCAATACGGAAAAAAAGGAGGCACTGAAGTGTTTGGAAGAAGCGAGTGATGAAGAAAAGACAAGGCTCAAGCAGAAGTACTGGGAGAAGACAAGGCTGAAGCAGAAGTACCGGGAGAAGACAAGGCTGAAGCAGAAGTACTGGGAGAAGACAAGGCTGAAGCAGAAGTACTGGGAGAAGACAAGGCTGAAGCAGAAGTACTGGGAGAAGACAAGGCTGAAGCAGAAGTACTGGGAGAAGACAAGGCTGAAGCAGAAGTACTGGGAGAAGACAAGGCTCAAGCAGAAGTACTGGGAGAAGACAAGGCTGAAGCAGAAGTACTGGGAGAAGACAAGGCTCAAGCAGAAGTACTGGGAGAAGAAGAAGGCAGCAAATAAGGCAGTTGCTCAAACAAGAGATGATAAACAGCAGGAATTATGTGATAAGATTGAAGAAGATGGAGGGAAAAAACTTGCCAGGGATAGAGATAGAGACAGCAAAGTGTTCCGTCGCAAACCAAGTGCTGGGTGTTTGGGAGGAGTACTTCAAGAAACTACTAAATCCGGAGGAAGAATATGAGATAGAGATACCTCATACCGTAAGGAGAGAGCAGGAGGTGAGGACAATAACAGAAGAAGAGGTGTAGAAAGCAGTAAAGAAGATGAAAACTGGAAAGGCTGTAGGAGTGGATGAACTCTCAGTGGAAATGGTGAAAGCAAACAGATTAGTTGGAATCAAGTGGCTGACGAGGCTGTTTAATGTGTGCTTCACAGCAGGAGAGATACCAGCAGAGTGGCGAACAGGAGTGATTGTGCCGATATGGAAGGGGAAAGGGGACATCCATGACCCAGGGAGATACAGAGGCATCACATTACTGAGCCAAGCCCTGAAATTGTTGGAAAGGATACTGGATGCTAGGGTGAGGCTTTCAGTTGAGAGCAAAATCGGAGAGAATCAGCTGGGATTTAGGAAAGGGAGAGGAACAGATGATGGATTGTTTGCCATCAGACAAGTTATCGAGAAGAAAAGAGAATTTAAAAAGGATGTAGCGTTCGGTTTTGCAGAAGCCAGACTGGTGGAGGAAATGTAGAAGGAGACAACAGCAGTAGTGAGAGTCGTAGGAGAAACATCGGAACAATTTGGAGTGGAAGTAGGAATCAGACAGGGAAGTGCCTAGAGTCCCCTGTTTTTCATTATGGTGATGAACCTGATCAGTGGAAAGATATCAGAGCAGGAAGAACTTAAAAAGATACTGTATGCAGACGACCTGGCAGTGGTGGCTGATAACAAAGAGGAACTACAGAAAGCTTTGCAAGAATGAAGTGACACCTTCAGAAAACACGGCCGCCGAATGAATCTGGAGAAGACTGAAATAATGTGGATAGGAGAACAGGAGGTAGATCTGCATGTAGTTATCGACGAGAAGACCATTAAACAAGTGAACAGCTTTGTATACCTGGGCGGTACAGTGTGTGAGGATGGAAGGAGTAGTAAAGAAATACAGAGGAGGGTGCAAGCAGGAGCAGCAGCATGGAAGAGGGTAGAAGGCATTTTGTGGGACAGAAAACTGAAGAAACTACTGAAAGGAAGAGTGTTAGAAGCCTGCTGGTTGGGAACACTGCCACTGACAGAGAGACAGAAGGAGAAACTACAGGTGGCAGAAAACAACTGGGTCAGAAGAATATGTAGAGTAACACGAGAGGATAGAAGGAAGATGAAGGAATTGAGAGAGGAGATTGGAATGAAAAAAACATCTAAAGAGGAAAGTAGCCAGTAACAGAATGAGATGGGCGGGACATGTACACAGAATGGCGAAAAGAGCGTGGAAAGTAGAAGAGGGTGGCAGATGAAGGAGAGGAAGACCAAGGTTGAGATGGAACGACAGCATAAAACGAGACCTGGGGAGGGCTGGCGTTAACAGCCATGAATGGATGGCAATTGCGGACGAGAGAGAGAGGTGGAAAGAACTGTCAAGAAAAGTAGAAGAAGCTACCGAGTGACGTGGACCCCACCCCGCAAGGGAGCAAGGGGAAGAAGAAGAAGAAGAAGAAGTTTATGTTGTCCAGGCCTCATTGCTGTAGAGGAGTGTGCTGATGACGCCCGCCTGGTATACACGTAGTTTGGTATTTTCCGTCAAGTTATTATTATTCCGTACTCTCCTGTTCAGTTTGAACAAGACTGCTGCAGTTTTTTCTACGCCCTTGTTAATTTCAGAACCTAGTGACAATTGACTTGTGACCGTGGAGCCTAGGTATGTGAACTTATCGACGACATCAAGTGTCACGAATTTCTTGTTCAATGTTGATTAATGGTTGCATGACATTATTCTTTGTGATACTGATAGTCAATCCGAATTCTTTGCAGGCGTGGGAGAGTCTGTCCATTAGATGCTGAAGATCTTCCTCGGTGTGAGTTGCCAGCGCAGCATCATCGGCGAAAAACATTTCTCGGATGAGGATTCGACGGACTTTTGGCTTAGCTTTCAACCGGGCGAGGTTAATCAGCTTCCCGTCAATTCTAGTGTGTAAGTAAACACCCTCTGTGGATGTACCAAAGGCATATGATAGCGTCATCAAAAAGAATATGCCAAAGAGTGTTGGTGCCAGAACGCATCATTGTTTTATTCCGCTGCGGTTCTCAAAGTGTTTGGGTGTAGCCCCGTCGTAGTTGACTGTGCCCTTCATGTTGTAAAGGAAGGAAGAGATCCCACTGAACAGTTTAGATGAACAACCAGTTTTCTTCGGCAGTTTAAATAATCCGCTTCAGCTAACGAGATCAAATGGCCTAGTAAGGTCGATAAAGGCAACATACAATGATCTTCTTTGTTCTCGACATTTCTCTTGCAGTTGTCGAACTGAGAATATCATGTATATTGTTGATCTTCCAGTTCTGAAGCCACATTGACATCCAAGTGAGATGCGATCAGCTAGGATCTGCATTCTGGTCAGTGCTACACGTGCAAAACCCTTTCCCACGACGCTCAACAGGGAGATGTCAAGGTAATTGTTGCAATCGGTACGATCACCTTTTGTGTACAGTGTTACTATATTCGCATCCCGCATATCCCGAGGAACTGCTCCCTCGTGCCAACAGAGGCAGAGAAGTATATGCAAATGTTGTAGTAGTGCAGACTTTCTAAGCTTGATGATTTCGGATGGTATGGCATAATTTCCAGGGCTTTTCCTTTGGTGAGTGAGTCGATAGCGTTGCTGAGCTCTTACGGTTCTATGTCTAGCTCTTCTGTAATAGGCAAGCTCGTAATGGTGTCTAGTGCCCCCGTATCTTCCTGGGAGTATAATTCAAGGTAGTGCTACACCCATCTGTCCGTTTGTTTACTGCTGTCAATGATGACTTCTCCTGACTTTGTTTTCAGTGAAGTAGTCTTATTAATGGATGGATCTGTTGCCTTCTTAATTCAATTATACATGCCCCAGATATTACCTGTGTCAGATGATATATGAATATTCTGGCTAAGTTGCAGCCAGTAATTATTGGCGCTCTCTTGAACTTTCTGAGAGCAGAGTGCTTGGCCTCGATGACAGGTTCCCTGACAATGTTGTTCGCTTCGTACCAGTCAGTGTTTGTCCGTTCCTTGTTGCTATATGTTGTGAGTGCAGTGTTGTATATAGCATCACGAAGAGTGTTCCATTTCGCTTGCGCATTTTTGTGTGTTATTGAAGAGCACCATTCCAACTGAGTCACAAAACAGTTCATTCTTATCTGGGTAGGCAGTGTGGTTGACGTTGATACGTGTACGACCTTTCTGTCTGGAGTGGAAAAACCTCTTGGGTTTTAGATCAGTGTCGCAATATGCGCTATGATACCTGCGTGTCTTCAGAACATTGCTGTGAGCACCACGTCTGGTGATGACTAGATCCAGTTGGCGCCAATGACCCGATCCGGGATGTCTCCAGGACACTCTATGAAAAGGCTTGTTCTGGAAGAACGTGTTTGTGATGGATAGCCCATTATAGATGCAGAATTCAAGCAGTATCTGTAAATTTTCGTGCATTTTTCGTATTCAGTAGTGTCCGAGACAGACAGACCATGCCTCATGATCAGTACCCACTGTTGCATTGAATTCTCGCAACAGGTAGAGTTGTTTGGGGTATTCTGCTGATGACAGCATCACGCTCCTTATCAAACTGATCTTTGGATTCCGAGGCAGAACAAAGTGTTGGAGCATAGACACTGATCAGGCTGACTGGTCCCGTCTGGGTTGATCAGGCTGACTGGTCCTGTCTGGGTTGATCAGGCTGACTGGTCCTGTCTGGGTTGATCAGGCTGACTGGTCCTGTCTGGGTTGATCAGGCTGACTGATCCTGTCTGGGTTGAGAGGTGCATAGTGGGGACCCGTTTGGAGTCGTATGTTGGGGGTTTAATCATCGTGAGCAACGAGATCCTTACCGAAAAACCTACGCCATGTTCACGGTTTCTTCAGAACTCTTCCCCTGCCATAAGAACGTGTATCGTTGTTCTTTTAGCGATCCACTATCGGCAAGTCTTGTTTCTTGTAATGTTGCTATATCAATGTTCAGCCTGTTTAGATCAAGGTCGATGACGACTGTCTTCCTTGAATCACTGATCTGTTGAAGATCACTCGATAAGCTAGGACACATGGTTCTGACATTCCAGCTTGCTAAGCGAAGAGCTGGCACATTCTTGTGTTTCTTTGATTTGTCTGGTGGTAGTTTGTCGATCCGGTTGTTGAGCAGATGCTCTGAGCTCCGCACACCCATAGAAGCAGGCGAACCGTGGCGGGTCAGCACCTAACTGGCCGAGGGATGCTCAGCTTGAAGAAGGCGGTGGCTGACCAGTGGGATACGATGGTCCCTCCCACCGTTGGAGGCAACCAAAATCACCCGTTCCCTATGTCAGTTGGATTCGGTTTATAACTCGTGACTGACCCCTCCCGTGTTGTGCTGCAGCTGATCAGCGACATTGGAGTGTCATCTCCAGGGCGAAGACTGGGCAATGTGTATGGAAATCCTGGGTTGCCCAATCGTCAGGTCCCCCTCTCTGCCTCACTGGTGTGATGCAAATTAATGCCAAATAATGCATTCGGCACCAGCTCAGCTGCAGAAGCTGCCGGAAAGATATCAGGGTTGACATCAAGCCGCATACGTGGCTCCACAACGGATTTTCTGTTAGGATTTAGTCCCTTAGATCACTGGTCTACCGTGCCTGAAGAGTGCGATCTGCCCTGTATTATTTTACCATGGATGGGGATTGGAATAGACAAATGTCTGGACATATCCACACACCGGTGGGCCCCATACCACACCTCTGGGGCTCCAATCTGCTCCGAGATCCTTATTACATTAGCCTGGGGCCGCAAGGTGCACAGTATCGGCAGAGTACCACAAGGAAGTTGTGCTAGAGTCTTGTCTATGGCAAGGCTATATAACAGCATGGGAGAGTTACACACTAGGCTCAATTTTTACTCCAAGGAGCTATATGACGTCTGTAGTTGAAAGCGAGAGTATGAAACAAGAACTGCACACTACACACTACACATTACACACTACACACTACAATACAGCACTAGGCGCATCATATATACCTGTGCATACACGCCATCACACACTACACACTACAGCACTAGGCGCATCACATAGATTTGTGCATACCCGCCATCACACACGTACACACGCACACATGCATACATGCATACATGCATACATACATACATACATACATACATACATATATACATTCATAGAGAGAGACAGAGAGACAGAGAGACAGAGAGACAGAGAGACAGAGAGACAGAGAGACAGAGAGACAGAGAGACAGATTCTTCCCAGCTATCGCGATCCTCCGCTATTCTCGCCCGCTCACGTCAGAGTATCCGTACCCTTTCGATGACACAGCACTAACTCGGGTTCTTTGTCTTCTCTTTCTACCACACTAATGTGTTTTCCGTGCACTCTTTTTTAATACATCCTCGCCTATTGCATAAATGTATCCTGCCTATTGTGATCTGCTTCCAAATACAAATACTTTCATAGTATTTTTCCATGCCGATCTCATGTCTTAATTGTCATAATTACCTCATCTTACTATTGTCTCGTGTCGCTTTTCATTTCGTTGCTTTCCGTTGCCACTGTCTTCCCTTTGTGTCTCACTTTCAAATGTATCTGTCTCTGCTTCTGTTTGTCTATCTGACTGTATGTCTGTCTGTCTGTATCCCCCCCCTCTCTCTCCTCGTCTACATCCTTCCAGCCACTGGCCATCCGATTGAATAGAGCAATGTTGGAAATACTGCATACAGGCCCATAGGAGGAAGTTAAGTATGGAGGGTTGCGAAATATGTATGAAAGTCATCCTTTCTCCCTCCCTTCCTTCCATCCTCCTTCACTCCCACCCTCCATATATATATATATATATATATATATATATATATATATATATATATATATATATATATCTCTCTCTCTCTCTCTCTCTCTCTCTCTCTCTCTCTCTCTCTCTCTCTCTCTCTCTCTCTCTCTCTCTCCCTCTCTCTCATGTCTCTCTCTATCTCTGTCTCTCTCTCTCTGTCTGTCTGTCTGTCTGTATGTCTGTCTTTCTCTCTCTCCCTCTCTCTCTCCCCTCTTTCTGACTATATTGGCTGTCTGGCTACTCATCTCGTCTCTTTTTCACTCTCATTGTAAATGTTCCCAACCCAAAAATACTCTGGCACCGAGTCGGCGTTCGATACATTACATTGAACTGTTTCTGCAACAGTGTCCCACATAATACGTGCCAACCTCCTTCAAACTGACGCCCCATCGACTGCTCCGGGCAGATCCACCGTCTGTTCACTTATCCACATTACTTCAATCGTCTCAAGTTTCATTCGGATACCATATTTTCTTATTAAAGCCGGTATCGCAATAACGTCTTCCGCAGTTTCTCATTATATCTGCCACCACAGATAGACTGCTCGCGTATAGTATCTCCTTCATTTCTTCCTGTCTAAGCGCCTAAACTGATCAGGATCTCCATTGTAACGAAAAGCATGAAGCTCAAGGCACTTCCCTGCATGATTCCTACTCCCACCCCAAACTGTTCTGCAATGTTGCTTCAGCTCCATCTATCACTGTTGTATCTCTATGCATTGTTCTTATCATTCTGTGGTAAACCTTTCCTCCGTTCATCCAAATGATACTTAAAAATGTAACGTTTCTTGGCAGTGTGTTGAAATAGCATTTTAGGTCCAACAATATAAGGGTACACATTTTCTACCTCCTTTG
>OZ023212.1:50430606-50491821 GCA_963995525.1 Escarpia spicata
TTGAGGACAACGTCTTGTGCATGTGTTAAAACATACCGAACACATATTTACGCATACTCGGTATATGTCGTCTGAAGAGGATTTGCTGTAAGACGACTCCATCAGGAAAGTCGTTACGAGAAGGCACATCATCTGAAAGAATAGGACTGTTGTTAAATACTTAAGTGTGGCAACTTCTCTAACGGTGTGGTTGAAGTGCTATTGTTGTAAATATTCAGCAAATGATTTAATTCGATCCACTATATAATAGCAACAACAAGTCATTACAGGGTCACGAGGCCACCTAAGGGGCATTCACCAACAACAAGTCACAGCAGGGTCAGAAGGCCGTATTACAGCATTCCTCTCCGCAGGGGGTAGCTAACCAATCACAACATGGGCACCCTCTGAAACTTACTCTACCTCCTCTATGCAGGGGGTAGCTGCCCAATTATAACATATTCCCTGGGGCATGGGAAGTCAAGCTACCCAATCATCTACATTTGCCCAGGGTTATAGGAAGAACAACTTCCACGCTCGATGCCATCTTTGTCTCTAGCACGAACAAAGTAGCACGTCAGTTTGAAAAATTTTCTTCTAACCTACACAACTACGGCGTTACAATGCCCCGTGGTCGACCTAAACGGCAGACCACTGGACGACGATACACGCCAGTAGCTCGTCGTAGTAGAGAATCAGCTGCTGAGCCTGATGCCGTTCCACACAGTCACAGGGCAGGGGGTGTGGCTGTATTCGACAATGTAAGCGACAACGTCAACGTCGAGTTACCTGACCAAGAAGCAAGTTCTGCCTCGACACATCCTCGCTGGGAAGTTGGAAGCCCTGCTAACTGGTCTGCGGCTTCATTGCGTCATCACACTGAGGAACGGGGAATGAGACTTCCGGCAGGTATAAAAAAATCCCTACTTTTGCGGATTTATGTAGATAACTTTCATAACAACGACGAATGCAGCCACGACATGCCTGACGCCACCACTGCCCGTGTGATGCCGCCACCAACTTCAGTGTCAACTCGACCATCCGCTCCTCCAACCACTACTCGCTGCCGTTGGAATGTTGTAGCAGATTTAAATAGAGTCGCGACTAGAGCTCGTCAACGACATCCAGCGTCTACTGTGTCTGTCTCGGACGTGGCTCAGACTGGGACACAGGGGAGGCCACCATATGGCTACGGAACACCAGCGGAACGCGACACATACGAGCATTCACGTGAGCCTAACCCCGAGATGGAGCCACTCGTCGACGTCGTACGCGCGCTTCAAACGTCCATGTCCGCGATTACGACGAAGCTGAACGACTTCATGGAAGGACGACCATTCGGCACTGGACAGAGAACCGCCCCATCGACGACCTGCACTGCGACCGGACCACTGATGCCAGCTCGGACGGAATCTCACATCGACCCGCCTGTTGTTCCCGTTGGCGTTGCGACGAACTCATCCGCCTATTCTCTGACGACAGCAATGGAGGCTATCGAGCGTGCTACGGGAACGTCGTTACGTTCGACTGCCTCCTACTGCAATGACCAGCGATGGCCACGATGTACGACGGCGGGAATTCCGTCGGAGAATCTGCCAGCAGTGGAGACTGTGTCACCTGCTGTTCGTGCTGCGATCTTCCTCGGTAAAGACATTAATTTAGCTTCTTTGTTAATTCCACACTCTGACCTCAGCGAGTATAGCCGCTACGCCGGTGTGGACGGCCTTGACCATCTTTTGCGCCCCTTGTCATCTGATCCTCGTCTTAATCTAAATTTAACCCTCCCTGAATTCATTGGTGCATTTAACAAATTCCGTAACATCATGTGTGAGGTGTGGAACCGGCGCCAGGAGCTAGATGCATATGAGGCTATCATAGTGGGTATTGCATCGCGGATTGATGGCACCGAATTCTATGAATACCACCGATCTTTTTCTGCCCGAGCAGCCGCTCTCATTCAACAGCAAAATCTTAAAGTAGACTGGGGGGTCCGGGATAACGGTTTGTTCTGCTCGCTGTTTGTTGGCCAGAAGGCAACTGTATGTTCCCTATTTGGCAGCGTAGCACATTTGAGCAATTTCTGTCCCCTCTTGGCTAATCCCAAATCTTCCAACCAACAACTCCCTAGAACTAACAGCTCAGGTAGGCAATCAGACATACAAGGCAGGCCCAGGGTTAGCATAGGACATCGAGAAATATGCAACAATTTCAACTCAGAGCGCGGCTGCTCGAGGCCGAATTGTAGATTCCTGCACTCCTGTCTGATTTGCAAAGCACCACATGCTAGTATATCCTGCACAGCTAGACCCGACTTTAGAAGCAGGTCAGAGGGACAGCGGGCCAAAACACCAAATCACAACCCGCCAAGGCCCACTCAGTGACTAGGGGTGACAGACACTACTGGACGCACTATGACACAACCACATGTAGCAGCAACTAACACACTTGGCGGACAGACTGTGACATCAACTCCCATCGACATTGACAGACTGGAGAAAAAGCTACTTGGACACCCAAATAGACCTTTTGTGACAAATTTGATTACAGGTTTAAGGGAGGGATTCTATACAGGAATAGGTACTCCGCCAGTGGCCAGTTTAGAATGCCCAAATAACCTATCGGCAAAAGCTCAGCCCGAAATAGTCAGCCAATTAATCAATACAGAAGTGAAGAAAGGATTTTTGGTAGGCCCATTCCAAACATCCCCCTTCCCCCTATACAGAGTGAGTCCCCTGGGTTTAGCCGAGGGAACCTATTCTGGGAAGATGCGTCTCATTGTTGACTTGTCAGCCCCACATAACAGTGACGAACATACTAGTTTAAATCAGTTGATTAACAAGGAAGAGTACTCCTTGTCCTATGTCAAATTAGATGATGCTATACAGGGGATCCGTGATAGGGGTCAAGGATCCTGGTTATGTAAGACGGACATAGTGGATGCATTTAAGCAGATTCCAATCCATCCATCACTGTGGCATTTATATGGAGTTAAGTGGAACGGAGAATATTTTTTCTATACTAGGCTAGTCTTTGGTAGCCGTTCAAGTCCCAAAATTTTTGACTGGCTATCGCAAGCGGTATGTTGGATAGCACACAATAATTATGGAATTTATTATATTCTGCATCTGTTAGATGGTTTTCTGACAATCGATTTGCCTAATGCTACAGCGGATAGAACAATGGCCGTGCTTAGTCTGATTTTTAATAGGCTACGTATCCCGATAACCCCACATAAGACGGTCGGACCGACGATAGAGTTGCAGTATTTAGGAATAATTTTAAATACTAGCACAATGCAAGCAAAACTTCCTAAAGACAACATTACCAGGATTATCAGTATACTGGACAGGTTCGAAAGTAAACACAGCATTTCAAAGAGGGAGATGTTGAGTTTACTGGGTCATCTCCAATTCGCGTCACGAGTTGTACACCCTGGTAGAACTTTCGTAGGCTATCTCCTATCTTTGGCAGCCTCTGTGAAGGAATTGCATCACCATGTCAGACTCAACAAAGCATGCCGGTTAGATATGGCTATGTGGCGTAGATTTCTTGCACAGTGGAATGGGGTGGCCCTATTTCTTGATAGAGAGGTGACGAATGCAGCTGACTTTACATTATATACCGATGCAGCTGCCACAGTCGGTTATGGTGGCTTCTTTCGCAACAGATGGTTTCAGGGTAGATGGCCTCCGGAATTAATGCTTAAAGATAATGAACAGCTGTCCATGGCATTTTTGGAGCTGTACCCGATTGTTGTTTCCGCTATGCTATGGGGTTCCGAGTGGATTGGCAAACAGATTCTCTTTTATTGTGACAATGAAGCTACCGTCCATATTATTAACAAAGGTAGGTCAAAAATTCAATGCATTATGAGATTAATGAGACGTCTGACATGGTGTGCAGCATCTAGAAATTGTATCATTAATGCAAAACACATCCCTGGTGTTCATAATGATATTGCCGATGCATTGTCAGCAGATTCCGACAGCTAGCACCTGGGGCAGCACTCAATCCTTGCCAGTGTCCAACGCCTTCAGACGTAATGTGGTACTAGATATTGTAGTCAGTGAGTTATGGGACTTGTCATTGAATGAGTCTACTAGAGCTGTATATGAAGCAGGCTTTAGAGCATTTAGAAGATTTTCAGATATGTATCTGGGTGGGAGTATGGCTATGGGCTATACATATCCAGTTATATCAGAAGAAATGCTCATCTACTTTGTAGTATTCTACCATTAAGACCTATCTGGCAGGTATTAGGTTTGCTTATATCAAAGCAGGTTTTCAGGATCCATGCTGTTTCCAAAATGGCCAGCCTTTCCAACGTCTGAAAACTATCCTAAAAGCAGTTAAGAAGTCACAGGACAATGTAGTTAAACCCAGGTTGCCCATTACAGCAAACATTCTAAACAAACTATGTAATGCTCTACGATCAGGGGTTTTTGGCCCGTATGAAGACTTAGTCTTGGAGACTGCATTCTGTCTGGCGTTTTTGGGTTTTTAAGATGTGGAGAATTTACAAGTCAGTCCAACACGTTTGACCCTGCAGCAGATTTGACTGTAGGAGACATCCAGATGCATGTGCAGGACAGATTGTTCACACTTCTTTTAAAAAGATCAAAGACCGATCCATTTCGTAAAGGGGTAACACTCAAATATTTCGCAACAGATAAGAATATTTGTGCTTTTAAAGTTATGCAGTCCATGTTGCATACAAGGAGTGAGATGCTAGCACAGTCACATGACCCCTTGTTTACCACTTTGGCAGGGGATCCATTGACACGCTCTTTTGTAATTAGTAAATTAAAGATGCTTCTGTCCAGTCTTGGATACAATCCTGCTTTGTACAGTGGTCACTCATTCCGGATAGGAGCTGCCACTACAGCAGCTGATTCACACATTCCAGATAGGAGCTGCCACTACAGCAGCTGATTCACACATTCCAGATAGGAGCTGCCACTACAGCAGCTGATTCACACATTCCAGATCACATGATAAGAACCATGGGGAGATGGAATTCAGATTGTTATTGCAGTTACATTCAGACATCTCGCAAATCATTACAAGAAGCCCAACAAGCCATGTGAAAGTATATGGACATGCTGTAGGCATTTGTTGTAGTCGTTGAATACACAATTATAATGTTTACTAGTTTGACTTGTTGACAGTATGGCAATGCTATCACATGCAATGTGAATGTCTGATGATGTACTTAGGACACACTGCAATACAATGTGCATGGTTAACTTCATTTAGTTGTATGTCACCTACATTGGGGTACTGCCAGTGTCAGAAGAAGCTGTTTCGTGAGCTGTATGTATATATATATATATGTTTATACATTCATAAGTATGATATATGCGTCAATCACACTGGTACAAGTCTGATTGCATATCATGTTTATAACACATACTCAAATGTTTCATAGGTCACGATTTGGAATAATTACCATTATTATAATGCAACATATTGGTCGTCGGTATATAGCCTGCTACAATAACATTTCCACCCCGTCCTTATATCTTGGGGCATTCGGTGTCAACACCTCTTGGGACATTCGGTCTCAACACCTCTTTTTGGCTCGGCTTGACACCCAGAGGGATGCAGACCCAGGATGCTGGTCATGTGGCCGCAGTCACATGATCAAGTAACTGACCCAGGATCACGTCCGGTCATGTGAAATATCCTGGTCTTGCATCCTGTTCTCAGGCTGTCACAGCTGGCCCCAAAGAGATCTGGCCGGACTGTCCCATTTTGCCATAATAAAAAATTGATGTTCTGTCATAAATATATATATACAGCATGTTATCAAATACAAGATTTTTTTTCCTGCAAATTACCGAATTACATACTTATGTATCATGCGTAGTATATATATTTGTGTTTGTATATGTTTTATTTTATTTCTACAATCAAGTATGAAAAACAAATTGTACTTTTTATATACATGGGGTAAATAAACTTCGTCGTTCTTCGTTCGTTCTTCTTCTTCGTTCTTCGATTGTGCATGTTTTTATTAATTACGTTCTAACATAAGATACCATACGAAACTCATAATTGTCATCAGATAAATAAATAAAGATAAGGCTACTGAATGATACTTGTTATGTTAAATAAGCAAACGAATGCATGCATTATGCCAGCGTTTGAAATAAGGGAGCCGCCTCTAAATGAAGATGAACGGGTAGAAAATAGTTAGAAAAATGCAGTACC
Organism: Escarpia spicata; assembly: GCA_963995525.1. Taxonomy (NCBI): domain Eukaryota; kingdom Metazoa; phylum Annelida; class Polychaeta; order Sabellida; family Siboglinidae; genus Escarpia; species Escarpia spicata. The sequence goes on from OZ023212.1 coordinate 50,436,799, forward strand.
TACGAAATACTTTTAATAAAAACGACGCTTTGGTTACACATATTAGACATATATATTTTTATATAGCATTTGATTCAGTTTGAATATAAAATCAAGTACACCGATGATAGCTCATACACAACCGAAATGATCATGTGACAAAGTGGTTTGCAATAGCCACAAAACGCAATACTCTACGAAACGCAATATTTTGGCGGGAATACACAATCGTGAAATCTGAAGTGGTAACGTCCTAAATAATAGTTTGATGCTATACTGTAGAAAACAAATTCATCTGTTCATCATGACTCCAAATAATGTAGGCTTAGTAGAGTTTAGAACATGCTGGATTATTTAGTACAAATTATTAATGCACATTTGCGCAATGCAACAAGTCAACAACAGATATGGTAGAATATTGCCAGAATAACCTTCTGACAGTTATTTATTACTCACCAGATTATTGGATGAGTTATAACATGCAAATATTTACAAACAAATGTGGGCCATTTGAGGTCATAAACATTGCCCCGTTTACTTAGCCTATACATTCTAAATAAAGGCCCACATTATAAAGCACTACATTAAAATAGTGGTAGATAATACATAAAAACCTCAAAAATATGTTTCACAAACATTTTGACAACTAAAACTACTACTTATTAAAACATACTAAAGAGAGGTGAGGCCATTCCGCCCCACGTGTAATCTATCCTACTTTATTTACCGCCCTAAAAACCCTGCGTACACTGTTACTGTATTATCAGTAAGGAGGAGAAACGCCTTCAGGCAAAACCTCGTGTATAATAGAGCAGGGAAAAGCGTCACAGAAAAAGTACATATACCATATCACACACATGTATTCACAAATCATGCCAAGAACAAGGAATCACACACTAATTACTGGTAGGAGGGGAGGGAGGTGGACTAAAATTGACGCTGAATTCTGACGAGTTCGTACAACCGATAAATTCGAATATGGCTGCCGCCGGGACCGCTCTGGCCTTTTATACCCTGCGCGGCGGGACTTCTTTTCACTGTATTCAAACGCTAAAGCGCGGGAAAACCTGTTACTATTCAAATGCTGGACTCTTGACCTCTTCGGTACCGTGTCCCCTGTTTAAATTATTAATGCACATTTTCGCATGCATCTGGAATATCCTACCCCAAAGATGAAATGGGAAATAACTGGAGGATTTCCCTGACCCTTTACTATCCCTTACGATACGTTTTTCAATGCGTTTCATTGGGTTTCATTGGTTGCATGTATTTCGTAGGATATCGTACGTTCCACCGAAATGACTTATTTCCTATAATACATTCCATATTTAAGAATAACATGACCAAACTAATAAATGTTGGTTAGTGTATCTTTATTTCTTTTAAAGCTCCCATTTAACTTCGGTTCCCCATATATTTAAGAAAGTGTCTGTTTTACAATTCAATGCACTCTGTCAAGGTATCATGGCGGCTATCCAGTGTTTTTACATCTCTTCACCCATTTTAGTAATTGCACAATTCGCTAATATTTTATCGTAGGGTATTGAAATATAATTTGTTTTGTAGGATGTCCATTTTATATTGTATAAGATACTCTCAATCAGGTAATGTTATACACCATTCAAGTGAAACTGCTAAAATGTGTTAGTATTTATGCAGGCCTCTTTCTGTAGATTAAATAATACAGTACTGCTAATTTGTTCCTTGGTTCAGTTGTGACTAGCACCACTGCGTCAAGGGCACAGCAAATATACGACAAATAAAATATCCTACGAGTGTCTCAACGCTCTACGTGTTCGGCGTGCATTTTTTATGGCTTTAGGGATATGGTGATAGCCAATATATTACTTTATGGATAGGCCAAGTGTATGCAAATACATCGTTAACTAATAAACTAAAACTGATATAATAATTACAAATAGTTAATGGCACGCTAAGATAAAATGAAATTCATTTGTATTACATGCCAACTAATAGTGTGATTATAATCACGGATTTAATTAAAGAAAAAACCCAGCTACGAAGTAATAAATAAGTAAATTGGAAATATCAATAGCTACACCTATTAGCTCTAACTCGCAGTAACTTATCAAGTTAATACTAAACGAATGAAACTAACTTATATTGCCTAAAACTGTGTAACAATACGCACACGCGCAAACCACACACGTGTACACGAACATACGAGCAAGAGCAGAGCGACTAAAATGATACCACTACTGAGGGATCTCAGTTACGAAATACACCTACAAGAATGTGGTTTATAACAGCACTAGAGACATGTGTGGATACTGAGAGGCGAGCAGGCAGAAGTGTTTACAATATTGAATGGTTATGAAAATATTGATTGACATATTTTTCTCAGTTAAGAAAGATAGAAGGACTAGAACACATTAAGTTACATTTGATATTGTACACATTAGGTACTGATTGCGTGGTTGCTAGTAGCATGAATATGTTTAACATAAAATCGACACATACCTGAGAAGGGCGGGATACACGTAGATAAAAGGGTTGGATTCTCGATAAGCCAAAGTGCTTCCTTGTCCACCTGCCATCTAGAGTTAATTCTCTGGGTGGCAATGTTGTTAAATCTTGTTCACACGTGCATACATGTACCTACGCTCGGGCACCGGATTCGGATCAAGTGTTGCCGCTACGAATCATCAAGCGCTTTAAACAGTCCTAAAGACTGGTACTGTGTTAAACAGGTACACCTGTGCACACATACGTATACGTGTACACGCGTACCCATATGCATACGTACATACGAACACACATAATTACACGTATATCATAAAATATATGCAAGCCTGAACACTTATGTACATATCTATATAAGGACATACGTACATAAGTGGAAACACGCATACATGCATGGACTCGTGGACACGTACGTACATGTGTACATATTCATAATCGTGTATGCGTACACTGTACGCACCTACATACAAACGTGACTATGTTCATGGTATATATCAACGTACATGGTACAAGCGTGTGTACATATGTATTACTACTACTACTTCAACCACACACACACACACACACGCACACGCACACGCACACGCACACGCACACACACGCACACACACACACACACTACACCACACAAACACACACACACAAACGCACACACGCATACACACACATCACACAAACACACACGCAAACACAAACACACACACACACACACACAAACGCACCACACGCACACACACACACACCACACGCACACACACACACACACACACACACACACACACACACACACACACACACACACACACACACACACACACACACACACACACACACACACACACACACACACACACACACACACATCACACACACACAAACACAAACACACACATGCACACGCACACGTTCATACACGCATTCACATATACGAATATACAGTGAAACATAATATAAACACACGCATCTACATACAAGCATACATACTGTCATGCATACATACATGAATACATGCATATATGCATACATGCATAGATGCATGCATGCATACATGCATACATACGTACATATATACATACATACATACTTACGTACACACGTACACACGTATATACTTAGACATATACACGTACACGACCGTACATACGAGAAAAATATGGATATGTCTAGTCGTATATATACCAGACCCACATATCTACGAAAACTATACATTACATGTACATAAACCATCCCGATGCAATGGTTAGTATATTCCAGGTAAGAAACACATAACAATTACGTTATAAAATGATAATGATATAGTTACGATATTGAACTTCATGTTGCTTGGGCCACCTGTTTTCTGTTGTGACGGGAATGTTTTTGGATCGAGAACAACAGCGTGTAAGTATGGTTGGTTGTAATGACGCGTATTGAGAAGAGCACGGTAAACAGCGCTAAGCGCAACCTTTGGATATCCTTCGCCTCCAACACACCAGTGCACATGGCACGTGCAAGTTGCTGTATCAGGTGATTCGTATTCATAAGTGCACGGTAAAATAACAAGATTACCACCGAAAACAAACTCCTCCAAAGTCAAGTGGATTCGTAATCCAGTTGCTTAACAATCGAAAGTCCAACTATGTGTGTAACCCACTCACGATATTTAGAAAAGGGCTTTGGTGATTGTTTGCGTTCCTAATTGTGTGTGCTCATGTGCCACCTAGCGAGTAATGGTAAGGTCATATCCACCATACGTACATTAATTTTGTACAAAGCCTCTCGAATTTTTTTTAAAAGGATTTCACGAATAATTCACATGAATGCGAACAATGTATTGTAATAAACAACTGCTATACAGTGTAAAACAATAATGGAAATAAAGAATAATATTCTTACGAAAAGCAGGTAACCAACCAACCAACCAACCAACCAACCAACCAACCAACCAACCAACCAACCAACCAACCAACCAACCAACCAACCAACCAACCAACCAACCAACCAACCAACCAACCAACCAACCAACCAACCAACCAACCAACCAACCAACCAACCAACCATCCAACCAACCAACCAACCAACCAGTGAACCTCGTAAACACTTTTGAATATGTTGATACTTGACAATGTCGTTTGGGATGGCCAGGAATGCATGTGTCTATTGGTGGTGGAATGTTTGTATTGTTTGCTTAGGTTTATATTCGTAGTGGTTTTATACCTCTATAGCGACAAATTATGTCTGTATTATTGTCGTCATGTTGTAGGAATGTGTGCCTGAGAAACTTTGATGGGGCTGTACAAGGGTTCAGTTTCCCATCTGGTTTGCATGTTAGACATCACATTCCTACTGTCTTTATGCCCAAAAGTGGCTGCATTAGAAGCAATCCACTTTCCAATAAAAAACGTCATCCTTTGGCAAATTTCAATTCTCAAACTACATCGGACTTGTGTTGGTTATTGCATAAATGAAGGTATGAACGAAGCGCATACTGTAATTTATGCAGTGGCCAGGACAAGCCTAGCGTGCGTATCGAGCTAACTGGCTGAGGCGATAATTACTTCCAGCTACGCGGGGTATTTGGCCTAGTAAAACCGCCCAGTGCCTTCAGCCAGTCACGCCTTCAGCCAATCACGACATGGCAGGATTAGGCTCCAGCCTTTGAATTGGATTAACGGTTAAGCCGCCACTTCTGCGTTGGGTAGCTGTGCGTCATGTCGTGTATTTCCTGATATTTCTAAATCCGCCCTCCTCCCCACCTTTCTACATATGCACGTTTAGTTAAACAACTATTGTACACCGTTGGTAGAACAAGAAGTTGGAAAATGTTGCAACGCTTTCCCAAATTTCGGTTTGAAAACAGGGGCATATCCCCAATTGTTGGGTTTTGGTGCGTCGACAGGCTTTTTGTTTTACAAAGGGTATATTTCTCCTTATGTTTATACAGGATAGGCGGAATGGCCCCACCTTTTTGTAATTGCATGTGTCTATTGGTGGTGGAATGTTTGTATTGTTTGCTTAGGTTTATATTCGTAGTGGTTTTATACCTCTATAGCGACAAATAATGTATGTCTGTATATTGTCGTCCATGCGAATTTGAAAATATCTCCACGCTTCGAAAGTAATGCCTGACAGCAGCGGGTGCTGAAGTTTCGGTTCAGACCAGGATGTACAACTCGTTCCGACGTCTATGCAATTACTTGCTGTTCTTCTACTAGAATAAACACGTTGATGGTTTGTTGTCCGTCAACTGTCGTTTAATAGCCCGAAACATTGCACGTAATTTGTATTTCACCCCACGAAATATTCGAAATATATGTCAACAGTCAGATAGATATAGTAAAATAATACTCGAAGTTGCCTCTCATTATCAATTATTGCAGAGCCAGACGTCTATAGAGATGATGTGTTTCGTTCATACGGTCGTTACACACACGAAATGACAAATCTTACTAATAAGTATATGTTATAATGACTATTAACCGGTAACTGATCCTGGGTAACAGGTATACGACGTTCCTTTAACCGTTCGGGTGTTTCAAAGACCATGTTAATAAATTATTTCTCCTCTCACTTATGTTACAACATTTGAGCTTAAATTTACTCTGCAAAATGACTACTATACAGCATTACGTTTGTAAAATCATGGAAATTCCTTTTAAATGTATAAGTAGTTTTAATTGTGTGTTTTATTATTGAAATTATAAATGGATAATTTTAATAACAGCAAATAAAAAAAAATGTATATTCACATTCAAATTACATTGATGTTCATAATATAAATAATTTTTTGTCCACTTTTGATTATGACATTTATTAATAAAAAAGTGTCCTCTTCAAAGCACGTAGCTAACTAATTCCTAAATTAAGAAAAGGAAATATCTTTATTGGTGTTACTATGCAATTTACTCTGCTGTTTTCACTAGATATTTAAAGAAAATGTGGCTATGAACTAGAAAGTGTTACTATATTATTAACTAATTCATTTTGGATTCAAGAAAACATATAAATACCATAAACATAACATTCCACTAATTCCATTATCTCAAAGCAACATTAATATATTTACTCATGTCTGATGTAGTAGTGAATTCTTATTAAAACTTATTGTAAGCGCGTGCGTTGAATATATGACTTAAAGGTGTCTTTTACGCGTGTACTGATCGTACGAAGTTCAGGCGATGCTTTAATTGGTTACGTGTTGCGACAAAAAACAATTAGTGCGTTGCGCTGCGACAAAAACAATTAGATCTGTCATTTAACGCGGGCGATTGGCACGAACCTACATAGCGGCTACGAAAACTCTGTATTTCTAGTAAAGTGTAGAAGATGCAACTCAGGCTAAGTAACTGACTGCTACCTACTGCACCAATTTGTTGGACAATCTTGCTGATCGTTGTCTGGAGCCAGATATCTTGACAGCATTCAGCATCTTTTATCCGCATTGTATGCGGTGGGAATTTGCTGAGCGCAAACTGCATGACAAAACATCGCTATATATATATATATATATATATATATATATATATATATGCCTCCTGCGTTGTGGGAAATATGTTATGCATGGCACGGTCGAAGGCCAAAAAATATAAAAACAGCATTTAATGCGGACTTTAGCTATGCCGGTTACCGGCCGCCATGCTTGCAACGACGCGTGACATATTTTTTAAACAGGTAATCAGCACGATTGAGGCAATGACTGATTAGTCACTGGGCTTCTACTATGCATCCAACTATAACAAGAATATTAATAATATTGTATGTACACTTGCTTATACTTATCATTTTTAGATTCAATAGAAGCGGACGTCGAAGGACGAGGAAAGAAACGTGTTTCGTTTTGTGCCAGAGACGACATCATGTTGTTGAAAGAAGTGATAGCTCACAACCCGTATGCCATTGGTGAGGCCAAAGAATACGCGGACACTTGGTAAGCAATCGCCGAAAACACAACTTTCGAGGTTGGCAGAGAGAGCTTTGCCCTAGATGTAAGACGTGCCCAGGAGAGGATCACCTTCTTCTGGAGCACTTCAGGAAGCATGACTTGGCTACGTTGCGGTGGTAAGGGAGATAACAAATACATTCGCACGCACGCATGCATGCACACACACACATGCACACACACAAGCGCACATACACACACACACGCATTAACTCACTCATTCAGTCACTCATTCACTCACTCACTCACCACTCACCACTCACTCACTCACTCACTCACTCACTCACTCACTCACTCACTCACTCACTCACTCACTCACTCACTCACTCACTCACTCACTCACTCACTCACTCACTCACTCACTCACTCACTCACTCACTCACTCACTCACTCACTCACTCACTCACTCACTCACTCACTCACTCACTCACTCACTCACTCACTCACTCACTCACTCACTCACTCACTCACTCACTCACTCACTCACTCACTCACTCACTCACTCACTCACTCACTCACTCACTCACTCACTCACTCACTCACTCACTCACTCACTCACTCACTCACTCACTCACTCACTCACTCACTCACTCACTCACTCACTCACTCACTCACTCACTCACTCACTCACTCACTCACTCACTCACTCACTCACTCACTCACTCACTCACTCACTCACTCACTCACTCACTCACTCACTCACTCACTCACTCACTCACTCACTCACTCACTCACTCACTCACTCACTCACTCACTCACTCACTCACTCACTCACTCACTCACTCACTCACTCACTCACTCACTCACTCACTCACTCACTCACTCACTCACTCACTCACTCACTCACTCACTCACTCACTCACTCACTCACTCACTCACTCACTCACTCACTCACTCACTCACTCACTCACTCACTCACTCACTCACTCACTCACTCACTCACTCACTCACTCACTCACTCACTCACTCACTCACTCACTCACTCACTCACTCACTCACTCACTCACTCACTCACTCACTCACTCACTCACTCACTCACTCACTCACTCACTCACTCACTCACTCACTCACTCACTCACTCACTCACTCACTCACTCACTCACTCACTCACTCACTCACTCACTCACTCACTCACTCACTCACTCACTCACTCACTCACTCACTCACTCACTCACTCACTCACTCACTCACTCACTCACTCACTCACTCACTCACTCACTCACTCACTCACTCACTCACTCACTCACTCACTCACTCACTCACTCACTCACTCACTCACTCACTCACTCACTCACTCACTCACTCACTCACTCACTCACTCACTCACTCACTCACTCACTCACTCACACAGACACACAGACACACACACACACACACACACACACACACACACACACACACACACACACACACACACACACACACACACACACACACACACACACACACACACACACACACACACACACACACACACACACACACACACACACACACACACACACACACACACACACACACAGACACACACACACACACACACACACACACACACACACACACACACACACACACACACACACACGTGCATGCATTTTTGTGTTTATGTTTCAGGTTCGGCACACAGGAGAGACAATGAGAAGGAACAACTATTGAAAGAACTTGCAGCCATGGTGCAGTCGTGGGTGCATCTCCAACGGAAAGCGACGAATGGAGCCAACACCAGTGGCAACGACTACGAGTTGCGCTGTTTTTTGTGAGACAGTGCAGTTAATACAGTGAAAGCAAAGCCGGACATTCCAGTATGCGCCAGCTGTAGTCAAGTAACGGATGCTTCTGATCTGCCAGTTACCAATGACCTCAATGCAGGCACAGATTTGTGTTATGTTGCAATGACCTCAATGCAGGCACAGATTTGTGTTATGTTGAGCTGCTTGTCATAATAATAATACTAACAATAATCATAGAATATCAATAATTGTGAAACTATTTGAGAGTTGTGTCATGTGATTAAATATATGATAGCTAGGTATTGAAGTAGTCACGGCCATAACATGTTTTGCTCCATCCGTCTTTGCTGATAACTTGACTAGATGTGGTATAAACATCGTTAGTTAATTATATAATGTTAGCATTAGTGTACCAATTATGTCGTTGTTGTTGTACAGGTGCTACTATTATTGCCGTTGTCAATGCAGATGCTGCTACAGATGCTGCACCATCGAAGAAGAAGGTTTCGAAGGCAGCTAAGCTAGCAGATGCTCTGTTGGTTTACGCAAGAGTAAAAAACAAAGGAGATTCCGATTGCAAAAGCAAAGAACTACAACTGCAGCGCCAGTGTTTGGACCTGGAACAGAGAAAGTTTGCTCTGGAAGAGCAGGAGCGCCGCCAACGCGTGGACATCAAACGTCGTTAAGCTGTCGTAATGCTGCAGTTCTGTAGGATAAGATGTGAAACGTGAAACTTTTTTTTGCTGTGTCATTTAAATAAAATGTTAAGTTTTGTGCAGTTGCAATGCGTGTACATTTTAATGGCATCTTAAAATGAAGCCGCATTGTCCTATATTTGGCACACAAGTCTGCATTGCAGTACAGTCAAAACTTCCATCAGCGGGATAAAATCGCTTCTTCAGGCTAAGTATTCCTCCACAGTTAGAGAAAATAGTTCAAAGTAAGATGACGTCAAATTCCCATAGAGGCATGTTCTGCAAAGAACAAGTATGGCACCCACATAATACAATTTTGCAACAGGTTGTCTAAAGGCTTCAAATTCTTGTGGAAGACAAGAAATGCGAATGTCCTTGATATAACTGCGAATCCCCACCCAACACATTCTGTAATAGGCGTCATGGCTCGATTGAAATCATTCTGGCCTGGCGTCATGTTTGCACCTCTGTACGGAGATAGAATCTATGGACTTAAAGGGTACGCAGGATCCAGGTACAAGTAGAAGGGGGTGTCATTAGCATCAAGTTTAGTGTGTAAATCATTCAAAATACCACGTTCTACTGACATCGCTGCATCATGCTTGCGTTCTACAACAGGACCATACAGATTTGCAATAAAACCATTTGGTGCCATTATTGCCTGAAATTTAAAGCAACGTGTTCGTTTATGGCCACTGTACAGCTCTCATTGGAAGTATTTCGGTCTTCAAATACTCATGGTGGTGCCGTCTATGAATCCCCGACAATTGGGGGAGTGAAGAACCTTTTCTAGAAACAAACATCTGCAAACACTCGTAGACAGTAACCATTTAACCACGGCACATTTAAACGTATCAATTTGTTTTTGAAGTTTTCGTAAATAAGATCTAGCAAGTAACTGTTAATTTAACTTAGTTCCCCCAATCCTCTTCTAAAGAAGCTCTCCAAATCCCATCATCTACTAAGGTAAGACAATCTTCTAAATAACACAAACATTGCATCCAGCCATGAGAACACTGGCCTTTGAGACAGTGTGGTAAAGAGCGAACGGGTAATGTAAGTGTCACTTACGTGGCTCGCTCTTCAAGTCGGTGCACGAAATGCACGGTTGATATGCGTGTGGCCGTCACGTTGATCCAGGACAGTACAGCTAGGACGTCGGTTGGGCGATGCAGATGTCTGTCGGGTGGATCGAAATGGCGTGCTCGGTGTGGGTGGAGTAGGAGTTTATATACAGGGCTGCGTTATTGGTGTGCAGTGGTGTAAAGGGTGGGCGATGATGTGCAGTGCTGTCACTGGTGACTGCCACATTCCTCGCTCCTTATGACGTTTGATCGCCCACCATATATCCTCATTTTAAAGCAGCCAACTTCAGTTCCATTTTAAAATTTATATAAATATATAAGTAATAAGTGACCGACTAAAGTTGGTAACAAATAAACATCCAAAAAACAAAATTCATTATAAACATAATAATCATGGTGGGAAATTAAATGTTATTGCATTAGTCATATTTGACCAGGCAGTGCAAGTGTTTTGACAGCAAGGCTTGCTGCCCGGCTGCTGTCATGTACGCGTTCTACATCTTGTAAAACGCCTGTGCGTTAAGGGTGGCCACAAGAAGCACTACCCAGCTTGGCAGATTGCGTAGTGCTGCAATATACCGTGCCTGATGCACCAGCTCGTATGGGTACCCGTGGTTATGATCTCGTAGTGACAACAAAGGGGCGTCTGTTTTCAGTACCGGCTGGTATAGGTCGATTTGTCGTACCAGTTCGCCAAACCCTTGTGCGGACACAGATTTGTTGGTGATCCCGAACACACTGTTCGTAAATTGCGTACCCACAGTCTGTAGACTGCCAGACTACCGGTGAAGCAGAGCACATATATCAGTTGACGCTGGTATGTGTTCTTCCCAATGTCGTTAGTGCATCAGGCATGACGCGCGAGAAAGGAACGCGTGCGTTCCTAAGAAAGCGTGCGTTCCCAAGCAAGTGGAGAACCAGAGGCTTCTTTAACTCGGTAGCCAGGGCAATATGCTTCTCAATCAGCAGTCGTTGATTGGGAAGTGAATGTTGTGGCTCCGTGTATTCAAGGCCTGCAACACCGCAAACATCCTTCCCATGCTGCCCCAATGAGCGCCACCGGGTGATCGGGTGGACTCAGCCGAATGTCGACGACAGCAATGGGTCGGCCTATCATCTCGGCTACTTCGGCTAACATGACCCGCATGGCCATGAACTGGACTACCTGGTCAACCAAAGTTGTCTCCTCAGAGTATTTTTCCGGTCAAATAGACTACAGATTCAATTTGTCGGTTAGACATGTTACGACCACCAAATGTACGTGTGACACATTGGATGTGCAGTACCGCTTCCACTGCCGTCAGGTTTGTTGTCGGTTCAATAAATTTCATAGCTTTCTGGGCGGCATTCCGATCACGGATGCCCCGTAGAAAGGTTGGTATAGACAGGCTATCGTACAGTCCTTTCCGCATATCCGGATAGGCCTCTACTGTTAGGGTATATACCCTGTCTGCGAAGCTGTCCAGACTCTCCCCTTCTTCCTGTTTCAACACAGACAACCTGCTCTTAGTGTTGTGTTAGTGACGGGTCTGCTGTAGCCGTATCGTATACCGAGGTATTCTGTATACCCCTATAATCGTGGCGTTCCTCTCTGGGCAGGCTACGGTGAGCCGTCAGAGCTGGCCCTCGCAAACATGAAATCAATCGTGTCTTCTCGTCTTCTCCCCAATTAAGTGCTTCGGCCGTAATCTCGAATTGGTGAGAATCCAATTATTCCACCCGCTCGGTTTACCCTGAAATTTGTCGATAGTGATGTTTCTGTCACTTGGCCGGCGAGGTGCGTCCATACCATTCCTATTGTCATGGTGACGTTGGCGGGGGTTGGGACGTTGTTGGGGTTCCAATCCAGATTGGATACCCCTAGAGTCATAAAGATACTCCTGATCAGGATTAAATCGCTGTGTCGGTACATCAAAATTGGTGTTGGGAAAGGTATCGACCTGAACCGCGTCGATTGACACGGGCTTAGGATCCCCGCCTATTTCCCCCCATGAACTAGGTGTTGCGTTATACTTCCCATGTTTGGGTCGAGCTCCCGAAGAGTTCCACAACAGAGCCTTTTTCCGAGCCGAACACGCGTGCCTGCAAGGCTCGTACTGTTGCCTCGACTGTATCCAGTTTAGTTTGTTTGACACTTCAAGTAACGAATTTTGCATTGATTCAATTGCAGAGGCCATATATAATGACCTTTTCTGCAATGAATCGATGACAGAGTCTTTTCTGTCCAATCTACCCTCTAGTTGTGAAAATCTGACCTCAAGCCTGGCTATACCGTTGTAATTTTGCTCTGATGTGCTCTTACGTTGCGGGCTGCCTAATTCATATACGCCCGTTTGTTTGTTACCCTCCATTGTAGTTTGATTGTCGATTTCTGAATCGACTGTCTCTTCCTGATTTTTCTTTCGTTGATCTTTTTTGGGTGGTGCCATAATCGGTGGGATTTAGTCGTGTAGTTATATAAGTCATAAACTATTGATGTAAGAAGCAATTAGCTTAGAAGATTAGTTCAAAGAGCAAAACATGAACAGTAAATGATGGCCTATCACATGTCAACTGTTCCTGCTACACCTACAGGTTTTGCATTCTTGGTGCACTAGTTATGGACTGCATAAGAAGAGAGGTGACTGGCAGGTTTATGTTCTCGACTTATAGACTACTGTCAGCGAGTTGCAATTTACCAGCAGCGTTATTCCCACTGGATAACCCGTTTGAGGGATGCGGTAATGAGGCAGTGAAATTTGAAATCTGACTAAACAACGCAGTTTGTCCGTGAAGTTACCCGTGCGTGAATGCCAATTGAACCACGCCCATATCGCTCCGCGGTGAGGCACAAAAGAATGCGGAAGTATTTACATACAATCAACTGACATTGCAATATAGAGGCTTCGTAATCAAAAGTTATGTGCACAACTTGGACAACATGAACACAACTTAATAAATTGACGTATTCTTTGTTGTCATGGGCGTTGCCACTTCTGAAAAGTTCGCGTTCTTTGCGAATAAGTTTCGGAAAAAGTAAACCGAATAAACGAGACAGCGCTTAAATTCACATAGCACAGTCAAATTGACGTTTGTAATTATAGCGACTTAGTTGCGAAATTGTATTTGTACAACTCGGGTGTGACTCGGTAAACTGGTCGGGTATTCGTTGTTGTCATGGGCGTTGCCCCGGATAACAACTTCGTTATATTTCCGAATAAGTTCCGGAAATGTAGAAATAGATAAACGGGAATGGGCAAAAATTCACAAAGTATAGTCAGATTGATATTTGGAGTTAGCAACTTAATTGATGAATGAAATGATGATGATGATGAAGAATGAACATTTATTTGGTTACTCGATTACAGTGATGTTACAAGTGTGATCGTAGACATTATGGGTTCACCAAGTAGCTAGGGAGATTCTCAGGAAAACTCTGGGGGCTTATTTCGAGAACCACCTACAATCAAGTAATGTAATAATTGTATTTTTTTAGATTTGACACAAAATAAAAAATGACAACAAGGCATCGCAATCTAATATAAACTTACACAATCTGAAGACATATAACATGAGTGACATCATATAGTATAAGTAGATAGTATAACGCATCGACTCAGTGTCATTCAATTCATACAAAAATACTTTAATACTAGGTTTAAGGAAATAATAAAACAATTCTTTCTTTTTCATTTTTTTACATAAAAAAATATATTAAAGCAAAGTTTTGATAACAACAGTGTCAGTACATATAATACATTTCAAGGTAAATTAAGTTACACGTGTCGTATAACATCGTGTGTATCAACTGTGGCTCTATGACCCGTTGCACTATGTAGAAAGCAAGCATTGTTTTAACTTGTATTTGAATAGTTTTTAAGATGCAGTATTTTGCATGTATTCTGGAATGGTATTCCAGAACGAAGGACCAGATAATTTAATTGTAAATGTTGTGTGTTTGTTTGTGCTTCATGAACGAAGTAATAATTGCTGTTCCTAGTGATGTTGTTGTGGATTTCCCTATTTCTTTGAAATAGAGTTGCAATGCTGGTTGGAAGTGTTTGACGACTCTGCTTAAACATAATCAGCCCTAGTTGCATTTTGTAAATACTCTCAATGTTTAGTAAATTGTTCGGTTTAAATAGCGATTCAGTGTGAGCAAGGTAATCGGAGATGTTGGTGATCCAAATGGCTTTCTTTTGTAGCATTCATTGTAACATTCTGACATTCTCGTTTTTCATGTTGTCTGAGTACACTGGGGAGACAGGAAGACTACTCAAAACATGACTGGAGGAACACAGAAAGGAGGTAGGCAACACAAAAAACGAGAAATACATAAGGAGCGGGAAAAGCGATTGATGTCTACCATCAATAAATCCGCCCTTACAGACCATGCAATAACTGAAAACCATATCATAGACTGGGGGGGGGGGGGGGAGTGAACATTGTAGACAACGAACCCAACCGAAGAATCCGGCATATCAAGGAAGCCATCTGGACTAGGAAGACCAGAGCACCCATCAACAGAGACGACGATCAATTACGAACTGCCTCACGTGTACGATGACGTCGTTCAGCGTCATCGGTGCTGAAGAAGTCAGCGTAAGACGTTAGACGAAAGCTTCTATCAGGTGATGTAAACATCTAGGTGGCATAGCAGTGAAATTATGATCGGTTTTATACATATATCACGTCATGGTGGCCATCTTGGGCATTTCAAATTCCTCACGGATGCCAGACTGCACGGTTCAACCCAACATCACGGTTTGGCGACAGGACTACTAGGCAGATCTGCAAAGGTAAGACTGGGCACAATCTGGAAAGACCGTAAAGTAAAGATTATCGGCGCATCCCAGCTTTTGAGATGTGGTGCTGGCGCCGCATGTTAAGGGTCTCATGGACCAAAAAAAGTGACAAACAATTCAATACTAAAAAATGTTAATAATCCTATAACACTTGACATATCTATTCTCTGCCAAAACTGGTTTATTTTGGCAATGCCATGAGAACATCACACGTGAAAAAATTATTATGCTGGAAATGACTGAGTAAAAAAGGAAAATACGTCGACCCAGGACCTGGTGGCTAGATGAAAGGAAAAATGAAACGACCCTGACACCAGAACAGCTCAGCCAGGCAACGTCAAACAGGCGAGAATGGAGAAGGCTGTGCTGGAGAGTCACCAAAAGTCTGACCCGACTTGGCAGCACAAGGTGACACGATGAACAGGTGATGTTAAGCGTTATGAATGTTATGCATAAGGCACTACATAAAATAAACATTATTGTTATTATAACTAGTTCTCGCTGTAACTTAAATTGACTGTTTTTATATTGGATAAAGCCTACGTTGTGGAGCGCGCAGTAGCACAGCGGTAAGAACTTCGGACTCTCAACTGAGAGAACGCGGGTTCGAATCCTGTGCGGCGGTGTCGAACCTTGGGCAAGTTCGTTTACTCTACATTGCTTCAGTTTCACTCAGCTGTATGAATGAGTACCTGGCCATAGACAGTGGTGGTGGATATTTGTGTACGAATAGTCTTTGCGCATTAATTGCAACGAGGCTGAATACTTCCAATAGAAGTCGAGATGGTGTTCGATTGAACAGGTCTGCCAGGGAGTAAAGTGTAAAGCGCTTTGAGCAGTCGTGAGGACTGGACACTGCACTATATAATAACTTACCTTTACTTTTATATCAATGTTGAATAAATTTAACGATATTTTCATCCTACGCATTCAGTCCATGGTGGCAAGGAGACAAAGATGCTTTTGGCTTATCGAGAGTGCATGCTTTATCTGTCAGCGATATTTAATATGGGGGTAAATTCCGTCTTGGGGGTAATTCGGGCTATCTCGGGGGTAATATGAGCATTTGAATATGTGGATGTTTCTTATTTGTTGTTATGACCGCGCTCTAGTAGTGTGCATATTAAAAATATGCCATGCAATCGGAGAGGATCTCAACGATTCATATCTAGACGAGAAAACTTACCAACGAGAAAAAGTAATGTCTGAGATGAGCGAAGTCATTTATGGACCAGGCCATTTTAATTACAGAAGTGAAAGCAAGACTGTACTTCGCACTTGGTATGGTTGAATGAACATATATTGCCTCTTTTGCATATTTCTTTGTAAAACTAGGCATTTTAATTTAAAGGAATGAACATAATTTCTTGAAGACGACTACCTGCGGATATGCAGTACAGTCTTCTTCCAAACATTTAATAACATATCCCTTTTTCAGACCAGTATGCTAATTTGTATACGATGTGCTGCTTTGTGTTTGTCTGGAGTTGGTAGTGTTAGTCGACGGCCGGGTTTGGCTGACTTACTATTTTACTGGAAGTATTAAGTTGTTGAATCTGTTTATCTTAGTATAAAATTATATTCGCATAGAGCAACAGCCAATCTTAAAGCGATTCTGTGTGAGCTAATATACATTCCAGATGTACTATATCAAAACGTGATAATTTCCCATAAGTACTTTCTTTCCTACTTATGTATTGCATGTTTATGCATAATTTGAGTGTTATCTGCGCTAAAAGCTGATAACTAATTGTGTTTACGCGAATCATTTTGAGCTTGCTGCCACGTGGATGATTAATTCTGCAGCCCGAGTATAAATCAGCAATTTGTAGACATAATGTATATTGACAGCTACTTTTAACATTGCAGGAAGCTTATGCATTGATTATTTATCCTGCTTCTAATGCCGTCCACTGGGTAACTATTCGATTAAATACAATTATAGCAACCGACCCATCAATCTGACTGCTCGCGCCGGGGCGACGGCGGTGCGGGTTGGGCCTATGTGTCTTCGGGTCTTGCCTTTCCAGTCAGCCGTTTTTGAAAAGTCCACGTTTTCCCACTTATTTGAACCGATACATGAAAATGTGAGATTCGTACGTTCACAGATTGTTTCTAATGTTACAGCTGTGATTGTTAGTAAATCTGGCTGGCACGTTATTCAATGTGAAAGTTTTAGGTTTATTAAAAAGTGCACAATACCGTGTTGCCACGGAATTTTGTGATGTACGAACTTTGGATACTAGCAGACCTACACTCTAGTATACATAAGTTTTTATAGATTGATATAATAAAAAACTAATAATAGATCAGATCAAGCTGTGCTGCTTCAGGTGAATACATTTGGTATTAATAGTATTCACTAAAAAACATACAAATTAAACATAATTTAATTTTTGACATGTTACTTTACCGTTATTGTGCATTTTTCGCGTTCTGATTGAATCAGCATAACAAGGCTCTCTTGTATTTCGTTTTCATTTCGCCAGCTGTACACTTGGTGATAAGTCCCATAATCTAATATCTAAACTGAAGTAATCTGCACACTGTTGAAATAGTTAACTCATATTTAGACTCAGTCTCCTAAATTAAACTTTGTTTATTTGCAGGAACATTTTGACCTTCGACAGTTTGAAAATAGCCGAGCTGATGGAAAGAGGAAATTGAAGAGCCCTACCCAACAGTGCCATTATTTGAACAATGGGTCACACGATATAAGATGGTGTCTGACTTTGTCCTGCTCCATTCTGTTCTGTGCGACATCTACTGGGAAATTGTACATCATTTCGTGTTTCAAATGGATGTGTGCATCTGATAGCTTTGTGTATCAAAATACATAACAGGGCCAGTAATTACACAATGTGATAACTGACACAGTAATGAAGAAGGTATCTGACTTTGTTCTGCCACGTTAGTTATGCTGATTTATGAAAATTTATGAGCGTTCTGCTTGGAATATGTAAATCACTACTTGTTTCAAATGAATTTGTGTAATCCATCGATATGTGCATCCAAATGCACAACATATCGTCATTATGTTGCCAAAGAGGAGTACATAATAAAATGTATGCTTTCTTATGCTCATCATGTTTGGACTGTGTTCTACAGCAGATTCTTCACAACAGTCTGCATGTTTTAGGGATCTTGTTAGGATTGAGTTAAATACACCAATGATGACTGAAAACAGTGTTTAAAAATATGCGATACTTTTAAAGTTTCGTGCTTTTGTAACGTTATTTGCATTTTATGGCCATTTCATTTGTTGACATAGAAACAGGAGTTCGACAGAAACAAATTCAATAAATGTTACTCTAAATAATGAGCAGAAAAAATGCACTTCCAGCACAAAATAAAACATGAATTTAGCCGAGATATATCCCTTGTTGTTACACTGATGCAATATATCTTAATATTTTGTCAACAATAATGTTATTATGATCGTTATAGATCAATTTTTTTCAAACTAAAATTGCACCCTATGTATACAGGTAAGTACACCTATGATATTTAATATTGTACATTGCTTCATGTTATATACAATGTTGTGTTTATACTGCTTATGGAAATAGCAGCTGGATTTATGGTCCAAACAAAATGGATTCATTATTGAATGTTTCCCAGCTTCAATACGTTTCTGTTATTTAAATGTTTCATTAAAACTAAACTTTAAAATGTATAGCCAGATGTACCTAGTGAAAAAAGGAACATGGTAGTACCATATGTGAGATTTCGTATGTTTTTATATTCCAACAAAAACAATGCCAATCATTCAGTATGTCATCAATTACAATGTCATGTGACGGATTCGTGCGTGGAGGGTTGGTATTTTTTCTTTTAAATCAATCCGTCTGTCATGAGCTGTCGCTATGTTCATTCTCCGTTTATTCCATATATTTTCTTTCTTTTTTGCTGAATCTGTGACATAAACAACAGCTGGTCCACGTTTCCTTTTGATAATATTATCGGTCACGACTCATTCTCATGGCGGTAGCTAATCCAAACACACACACACGTTAATAACGTTTTTCTTGCATCTATCATCGGCGTAGCCAATCGAAGTCTGACGGACAGTCCCGAATATTCATGAGCATGCCTTATACGGATTGTGAAGGTGGGGCCAAAAAGGAAACTCCGCGTACGCGGAGTTATTTTATTGATGTATTGTCAGGGTCATTAGTTATCAATCAAACATAATTCTAATAACAAAAGGCATATAATTACGTGAAATAATCATATTAACAGGATTACTTAATAATTGCGTACATTACAAAGATATTACAATTCTCAAAGAATCGCTTTAAACACATCTTTGTCATAAATATATATTCATCGTTTTCTTTGTCTGTTATGTTGCTGCAGAACTTGGTTCCTCTGTCTGGCAGACTCAAGTTACATATCGCAACTTTTGCGTCGATTCAGTGACCCCAAACGACTCGACTAGCGTTACCATGTAACTATAACAGCGATGTACACGCACGCATCAACGTGTATGAAAGCACGCACGCAGGGAGTAGTCATTTGGAATGCACTTTGATATCGCTGACTTGAAAACATCTTTATTCACCTACAGTGAGTGCATCATTTAATAGTATGTTCTTGTTTTCCTCTTAGTATTAGTTTTATTTCGGCCATAATCGATGCAAGTTCATGTTGACAAAACAGAATATATTTTCCTTGAATTAATCAAACATATGCTGGATGGTGCTATTCGTTCAAGTGCCTTCATGCTCTCGGCAAAGCTGCGTTTGTTATCAGGTACTTAGTCACATACAACACGATTTGAATTTCTTGTTATAGGCTGGATATGTTGAAGGACACTTCGACAAGCGGGCTTACGGTTATGGTATAATGTGGCGTGGCATACATATCGCATCATCATCATCATTATGCAGCCGTAGTATCCCGTGGTTGGGCGAAGGCCTCAGCATGTCGTTTCCAAATCTGCTTGTCTTGCGCTATCCTCTGCCAGATGGTGCCCTTCCAGTACTCGTCTAGTTCGTCTCTCCACCGGTCTTCCTCTAGATCGTTTCCCTTCATAACTTCTCCAGGTTGTGATACGCGATGTCCATCTGTTATCTCGTAGTTTGCTGATGTACCATGTCCAGGTCCACTTCTGTCTTCTTATTTGTTCTAACACGTCTATGACCTTTGTCTTCTGCCTTACCCAGATGTTTGTTTTTCTATCCCGATATGTGGTGTTTAATATACTTCTTTCCATCTTTGTTTGTGCGGCTGCTAGCTTGTTCTTTGCCTGGATGGTGAGTGCCCATGTTTCCGCACCGTATGTCACCGCTGGAAGTACGCATGAGTTGAAGACTTGTCTTTTCAAGCAGGTTCCAAAGTTACCCTTGAAGATATCACGGTGTTTGGCGAATGCAGTCCGGCCGGCAGTGATCCTTCTTTGAATCTCCTTGGTTTGGTTTTTGTCTCTAATATTGTATCGATGTCCCAGATAGACGTAGCTTTCAACGTTCTCTATCTGCGTCGTGTTGATATATATTGGTATGTCATTTTCTAGCATCACTTTTGTCTTCGAGATGTTCATCTTAAGACCTTGTTTTTTGCTTTCATCAGCTAGCTCCTGCAGCATGTTTTGTAGTTCTTGCGGTGTAATAGCGCACATGAGTATGTCGTCGGCGATGCGAAGATGGCTGAGATATTCTCCGTCTATCATCAAGCTTCTTGTTTCCCAGGTCAGTCTTCTGAATATGCTTTCGAGCTTGAAATTCGCGAAAGTCCAAATGTGTAAACGGGAAAAAGAACTTTATTATTCAAAATGAGGCACTTGAAGCGCCTTAACACATGACATATATCGGCAATACATTCACACACACAAACATGTCTTCTGTACATACTTATATTTGTCCTGAGATTTGCATGCTGAACATAAATTCCATGCATGCACATGCGCAGACTCGCTATGTCCAAACAGGTCGATGAGTTCCGTACGTTGTTGTGCATCCAGTATTGCCGTATACATTCCGTGCGCTTATAAACATTCGGATGCGTTGATTATGTCATGCACATCCTCTTGTCGAACTAATTCGACACTCATTCCAAACACTGGCTCGCACCAGTACGTTTTTATAAGCTGGAGTAACACTTCAAGCAAGCCACAACTGAAAAAAGCTAGATATTCACTAAGAATGATGCCACAAATCGCCTTCGTTTTTGTTGGTCTTCTGAAATCATATCCGTCCTTTGGTAATGCTTCACAATTTTATTTGTTGTCCAACCTAAAAACGACATAGTCAATATATATATAGTCAATATATATGAAGATTAACTTTCAAATGCATCGTCAAAACTTCACTCACAAATATTCTGGACAGTTGTTAGATACACACAAGTACATTACACTTGAACGTTTAAGTAATTTTACATCGAATGTATATATGATGTCAAGAGATACGAAACCTTTTGACTTTGACCCGTTTATGCAAATATTATATGAACATGTTATGTGGATAAATGTTCGCAGAAATAGGTTGGGTGACGCTGCAAGAAAGAAAGACGAGAATGATAGGGTGGGGTGTAGGGGGCGGTGAATGAGGTTGAAGGGTCATATTGAGATAATGATATAAATGACTGCGACGTTTGGCAACGCTAGTTTTGTATTTGTGTTTATCTACAACTATATTTGTATACATCGGACCAAAGTAATTAAAGAGTTTACAACAAATGTTGTTATTAGAGAGATTAGAGCCCGTCCTTTATGTGACAATTTTTCTACATAACCTAGGGTTCTTCTGCCGAATCATGAATTATCGAACAAAGTACTGCAGTGTGAACTAATCAGAAACGGTTACCAAACCACCAACATAAAGTACCAGCGGACATAATCAGTATAATCATTGCGTCATGAAGGCAAGAAAGCAATGTTTTCGCCGGAATAATAATGGTGAGGTGTCAAACCCATCTACACGAGTTATCATCAGTGAGTGCAATACAATGTGAAATTCTCTCCGCTAGCATGCATGCATGTCTGTGACGCAAGGGAGGCTGTTTATGCGACCGTGATTACGCCAACTTGTTGCACAATGGTCTTGACATACTCGCCAAACACTAATCCTTCAGCAAGTATTTCCGTTGTATAATTCTTTAATACTTCAACGAACATGTACGATATTCCTTAGTGTTTAAGTCTCGTTGGTGACATTGTTCTTTTGAGATTGTCAACAACTTTCTAGAACTAAACGAAGTTAGTGTACAGTGATGCTTGATGTGCATAACTGTGTTGCTGTATGTTACTGAATGTTTAATACAAATCGACCGATCTACGACATAATAAATACCTATTAACATAGCTAGTTCTCGTTGGCTTACCTTCTATTTTTTCTATTCTTTCTATCTTTTCTCCACGGATTGAAATTTCTCTTGCATTTGTCTTGGCATTCTTTCAGCTCTTGCTTGCACTCTTCGGTGGTGGAGGTAGGACAACGTTTCAGGCACCGGTGAAATTCTATTATGCACATTTTCTTGCACAATCGGTAAATGTCGGCTACAGATCTGCCACCGTGGATCGACTTTCCGCCGGCAGATGGATCCACCAGTAAAGACGACGCAAGAAGGACCATCATCTGGAAGAATATGAATGTGTACGTTATCTATGTGGGACAACTGTCTATATGGGTCGGTTCCTAAGTCACTACAGTATGTATAATATGCACATTATTACGCATGTGTGCATGCATCCGTAGATACGTACGTAAGTACATACATACATACATTCACAATACACACATGTACGCATGCACACTTGCGTATATGCATACATACATATTTACATCCGTACATCCGTACATACATACATACATACATACATACATACATACATACACACACATGCACGCACGCACGCACACATTCACACCATAAATACAGATACACAAAACCTGTGTATCTATACAAATACTTACGATTACTCCTACATCAATTTTAACTACACATAAATCACATAACATAAACGCAAATAATTTCAAATTGTATTATTCGTTGCTAATATGAGTGATACTACATCCATCCGTGTAGTGAGATCCATGTACTCGAGGCAAGATAAACCTAAAAATGACATAATATAACAATGATATAGTTACGATAATAAACTTCATCTTGCATGAACCACCGATGTTCTGTTCTGATTGGAATCCATCGAGGAGAGATAACACAATACTTGTTTGATAACGAAAATTTAAAGCAAATATCGCCTTTGACACCCTTAGCGTTCAGCATTCCAGTGCAAGACACCCTTTATATTGCAGTAACCCCCGTACATTTCACTCGATGGTTCGTAGTCATAAGTGCAGTATAAATACTCAATCATATTGTATGTCCCTTTCTTTTTCAACAAACACGTGAATGTCATGCCCATGCTCGTTATATTTGGATATCGCCGCACACGTAATCAAACATATATGTAGTATACTGAGTAACACCTCAATCGTCAGTCCGCTGTTAGAAGATGGCCTGTCTCTGTGTCCTTTCATGATATGATATCCTTCATTGGCAACTTCCACCATATTTTATTTTTCGATTGGTGGACATAGCTTTTTCGTATTAATCATGGTTAGGTTTTAGATGGGAGTCTGTCGTTATTACTATATAAGTTACACTAGTATGCAGTGTTCTAAATCTTAGCTGAAAAGTTGGTGGTCAGTCGGACCTTCAGCTTTCAAAAGTTGGTGGTACAAATATTAACATAATTACCAATTGGCAATTATTAATATATTAGTTCAGACCAAGTCTGTCCTTATACTTCTGCATATTTACGATATTTAGATTAATGAACCAGCGAATATTAAATAACAACATAGGCAACAGTTTATTGTTGACAGAAAAAACATAAATGTTGCAAATTACAACAAACACCACAAAACGAAAATATTGTGGTGTGGGGACTAGTTTGACGGTGATGATAGCTGGCACTGTGGATGGCTTCATGCGGTTTCGAACTCTTCATTCGTTTCAATGTGCCAGCACTATGAAACTAAACTAAATCGGTCTGTCAGCGTTGACCAGCTGGACATTTTACTGTTTTCCAATTTTTGTTTGTACCTTGCTTACGTTAAATTTCCCGTTCGGAAGCACACAAGTGTCACCATTGTTTGCACTTGTCTAGTATCCGCGCCCACCTCGACTTTATCGGAATAACAAAATGTTTGCCTAATGTTGATAGCTCATGCCATTATTCAACATCATCCCATGCACATTTACGTTACAAAAATATCGCGTCTTAGCGGACCTTTGAAGCCCAAAAAGCAACCCAGTTTGCAACAACTTACGCTGCTATATCGCTCTCTACTTACGCAAACCGGGTCGCTCATTGGGCCTAAAATATGTGCTAAGACGCAATATTTTCGTAATATAAATATACCTGGGATAATCTTGAATGATCGCACTAAGCCACTGTAGTATCAAATTTAGCGAAACGTGTAGTTATAATAACGAAATTGAGGTTAGCCCGGATACTAGACAAGTGCTCCATTATTTTCTTTAAAAAATTCTACCGGTCTTGCGGGCAGGCACTTTTTCTAAGTTACTTGCACGACGAAATGTTTGACTGTCTCGAGCCTCAGGGTCGGCAGTAATTTCTAAAACTGCTAGTGTGACACATCTATATATGACATAAATAACTGCGGGAAAATCTTGGGACTGGATCATTGAGATTTTGCGGTGCAAGAAAAATAAAAAAGCAGTGGAAATATTGATAGTATAATTTTTCGTCAGTATTATTCATAGACTACCTGTAGACATATTAGAAAACGACTATAGCTAAAAGTTAGTCAAAGAAATTATTTTAGAGTACGTTAGCTTTCGTGAGCGATATTGGAAGGTTTGTTGATAAATCGTAGTGTTACGCCCATTCGCAAGGGGGCACATAGCGTATGTCTAGCGTGGGATAGTTGGGCACTAGGTGATAGGTCAGTATAATGCAGAGTATTGCTTACATTATTGAATATATCAGAATAAATTATTTGGACTATATAGATTACACACAAAGACGTATCTGCCAAATAAACGTGTGCTTGTGACATGCAATGGCGCAAACATTGATTTTGTGTGAGGCAGCGATGCAATATTGATAGTAGTAATGGGGCAAATGGTAGCGCCCTCTAGTAGATAGGCCTAGAGTTTCCCTAGTGATCAAACTGAGAACAACGCGGAAGAATATGTAAAGGAGTGATAGGGGCTATGCAGGCCAGCCGCAAAGGAAATTCAGCCTCACTCTCTGGTTTGGTTTGATTCATTCAGTGTGTACTATTGGCTCGCCAATCACCAAAATTCTGTGTTCTGTTTTTACGAATTATGTCGATTTAGTTATATTTATTATCATTGTTTTGCCCACCCTCCTCCCTATATCACTTTTGCTTGTTGGTTCAGAAGCTTTTTAATTGACGCTTTCACTATAAGGGAGATGGTGGAGTGACCCCCACCGTTGCGGTGGTAGTGGTAAATATAGTGAAGTCATGTAGTTAGTCATGTTAGTAATTAAATGTCTCAGAAGTTATACGCTTACAAATTGTAGGTATAGCTTAACAATGCTGTTGGGGCCGGCATGCATGCTGTATATTGATGTATGTATATATGGTGTGGTTTAATGTATATATGGTGTTGTTTAATATGTGTTAGTGAATAAATGTAATTAAGTTGGCCTGTTTCAATCAACATTGATTTTGTATCGTTGCTTTGCACAGAAAGGTGTATGTGACAGGGGCGCATACAATATTTTATGCGGCAGTAGCAACGAAAGGGATACACAGGGGATTTAACAAGATTTAACAAGATTGCCACCCAGAGAATTAACTCTAGGTGGCTGGTGGACAAGGAAGCCCTTTGACTTATCGAGAGTCCAACCCTTTTATCTATGTGTTACCCGCCCTTCTGAGGTATGTGTCGATTTTATTTTATAACATATTCACGCTACTAGCACCCACACAATCATCAGATAATCTGTTCCATTCATTTACAGTCCTTTGTGAAAATGAGAACTTTCTTATATCTAATCTACACTGCTCCTTTTCTAATGTAACTTCATGTCCTCTAGTCCTTCTATCTTTCTTAACTGAGAAAAAAATATTTCTATCAATATCTTCATAACCATTCATTATTTTTGAACACTTCTATTTGATCTCCTATCAATCTCCTGGTCTCTAGTGTTGTTAAACCACATTCTTTTAGACGAATTTCATAACTAAGGTCCCTCAGTTTTGGTATCATTTTAGTCGCTCTCATCTGTACTCTTTCTAGCGTATCTATGTCCTTCCTGCGAAACGGCCTCCACCTTTGAATACAATATTCTAAATGAGGCCTCACTATTGCTTTGTACAGCTGTATTATTAGTTCGTTTTCCTTATACGCTATATTTCACCTAATTAATCCAAGGATTTAATTTCCCTTTGAAGCTGCAATTCGGCACTGCTCTGAAACCTTCATATCAGCACTAATGGTTAACCCTAAGTCCTTTTCTTTTACAATAGTATTTAGTACAGTACCCCCCATTGTATATTCTACCTCTTCGTTCCCATGTCCTGCGTGGAGGCATTTACATTTCCCAAAAATGAACAGCATTTGCCACTTTTCAGACCATTTGATCATCTTATCAAGATCATCTTGTAAATGTTGTCTACCTCCATCACTTTTAATCCTTCTAAACACTTTTGTATCATCCGCAAATTTCAACACCTTGCTTGTTATTTCATCATCCAAATCGTTGATATATATTAAGAATAATATAGGTCCTAGTACTGATCCTTGTGGTACCCCACTCAATACCGATTTCCAGTTTGAAGCCTCCCCATCAACTATTACACGTTGTCTTCTGTCAATCAGTCATTTTTATATCCAGTTTATTATACTATTTCCTATGCCAAGGGCCTTTAGTTTAAGCAGTAATCTTTGATGTGGTACTTTGTCGAAAGCTTTTTGAAAATCTAAGTAGACGATATCTACTGGTGATCCCTCATCTACCCATTTAGTGATGTCTTCCAAAAAACATAACATGTTTGTTAAGCATGACCTCGCTTTTAAAACCCCATTTTGAGATGAGTTTATCGAGCTATTTTTAACAAGAAAATCCACCATGTGATATTTAATTAGTCTTTCTAATAATCTTTCTAATAATTTGTAAATCACTGATGTTAAACTCACTGATCTATAGTTCTCTGACTTGTTTCTCGAACCTTTTTTAAATAATGGTATAATGTTTGCCTCTTTCCATTCTAAAAGAACCACTCCCTCTTCTAATGACAAATTGTAAACTGTTGCAAGCGGTACGCTAATTTGTTCTACAATTTCCAGTAGTAGTTTGGGCGGTATGCCATCCACTCCAGGTGATTTATTATCCTGCATAGCCCTTATTTTCTTAGCTACCATTTCAGGGGTTACAATTAATTGTCCTAAGTAGTCTGAATCTGCCCCTTGAACTTAGCCTCTGGTACTGGCAGTGAAATAATATCTTCTCTGGTAAACACTGAAGTGAAATACTCATTCAGGTCTTCTACCATTCAGAATCCCTCTGATATTATATTTCCAGCACTATCTTCTAGAGGACCGACCTTATCTTGAACTTTCTGTTTGCTTCGAACATACACATAAAAACTCTTGCTGTCATGTTTTATATTACTAGCTAATTGTTGTTCATAGCTTCACTTTGAATTTCTAATTTCAGCTGTAGCTTGGCTAAGTGCTTCTTTATAACAGTTGTAGTCTTCGTAATTTCCAGTACATCCATATGACTTCCACATCATTTGTTTATACTGAATTTTTCTAATGGCTTCTTTCGATAAGTGTTTGTTTTCGGACCCTTTCCCCTGTTTTTGAAGGGTACAAATGTGTCGACTATGCACTTATTTTCACTCTTTAATATATTCCAGCATTCTGTTGCTGTCTCATTTTTCAGTGTGTTATTCCAGTCTATCTTTGCTAAATATTTCCTCATGTCCTTTGTGAAAATTTCTCCTATACTGCGTTTTACTATTCCTTTCTGATTTTACTTTGATAATAAAATGTATCTGGTTGTGATCACTACTCCCCAGTGGCTCACATATCTTGACATTGTGAACTAATTCATTTTGTGAGGACAAAACTGTGACGATATCACAATTAAAGTTATAAACTGAAACGCCACCTGGCGAATAAGGTGTATATCAGCATGCCAGTGGCTACACAAAAGCCAACGTGGTATTGTGTGTGTTGTCGCCATGATGTGCGTTGACCCGGTGTAAACGAAACAAAGTCGGCAATAAAGTATTGTTATATACATCGACTTATATATATATATATATATATATATATATATATATATATATATAAACAGTTATCGTTATATGGTGTCAGTAGTGGGATAGTACAAGCCTCAGAAGAAACCGAAGAAAACGCGTACAAGATGAGTGCAAGATTGACGGCAAAAGTGCCGAATCAGCTCTCCTTGGAAAACACAGGAGAATCATGGCGGATCTTCAAGAGGGAATGGAGATACTATGAGACAGCGACGAAAATAGCGAAAGAAGACGACGATGTCAAAGTTGCTGCATTTTTTAACGTATTAGGTACGGAAGGAGTAGATCTATATGAAACATTCCAGTGGCAAGAAGACGAAGACAAGAATAAGATCGATGTCGTCATACAGAAATGTTATGACAACTGCATTTCGAAGACCAATGAAACCTATGAATCATACAGATTCTTCAACAGATCGCAAAATGCAGGTGAGACGGTGGAAGCCTATATAACAGCGCTATACAAGCTGTCAGCCACTTGTAATTTTGGGACTTTGAGAGAGAGACTGATTCGAGACAGGTTGGCCATAGGTATAAAGGACGATAAAGCAAGAGAAAAGTTACTTGCAAAGGAAGACCTAAATCTGGAAACATGCGTTGCCATGTTGAAAACACTACAAGTGACACACTCACGTGCACAAGAAATAAGTACAGAAATTACCACTCACTTAGTTCGACACAAGGCGGCGCCAGTCAAGCCACCAGCTGCAAGTCCATACAATGCAAATTATGGCAATCCTGCAAGAAAGTACAACAGATCTAGACGTTCGAGTACTAGCAAGTACACACCCACCAGTAACAGGTATGCACAACTTTCTAGTGAGGGGCGATCAGGATGTAGCAGGTGTGGTGGTATACATGCAAAAGGGAAGGACAAGTGTCCTGCTCGTGGCGCCACTTGCCATGTGTGCGGAAAACTAAATCACTTCGCTAAGATGTGCAGAAGCGCAGCTACTCATCAAATGGTCGAACAAGCGATCATACACAC
This sequence comes from Escarpia spicata, assembly GCA_963995525.1. Classification (NCBI taxonomy): domain Eukaryota; kingdom Metazoa; phylum Annelida; class Polychaeta; order Sabellida; family Siboglinidae; genus Escarpia; species Escarpia spicata. Next base: position 50,466,739 of record OZ023212.1, read on the forward strand.
AATGGGCAGTGAACGTAAGACGAAAGCACACGTAACACTGACAATAAATGGCAAAACAAACACATGGACACAGGGTCATCGGTGGACATCCTGCCATATCAGGACTACGTATGTGCAACAGCAGATCACTCATGCAGCAAGTTGGAGAACACGAACATTAGACTCGTCATGCACAATAAGTCGGTAGTGAAACCGATAGGACTGGCGCGTTTGCAAGTTCACCGCAAGGGAGCACAGAGACAGATGCGTTTCGTTGTTGTGCGTGCCAATGTTGTTCCACTTCTGAGTTTGCAGTCATGTCTGGACCTTGACTTAATTCAGATAAACGACTGTGATGCAATAAATGCAGTGACCATGAGAACATACAGTCGGAACCGTGACAGAGGTGGTGACAGCCAACAGACAACGATGGAGACAACACAAACACTACCTACGACTGGTAAAACATGTCCATCGAAAGCAGACAAGGTGCACATTTCTGTGATGAGTAAGCGATCACAAGTGTTACAGGACACTGTACTCAGAGAATACCCAGATGTATTCGAGGGACTTGGTTGCCTCGATGGCAACTATAGAATACAGATTGATCCAAATGTCAAACCTGTTGTCCATCCGCCCCGCAGAGTTTCTTGTGCGGTACGAGAAGTCGTGAAAAAGGAACTCACACGAATGGTAGAGGACAAAATCATCGCTCCTGTCACAGACGACGATCAACACACCATACGGTCGTTACCGGTGGCTGCGAATGCCATTTGGCATAAATTCAGCACCAGAGGAGTGGCAACGTCGAGCGCACGAACTAGCCGAAGGACTCAAAGAAGTAGAAGTCGTAGCAGATGACTTCCTGTGCATTGGGTCCGGAGACACAATCGAACAAGCAACACGAGACCATGATGCCAATCTCAGAGCACTACTGAATCGAGCGAGAACGTGCCACCTGGTTTTGAATCCAGACAAAGTTCAACTGCGAAACACATCAGTACCATTAATTGGTCATCTTCTCACTGATGAGGGACTCAAGGTAGACGAATCCAAGGTTGAGGCCATCATGAAGATGCCTACTCCAACGGATGTCACAGCACTGAAGCGAATTCTCGGCATGGTTGGCTATCTTGCGAAATTCTTGCCACATCTGTCACAAGTCTGTGAACCACTGAGACAACTAGATCGGAAAGATGTGGAGTGGTGTTGGCTTGAGCAACATCAAGATGCTTTGAACAAGATCAGAGAACTGATCACAGCAGCACCAGTGCTCGCATACTATGATGTAAAGCAAGCAATCACAATCCAATGTGATGCATCCCAGAGTGGTTTGGATGCAGTGCTCCTGCAAGAGGGAAAACCAGTGTGCTACGCCTCTCGAGCACTCACAAACACAGAACAGAACTATGCCCAAATCGAAAAAGAGCTCTTAGCAATTGTCTTTGCATGTGAACGATTTGACCACTATGTGTAAGGAAGACCCATCACCGTGCAATCGGATCACAAGCCACTTCAGACTACCACAAAGAAATCGAGGATCGATGCACCGAAGAGACTGCAGAGAATGCTGCCCCGCCTGCAGAAGTACAGCATAGATGTCGTGTACACGAAAGGAAACGAAATGCATATCGCAGATGCGCTATCTCGGGCATACCTTCCATACAGCCACGCACATGACCCAGGGGATCATGTGTTCGACATTGAACTGCAACAAATGGACATGACAGAAGATGTTCATCTGTCGACCAACGGAATACACGAAATCATGTGTAAGTCAGGTAAAGACGACGAAGTGAAAACTGCAGTTCGCTACACACTTCAGGGATAACCGGATCGACGTGAAGCAGTCGATCCACTCGCGCGACCGTATTTCAATTGCCGTGACGAGCTCAGCACACAGGATGGCGCACTATTCAAGGGACAGAGAATCGTCATACCCCGTGACATGCGAGCCATGCTCATAAAGAAACTCCACTCCTCGCATTGAGTAGTCGAAGGATGTCTTAGAAGAGCACGTGAAGTGATGTATTGGCCAGGCATGAACCAAGAAGTGAAAGATGTCATCAGTGCCTGCAGTACGTGCAACGCGTACAAACCAGAACATTGTAGAGAGCCGTTGTTGTCACGTGAGATACCGTCACGTCCGAGTTGGAGTTGACCTGTTCCACCTTCATGGACAGGACTACCTCATAACGGTGAACTACTTCTCGAACTTCTTCGAAGTTGACAAGCTGTCAATGACCAGTGCAACACAGGTTATCACCAAACTGCGTATTCACTTTGCGAGATTCGGTGCACCAGACAAAGTGATTTCTGACAATGGGCCACAGTTTGCGTGTGAGGAGTTCAAGTTGTTCTCAGAGCGTTGGAAATTTGAACATATCACATCGTCACCTCGTTACCCCCAGTCAAACGGAAAAGTGGAAAACGCAGTCAAGACGGCAAAGCAAATCATGCGGAAAGCAATTGATGACAGGACGGCGTGTATTTGGCGTTTCTGGACTATCGAAACACACCTACTGAAGATATGCACACATCGCCCGCTCAACGGATGTTCGCACGTCGAACCAGAACACTGCTACCAACGCTGCCAGTACTGCTGCAGACCGATCCTGCAACACAACGTGATGCTCCTGAACAACTCAAACGTAGAAAGGAGAAACAAGCCAGGTTGTACAATCGTACGAGCAAGAATATCAGCATACTACACCCAGGAGATGTTGTGCGGTTCAAGAAACCAAACGCCTCAAATGACTCACGAACATGGACACTAGCACGCATTCAGAAACCATCGGGCGTCAGATCTTACATCTTTGAGAGTGAAGGCTCGACATACCGAAGGAATAGACGACAGCTACGTGCCACACCAGAGCAGTATAAAGATGATACTCGGTACTCTCAACAAGATGAACCTGACAATACGATGAAAAGACCAATGTGTTCAGACAACACGTGCGTAGACAACCAGAAAGCACAACAGAGAGGTCAAGACAACGTCACGTCTCCTCAAAGAAGTGAACCTTCAGTCGAAACCTCTCCACAACGTAATGTACCATCCATGGTGGTACATTCACCACGCAATATGCCACCGAGGGTTATAAGTTCACCATACAGTGTGCCGGCGACTGTTGCACGACCAAGGCGTCCATTGAAACTTCCAGCAAAGTTCAAAGACTTTGAAATGAAGTGAAAAGTTAAACATCTGACTGTAAAAAGAGGGGGATGTGACGATATCACAATTAAAGTGATAAACTGAAACGCCACCTGGCGAATAAGGTGTATATCAGCATGCCAGTGGCTACACAAAAGCCAACGTGGTATTGTGTGTGTTGTCGCCATGATGTGCGTTGACCCGGTGTAAACGAAACAAAGTCGGCAATAAAGTATTGTTATATACATCGACTTCACTCCCCATACTCTGAACAGATTTCCATTGTATATGCCCGTGGTTAAAATCCCCCATAATAATACAGTCCCGTTTGCTTACTTCCCTTATAGCGTTTTGTATTTTTTCATTCTCTTCTATGCTTATGTTTGGACTTCGATAAACTAACCCAACTGTTTAAGTTTCCTGTAACTATATTACACCAAACAGCTTCTTCGCAATCTGCTTCTCTTTGTAATTTTATTTCATAAGCCTGGATAGATTCTTTAATATATAAAATAACTCCACCTCCCTTTCTTCCTATTCTATCTTTCCTAAACATTACATATCCTGTCAGTCCAAATTCGGCATCTGATATATCGGTGGTGGTCCAGGATTCGGTGATACCTATTATGTGAAGGTCAATATCTTCTACCATAATGTTTAGTTCATTTCTTTTGTTTACTATACTCCTTGCATTTAAACAAACACATTTATATCCAGCTTCAGAAGGGTTTTCCAGACTGTTCTTTGCTGATTTATTTGTGCTGTCTTTATCTATGCCTCCTGTTTCAGGCCTTTATGTCAGTCCCCTCTGCACATCTAGTTTAAATAGATGCAACCTGTCCCACTGTCAACAGATCGCAGCAGGTTCGCTGAGAAAACTGCTGGCCATCTCTCATCATGTACATATCTTCCCTCCCAACAAAGTATCCCCATAAATCTGTGAATCCCACGCCCTCTTCTTCACACATCTGCTCAACTAGTGCGTTGCCCCCATCCCTCCCAAAATTCCTGACAGAATAATCTGTGCAGGGATACAGCGAATTGTGACAGCGGGCGTAATTTAACGTGCATCACCTGGTGGATTAGGCCTGCACTAGCATGTGCGTATGAATAACCGTGTTACTGGCATGCTGATTCCTAGCGCCTCGTGATGTGCACAGCCGAGGTAATGTTTGTTGATGGATGTGATCTGCTTGTGTGATCTCGGCTTGTAATTTCATTGTTAATTGTTGCTATGTGAACTGCTGAGCAGATTCGTGGGTTAATCAGCAGTTGTGTAACCCACCTTCCTCCCAGTACTACATAGCTATCTATATGTCTGTATAATTCGTAGCAGAAGTCTGATTAAATAAAATATAGTTCTTTGACGTTTTTCCCTGGTCCAGATGGGTACACGACGTTTTGCTTAGGCCTTTTCCTCTCCACTGAGTTTCAGTAGTGTACACAGGGTTTTTAATGCTGTAAATAAAATAGGGGCATACCTGTTTGCAAGAAGGCGGAGGGACCTCCACCGATACGGTGTGAATGGGAAATACTAGCCAGTAGGGATATAGTTAGTAGTTGTATCAGGTAACTGCCGGACACAATAAAATAATATTGTTATAATTATTAGTAATTCTACTAATAGGTAGGTGAATTGTAGATATTATGTAGCAATACAATTGGGGACGGCATGCTTGCTGTGAATATGTGATTCGATTATTGTATTGATGGATACATAATCTTTGTTACTTAATAATTAATAAAAGTCAATGTTATTAAGTTGACCTATTTCAATCTAGACTGGACTTGCGTTGTTGCTCTGTATAATAACTTAGTAGTTCAATTTGACTCATTAACCAGAGCGAACTGGTTCAACACACGCACGCACGCACGCACGCACGCACACACACACCACACACACACACACACACACACACACACACACACACACACACACACACACACACACACACACACACACACACACACACACACACACATTAGCAAGGAGACATATGGAATGGAGAGAGACGACAGGGAGAGAGTTGGGAATACTGTGAGATTGAAGGAGCAGATAAGTGGCAAGAAGACTGAGGAAAGGAAACTGAAAGGAGGGAAAGTTATTGTAAGGGAAGAAATTGGAGAATCGACGGCAGGAAACGTGACAGGTGTGAAGGTGACGGGGAGAAAGTGATGGTAGAGAAGGAGGTAGGAGGGAAAATGGGACGGGAGAGGAGAGAAGAAAATGAGATGGGAAAGGTGACGAGACGAAAGGAAGTGAGTGTAAATGTGACAGAAGAGAAGTCGCCAAAAGGGACGATGACAGGGGGAAAGGTGACAAAAGAAAAAACAGATCACAGAAAAGACTGGAACGGAAGAGAATGTGACAGGCGAGAAGACAACCAGGGGAAAAGGCAACAACCAGACAGATGCAAACCGGAGAAGGAGCTATTTTGAGGCAGTGATTGAAGGGGCAATGGGACAAGAGAGGGTGTTCATGAGCGACTCTATTCTGAGAAGATAAGACACTAAGAAAGAGAGAGGAAAGACGTCGTTATTTGTTTACTGGGGGCTAGGATAGAACATGTGACTGAAAGGGTAGAGAATGTATTGGGGCAAGGCAAGGGAGGGTCTATACTAATACACGTACGGACAAATAATGCAGACAGGGAGGGAACAACTGGGATAGTACATAAGTACACACAATTAGTGAGGAAGTTAAAAGAAAGACAATAGTTGATCAGATTATTCTCTTCGGAATTTTGCCAGTAATGGGAGGAAGGGGGCCAACATATAGAAACTGCAAGAGGATGGCGATCAACGCACTAGTTGAGCAGATGTCTGAAGAAGAGAGGGTGGGATTCACAGATTTTTGAGGACACTTTGTTGGGAGGGAAGATATGTGCATGGGAGATGGCCTCCATCTATGTGGAAAGGGGCAGCAGCTTTCTCAGAGAACCTGTTGCGATCTGTTGACAGTGAGACAGGTTGCATTTATTTAAACTAGATGTGCAGGGGGATTCACAGAGAAACCTGAAACTGAAGGCATACATAAAGACAGCACAAACAAATCAGCAAAGCACAGCCTGCAAAACAGTTCTGAAGCTGGATACAAAAGCGTTTTTAAATGCAAGGAGCAAAGTAAACAAACTAAGTGAACTAAACACTATGGTAGAAGATATTGACACTCACATAATAGGTATAACCGAATCATGGGCCATCACTGATATATCAGATGCCGAATTGGAACTTACAGGATATGTAATGTTTAGGAAAGATAGATTAGGAAGAAGGGGAGGTGGAGTTAGTTTATATATTAAAGAATCTATCCAGGCTTATGAAATAAAATTAGAAAGAGAATCAGTTTGCGAAGAAGCTGTTTGGTGTAACATAGTTACAGGAAACTCAACGTTAACAGTTGGGTTAGTTTATCGAAGTCTAAACATAAACATAGAAGATAATAAAAAGGACAAAAAAAAGGGAAGTGAGCAAACGGGACTGTATTATTATGGGGGATTACAGTCTACAGGGAATGAGGACAACACGTTTGAAGTTTTGGTTCAAGATATTTTCCCGAACATGTGCTATCTGAAAATATGTTGGACATAGTTTTGTTCTCACATAATGAATTAGTTGACAATGTCAATATATGTGAGCCACTGGGGAGTAGCGATCACAACCAGATACATTTTATTATCAAAGTAAAATCAGTAAGTAATAGTAAAAGGCAATACAGGAGAAATTTCCACAAAGAAAGATATAAGGACATTTATATGTATAATATAATATATAATAATATATTATATACAAACTATTTAGCAAAGATAGACTGGAATATCACACTGAAGAATAAACAGCAACAGATTGCTGGAATATCTTAAATAGTGAAATAAATGCATCGTCGATAAATGTATTCCCTTGATAAAAACAAGGGAAACGGTCCTGAAAGAAACAATTATCGAAAGAAGCCATTATAAAAAATTAAGTACAAGCAAGTGGTGTGGAGATTATATAGGAAATGATGAAGACTACAACATTTATAAAGAAGCATTTAACCAAGCTACAACTGAAATTAGAAATTCAAAGAGAAGCTATGCACAAACAACAATTAGCTTGTAATATAAAACATGGCAGGAAGAGCTTTTAAGAATTTGTTCGAAGCAAACGGAAAGTTCAGAATAAAGTCGGTCCTCTAGAAGATAGTACTGGAAATATAATATAAGAGGGATTCTTAATGGCGGAATACCTGATTGAGTATTTCAGTTCGGTGTTTATCAGGGAAGATATTAGTTCACTGCCAGTACCAGTTCAATGGGACGGAATCAGACTATTTAGAACAGTTAATTGCAACCCCGGAAATGGTAGCTAGGAAAATAAGGGCTATGAAGGATAATAAATCACCTGTATTGGTTGGGATTCTGTAATGAATATAACACCGTCTGACGCTGCCACCTGTCGTATATTTTATAGTGATTTAAACATGTTGAAACTCTCCTGTAATTACAAGAATAAAGAAGTTAGTTCTGTCACCGAAGCCATGATGTACGTGTCACTATTTTATATTTGGCGACGAGAGATGCGCGAAACAGAACCAAAAGACAAGTGTGTGAGTAGTGTCGTCTACCACAGAGAACAGATACGTGTGCAAAATGCGCATACCAAGAAACGGTTAGTGTTAAGTCCGTTATGAACGTATTGTTCAACTTCAATCCGTTGGCCGTGTTGTCAGCCACGAGACCCATACCACAGACCAGGTACGTGTGCAAAAAGAGCGGGAAACACGCATACTGCGAACATGTGACATTCGTATCAAGTCGGTTGTTACCATGTACAACACCCAGCAGTCGTGATTCAATGAAATGAGTAGACTGTCTACGTCCTGTAGATTTGTGCAGGATGCAGCCATGGTAATGTCGTTAAATGTATAGTTCGTACAACCTTTTGAAACGAACTTTCCGGTAGTGAGGCCTCGTTAGGTTCCAAATAGGATAACTGGCTACTCAGATTCGAGAACTATCTGTCCGCCATCGCAGTAAATGACGTGGCACAAAAGAGAGCACTGTTGTTGCATGCAGTCGGCACTAAAATATTTGATATTTTTGTCAACCTGCCGAACAGAGGGACAACTTATGAACAGGCAAAAATAGCGCTAACAACATACTTCAAGCCGAAGGTTAATTGTGAGTGCGAACGTGCAGTGTTTAGACGTATGCGTCAAGAGAGTGGCGAAAACAAATTGACTCTTACCATACCCGTCTGCGCCAGCAGCGGCCAGTTGTGAGTTCAACAACATTGACGGTGAAATTAAATCACACGTGATACAGACAACCACAGACTCTAAACTACGTAAACAAGGACTGACAAACGATGCGTTGAGGATAGGCGACATAATCGAAGCGGGTCGAAATAACGAGCATAATAATGAGTATTGGTGTACACCTCCCTGGAGGAAAAACATTCAAACCATAATAATATAAACTGTCAGGTTATAAGCCTTACCTGTCTTATTCGATTTGCTGATCTATGCTACTATTTTTTATACAACTAGGATTTGTCATTAACATGAAATATGTGCCTCCCATGAGAGCGTTGTTTTAGCTTTAGTGGGAGTCTTCCTGATCCACTCGATCATTTATATACTATTTGCTATTATTATATGTATGGTTTACATACTCATAAATATAGTGATATGTATATGGGTCAAAACAAAGAACTCTCTCTCTGTCTGTCTGTCTGTCTGTCTGTCTGACCCAAAATTGGGTGGCCAGACCACTTTACGTGGGTCGCCGAGGGTCTCCAGTGACTGTCTGAATATTATCCTGTATTCCTCACTTGCCCGTACCATGTCCTTGCGGGATGATGCCTTTAAGCAAAACGTTTTATGAATTAGAAACACCATATGAACTATTACCAAACTGCATTTGAAATTCAATCGACACTTGGCGTAAATGTGACATCTTACACGCATGTATTATGGGCAGATTATGTATGTTGTCTCCAAAAATGCACTGTGCTATACTCGCTATCTCTTTTGATTCATTATGGAGAGAGTGGACAGGTCGACTGGTTTAACAATACAATACAATACCTGACCTCAGCCCGCTGCACGAAACACGGATGAAGAACACACATTTGCTTGATCATTGTATGATTGCTGCTTTTAAATGAAACACACCATTTATCAGACTGAACGAAACATGGCCGTCGTTTATTATCTGATCCGACCAGCACCGGAGAAATCCGAAGTCAACGGGATCCGTCCGTAATACGTAGGCTACGTATGTATATAACATGCAGGGAGCGGCTATATTACATCCCTCTCTACCTTGATTACTTAGTCACATTTGTTAATTAAAGGAACATTGAACTGCAATAAAGTTTGTGACACGGATTCCTAATAAGTGTTCGTTGTGAAAAGTGTTCGTTGTGAAAACAGATGAACGCAAAAACATGCCCTGTTATTTAACTGAACACTTAACTAGATAACGGATATGAAGGGCAGCGATCCGCCTATACCCTTATATCGTGTAACTAACTATATCTAGAACGGGCAGCGATCCGCCTACACCCAATTTCTAGATTTGCTCGATTAAGCGCTGTCGCTTTTTTCGAGCTCGTTGTGGACGGACAGCTTGCAGAGCAGGTGGCTTAAGCACCTCTTCGTCATCGTGACGGGTCTCAGATGACTCATCATCTGTTGGCGGGTCGTCGTCCGCAGCTGTGTCCTCGGGATGATGTCGTGCGATTTCATCGGGCGACAAGCCTCGCACGCGACGGAACTTAGACACATTTTGCGTCACCGTGGACCCATCACCACGCACGGCGGTGACCATTGGGCCTTTCATTGCACTGACGATGAGCGGTGTCGGTGCGAACGGAGTAGAGAGTTTGTTCACTCTAGGCTGCTGTACAAGCACAACCTCTCCCATTTGTAGGTTCACATGTGAAGCGTGTGCACGCTCGTCTGAGTACTCATTCATTCTCGCTTTTGCACGAGCGTCTTGTCTGCGAACGACTTCATCTTCTGGGTGCACGCTCTGAAGCGTTGGCAGCTCAGGTAGCTTAGTTCTCGGTTCTCGACCAAACAGTAGTCGGTGAGGTGTGAACAGCGTAGAACTATGCGGAGTAGATCGATAGTTTCGAAGAAACTGCTGCAGTTCGCGACGCCAGTTGCGATGTTGAATGATGGCTGACCGTACTGCTTTCATCATCGGCTTGTTGAAGTTCTCCACTTGTGCATTCGCCATCGGCCATAGCGGTGTGATTTTGCGGTGACGGGTGCCACACGACTGGAAAAACTGTGACCACGCATTACTCTGGAATAGTGGGCCATTGTCCGACTTTATCGTTTCTGGATATCCGAACATGGCAAAAATGGACACCATGATCAGCATAACTGTCTCTGCACTGGTGCTTCTGGTCACGTGAACGACTAGATATCTTGAATATTCATCTGTGACGCAGAGTAAATATTCGCCTATCGGCATTGGGCCGCGGAAATCAATGCTCAAATTTATCCACGGGCCTCGCGGTAGAGTAGTCATGTTTAATGGCACCATCTGGCGGAGGTTGGAGTTTGCAACACACGAAATGCAACCCATTTGGCGTAGAGCTGTCAGCAGTGTGATTGATGAAGTTCTCATCCATACGCTGCGCTTGGCTGACTTTTGTTGCTGGATGTCTAGACAGGTAGTCTGCTGGGTTGTCACGACCACATCTGTATTCTAGACGAATGTTGTAATGTTGTAAGCGCAGTGCCCACCTCGCAACTCGCAGCGGCGGGTTTGGTTTCTGCCATATGCCCAGCAGGGGCCTATGGTCCGTGATTATCGTGCATGCAGCGCCATCCGTGTACATGTTGAAGTGTTCGCAACCCCACACAACGGCTAATGCTTCACGCTCTGTTTGTGAGTAGCGTCTCTCCACGTCCGAGAGCGCACAGCTTGCGTATGCGACTGGTTTGCATTCTCGTGCAAGTATCGCTGCAACGCCAACTGGGCTGGCATCTACGAGTATCTCGGTTGGTTTGTGAGAATCGTAGTAGGCATTTGTTGCCGTCTCGGACAATGCGTTTTTTATTGCGTTAAACGCGTCCAACTGTGACTTCTCCCAAACGGCTGGTCCTGCCGTGGGAGGACTCGAAGAGGCTCCGAGATTGTTGCAAATCTTGCAATGAATCTCGCGCTGTACTGTGCCATGCCGAGAAATGAGCGTACTTCTGATTGGTTCAGCGGTTGTGCAGCTTCTTGTAAAACGTTCACCTTTTGCGGGTCAGGTGAAATTCCTTCCTTCGAGAACACATGTCCAAAGAAGCCGATCTTCGCTTTGTTAAACTCACACTTTGGCAAGTTAACTGTTAACTCAGACTTGTGCAGTCTGGTGAGACACTCTGACAGTGCCCTGTCGTGATCTTCTTGGCTTGCACCGAACACAATCATGTCATCACTTATGTTAATGGCGCCATTCATGCCGTTCAACACCGTCTGAATTGTGTGCTGAAATACTTCGGCCGCCGAGTTTATGCCAAAACTCAGTCGTTTGTACCGACACAACCCCATATGTGTTGAAAAGATTGTTATATAACGGCATGCATGGTCCAGGACTAGCTGATGGTAGCCAGACCGAAGAGCTATTTTGCTGAATACTGTGGCCCCTTGCAGGCCTGTAATCAGTTCATCGATTGTAGGCGTCACATGACGCGTGCGTAAGATGGCTTTGTTGGCCTCTCTCATGTCGATGCAGATTTGTATTTCGTCTGGACTTTTTTGCTTTGGTGGCGTGACGATTCGCGACACCCACTCAGTAGGTCCTGTGACCTTCTCAATGACGTCTGCACGTTCAAGCTTTTCAAGCTCTTTGGTGACCTTGTCTCGCAGATGAAATGGCACTCGGCTGTGTTTGCGAGCTACCGGTGTGACAGACGTGTCAATGTGCAGCTTGACATTGACATTTTTCAGACTGCCTATACCCGTGGCAATGCCCGGATATTTTGCAATGACCTTGTCTGCTGTTTGTCGGTCGGACACAAAGTTGACTCCAACTCTCAGGGCCCCAAGCTGCTCAGCAGTAGCCCTGCCCCGAAGTGAAGGCGAATCTCCATGTACGAGAAGAAATTATGCGATTGTCGACTTGTCACGATTGGCGGCGATCCATACCGATGTATGGTCCGTTTGCATGCTTCAAACTGCTCGCCTCGCTCTCGCAACTGCGCGGCTACAGTAGAGTTGATTATGTTGCATGATGCACCCGAGTCAATGATCATGTCAACGGGTCCATCTGCAATGATTGCTGTGATCATGCCAGAATGAGGCGTCAAAGTAAATGCGTACTCATTTTCGCTGTTGTCGCTATGGGCAGCTGATTCTGCCATGTATCGTATTGGATTGACTGGCTGTGCACGTTTCTTTTGCCACGTCTGTGAGTTGCGCTGTGACTGCTGCCTTGGTTTGCTTCGGCACATGAAAACGAAATGTCCACGCACTCCACATTTGTGACACTCTTTATCATGTGTGCACTTGCATTCGTCACTTGTATGGCCCCGTAAGCCACAGCGAGTATACCGATCGTGACGTTGCTGAGTGTTAGAATGTCTGTTGACCGGTTTACGAGTGTGCGTTTCGAATGGTATGCGTGCTGACCTGTTGAATGCAGCATACACTGTGTTGTTTGCTGTGCCACGAGCCATGTCTTTAGCCTGGCGTTCTGACGATTCTCTCGTTTGCGCTATCTCGATCGCCTTGTTTAGCGTGAGATCATTTCCTGCGGCCAGGAGTTTGGTACGCAACGAATCAGAGCGACACCGATCGATTACTTGATCTCTGATGTACTCGTAACCGTGTTACGAACTGCCCGACGGTTTCGCCTTCATGCTGTTCAGCGCGATGAAACATGTGCCTGTTGTACGGGATGTTTGATTTAGGCGTGAAATAGTCCGTCAGTAGTTCTTTGTCTTTTGAAACGACGACGACGTACCTGTTTCTGTTTCGGGGAATGTATCATAAATGTCCTGTACGCCTTCGCCCGCGGTGTGAAACAGCAAATCACGTTTTTGCTTGTCATCGGTGCATCCTGACGCACTTGCCATCCTGTCAAAGTTTCGTATCCACTTTTTCCAATGTTCAGCCGTTGTTGAAAGCTCGTTTTGTGCATCGAAGGTCGGTAGTTGGGCCAGATTAATCGGAACAGCCATGGTGATTCGGTACGATAGGCGGTTGCTTACTTGTAGGCTTAGCAGGTTCGCTTAATTCTCGTCGCCATTGTATAATTGCTGCTTTTAAATGAAACACACCATTTATCAGACTGAACGAAACATGGCCGTGGTTTATTATCTGATCCGACCAGCACCGGAGAAATCCGAAGTCAACGGGATCGGTCCGTAATACATAGGCTACGTATGTAAATAACATGCAGGGAGCGGCTATATTACAATCATGTATCACAAAAATAGGCGTCTTGATGGGAGAGGATTTGGAGGTTTACCACCCGAATTTTTTAATAAGGTGCTTAGTCTCGCAACATGCTTTGACATTTTAAGATATTCGGCGTGCATAAAAAAACTATCCAAGTAGATAACTCTCCAACATCCCACCCGTCTTCCTATGTCATGTCCAACTGTAGCTCCGGTTCACCATTTTCCGACGCCTAACACATGTGAACTATTTGAAGGCGTTGGTCACCAAACAAGTCCATGGCCAGAGTTTGGATCGCAGCCACAAAAAGGTTAAGGCATTACATTCTGTAAACAGTCACACCAGTCTTACTTTAAATGCTCTTTCAAATGTCATACCAGTGAGGAACTGTTGCGCCTGCCTTCTCGATCATTTCCGCCACGAAGACATTGCATTTGTTTTTATCCCGGACCCCAATACTCTTTGCGCGAGGAAGACTTTGCCCAAAGCGTACTGTGCGCCATATTTTCAACATTTGTTGACAATCTTCTCCATTAATGAAGACGTTGAAGACACAAACGGATTGGGTTTGGGTTCGCTGCTACCAAATGACTACTGAATAGTGAAATGAGCAGACCGTGAGGTAAGCCAGAGTCAAAAGAAAAAATAATATGAAAACATGCAGACTTACAGTTAGTTTATGTGATTATTAAGCACGTATACAGGTTCTACTGACACATGCAAATGTCACAGGTACAAGACACCCCAGAGGCACCGTAGTATTCATGATGTCATCAACTTGAATCTTTCTCGGCTTACGTGCATGAGTCGTAACGTTATGTCTCTTTTATACACATTAGTACAAGCAAGCAATGCCATACAACAAAGGGGTTTTTGGCTGGGTTTATTGTTGTCATAATTTACACCTTTTGTGGGTTGTATGTGTTTTTGTGTACTCGTCAATCACATTGCTGGTTTTTCTGAGACGGCACCTAGCCTTTACATAAATGTGCCCGATCATCTCCGCCACATAGACCCTATGTATATATATACATATATAAATATATATATATATAAATATATATATATATATTTATATAAGGTCTATGTGGCGGAGATGGTCGGGCATATTTATGTCAAGGCTAGGTGCCGTCTCAGAAAAACCAGCAATGTGATTGATATATATATATATATATATATATATATATATATTACACACACACACACACACACACACACACACACACACACACACACACACACACACACACACACACACACACACACACACACACACACACACACACACACACACACACACACACACACACACACACACACACACACACACACACACACACACACACACATATATATATATATATATATATATGTATGCCTTGTACTATTTTCCCATAGATTACGATTGGAATAGTGCAATGTCTGGACATATCCACACGCTGGTGGGCCCCACACCACACCTCTGGGGCTCCAATCTGCTCCCAGATTCTTAGCACATTAGCCCGGGGCCGCAAGGTGCCCAGTATGCGTAGTGTACCACAGTGAAGTTGTATCACACCAGCAGCATCAGTACAGAATCTAGGAGTGACCTTTGATTGCGACTTCAGTTTCAGACAACACATATCCCAAACGTGCCGTTGCTGTTTTTATCATATCCGTGATCTTCGCCGCATTCGCCGACACATGTCGCTTTCTGTCGCTAAGACTATCGCAACAGCTCTTGTTAACAGCAGATTAGATTATTGCAATTCCCTCCTTCATAATATTGCTATCAAGGATATTGCAAAAACTACAACGCGTCCAAAATTGTTTAGCAAGGGTAGTCACACAATCTCCTCGATTCTCCCGCTCAGTGCCACTTCTAAAATCACTGCATTGGCTCCCCGTGCGATATCGCATTATGTTTAAGATCTGCACAATCACCTACCAAGCTCTTTCATCCAAACAACCTAGTTATTTACACCCAATGCTCACACCAGCTAGACAAGCCAGACAACTTCGGTCGTCTAGTTCGAAGTTGCTATTCGTTCCTAGAGTGAAGACAAAGGCTGGAACTCGAGCTTTTTCAGTTGCCGCGCCAACTATATGGAATTCGCTTCTCGTTAATATTAAATCAGCAGAACATATTGTTATATTTCATCGTCACCTCAAAACCTATCTTTTCAATATCGCCTATCCTCTCTAGCTTCCTAGCATCCATTTGTTGACGACTTTCGCCTATCACACGAGTACGAGATTGCTTAATCCTTTGGTTTTGGTGCGCCACTGAGCTCGGATTGTCTGAGGATATTGGCTCATAAGAAGTTATTTATTATTATTACTAGAGTATATATATATATATGTATATATAAAGCTGATAATATACTCAATGGTATCAAACCTGTTAATAAACATTATTATCAAAAGACACATGCTGTATTTGAATTTTTAATAATGCTACTTATTATGCATTCTTGGTGGTTCTCTGATATTACATAGAACACATAAGCGCTCATGTGAAACGTAATTTCTTCAGCTGAGAAAACACAGTTTTATTTCTTTCTTATTTTATATCGATCGTGTGTTTGCAGTTCTTGCACCTCGTGCATCACATCGTGCATCACATCGTGCATCACATCGTGCATCACATCGTGCATCACATCGTGCATCACATCGTGCATCACATCGTGCATCACATCGTGCATCACATCGTGCATCACATCGTGCATCACATCGTGCATCACATCGTGCATCACATCGTGCATCACATCGTGCATCACATCGTGCAACAAATTGTATCACTTTTATTTTGTTTAATATTTTTACTTACGTTTATTTTGTGGATCATTATTTATATGCTAAACACGGACTTCGGAAATGTGTTTCGACGGTATCGCTTATAATTATTAATTTTATAATAATTTTATAATGAAGCACCTCTGGAATAGCTAACAACGTCTTTGTTTTAAATGCATCTCTGTAATGGGAAAACACCACATCAAGTTTGACAGCGAATACTTACGTGACCAAATATATTAAAAGATATTGATTTACTGTTTTGTTTCTCACTAAGCATATCGCTACTAACACACTTTCTTAAGCATAACACTATTGACACACTTTCTTAAGCATAACACTATTAATACACGTTCTTAAGCATAACGCTATTAACACACTTTCTTAAGCATAACACTATTAACACAATTTCTTAAGCATAACACTATTAACACACTTTCTTAAGCATAACATTATTAACACAGTTTCTTAAGCATAACACTGTAAACACACTTTCTTAAGCATAACACTATTAAAACACTTCACTTTCTTAAGTATAACACTATTAACACATTTTCTTAAGCATAACATTATTAACACATTTTCTCAAGCATAACTCTGTTAACACACTTTCTTAAGTATAACACTATTAACACACTTTCTTAAGCATAACACTATTAACACACTTTCTTAAGCATAACTCTGTTAACACACTTTCTTAACATGTCTACTACCATAGTACATAAAATAGTTCATTAAACAAATATTTTAGCTGTAGAATATGTGATGTGGGTTCTAGAAACAATACCACAAACATAGCAATTTTCCATAATTTATGGCTCTACAGTTTGTATATAACGTATGAGTTTCGTTTGGTATCGCCTTTCGCGCGGATCCCGTTTTACCAAAAAACATATTCCAAATGCATTAAATAATCATGCAATTAACTAATATATAACAACGTAATGATAATTGTAACATGTCATCCATATCACTGTGCCAAAACCATTATAAATTTACGACAACTCGCGACTACGTATTGTCCAATATATCGTAATCCTCTGTAGACGTATTCTGCCGTTGGCACGAATGGCGTACACGCTGCTCCTGTTATTTGTCATATCATGTCACATCTGTTATATCCCACTTTCTCTATGTTAACTCGCCTCGCGCTGGTGTCATACAAAAACACAAATGCGTCTCCCTCGTATGCAGTTTACCTTTTCCACGTACCACTGTCTAGCATACATGCAGCGATAATGGCGCCTCATGCTTGTAGCTTATCAATCCCCCGACTATCTTCCCACGCTCCAACTTCTCCGGCTGCTGATTGTCACAAGACGGTTTACCCACATGGATAAACTGCCCTGTCCAACAGACACACCCACACACAGTACTATCTCGAAATGCACCAATATTATAGGGTAGAACGAGCAAAATACCAAGTTGGATAACATTAATCCGCAAAAATGGACCATGTTAAAAGATATGAAAAATAACGTTAATTTGCCCAATTTTGCAGATTTAGGTATTGATATGGACAGTACTTACTACTAAGGTACCCTATATTGTAGATGACTAAAGAAGCCGGGTTTGAGTAAAACCTGGAGTGCTAAGAGTGAAACAGTCTACGCCTGTCGACCCTGCTGTGCACCACTAAAACTTATTGACCGAGAACTTGGCACGCCTTGACCGGAACGAAGTATAGTGTCAGTTACACTACATGATAGTACTCCATGTAAAGTCATTGTTAGATTCAGTAACGTATCACTTCATGCGCCATGTTAATTGTAGACTTTTCTAAAGCGTTACCAAACCGCAGTAGGATCAAAATAGACTAAACATTCAACATGTTTCTTTTAAACGGTATATTTATGAGTCATAAACAGTATTACATGTGCATTAAATTCAACTCTGTGCACCGACATATGACTCGCCAGAAAAAAATGGCAATACAAATGTTTAATCAGTCGTTCTTCACATGGTCCAAGTTGGACAAAAACTTATTTATGTATCACAACACAGTAGGTTCAGCTGTTCAGCACTTTTGCTAATCGTTTATTTTATCATTGCATTTACCCGTAATTTTACTATACTTAGGTTTATATATATATGCATACACTATATACTAGGATATTGTTTGCTAATTTAATTTATTTTCTTATTTGTTCTCTTAAAAGTGTTTTTATGCTTCTTATATGATTGGCAATTTGTAAACACCCGTGAACGGGGGTCATTAGTCCCGGATTTGATGGTGTATAAATAAAGTTTATTATTATTATTATTATTACAACGAACCGAGAAGGCACACTGAAACTCGTTGCAGAAACATATATGAAACGGTTTACTTTGTATTAAGAGTGTGGGAGCACGAGAGTGCAACATGACATCGGGACAACAAATCTACACGGCCTCGAAACGTATGTCTATACTTGCTGAAATGTACGAGCATGTTTGTGTGCTTTCAGGCGTAATATGTTCATTCTGTGAGGAACATGCTACAAACACTCACACACACGCAGGCAGACGCGAACACGTACACGCACACGCACACGCACACGCACACACACACACAAAACACACCAAATATTTGTCACAGAATATTGTTTATGAATATATCACTAAGCATCCAACGTAAAATGATAATCGGACCGAATCATTAAACATACAGCTGTCATTTACATTTTTGGTTGATAAAAATTGATAATACATAATGGGTTCTTTGAAAATATATGTGTTATGAAAGTGCATGGTGACTCAAAACACATTGATGCCTAGTGAGATACACGATATCACTTATTTACCATGATTGATGATTTATCCTCTAAGGTTATCTATATGTGTAAAATGTGTTACGAATGACTGTCACTGATTAATATTTTATCTACCATAAACAGTGGCGACGCGCAGGTTATTCGGTTTGGAAAAGGGTAAACGGACATTGTACTTTGACAAACAAAAAGAAATTAAAATAAAATCAGTTTTATACGTGTCGGTGGAACATATTCACGAGGTACAACTAGGCATCGCGTACGGCTTCGTATTCTCGATTAATTCAGACAACATACGTCTCTTACGCTGGATTGTCCATCTATTGTCGATTTCATTTTAGGCTTCGTAGGAGTGACATTTTGAAAATCAAAAAATCTACGGAGTTGTCGTCAATTTGCTTCTGTTATAGACATCAACTCATGCAATTAAGACACTTATTTGCTGCATTGTTTGATTATTTAAAACATTTAAAAATAATTTCTTATGATCACGTTTGATTGCGTTGTGAGTGACGTGTTTTCAATGGTCTTACCAGTGAATTTTACGTTAAAGACCAAGCAAAGTATGGGATAGTTCGCAACGGTTCGAGCGGCAAGTTTCACAAAACCAAAGAAAGGTCAAACTACATTCGCAGTGGTGAACATGTCGGTTTGTTGTTGTTTTATTGTTTGCACACAACCAACAATTTTACAAATGCAATTTGGAATTTTTATCTTTAAAAAGTGTTTTGATGCGTATTTTGGACTGAAGCGTGTATGATTTGATACGTCAATACATGACTTGATATTGTCTATCTCAAAACGTGAATTCGCTTGATGAGTCTATTCAACTATTCATAATTTTAAAGCAAGTGGGCTCATACGGATAACACTAATATCATTGTAAAACTGAAATATTTCCATTTGAAATAATGTTCATTTCGTCATAATGTACCTGACGGTTCTGAACGTTTTTCAACCCGTAACATATTGGAACTAGTGTCATGGTTGTCGAGGAATTTATTGCAGGAGCTTTACTTGGTGCGGTCTGTTGTTCAAGACTCTCTCAGTCCAGTACACTTGACGTATCTTCCATACTCTGTTGATACGGGGAAAAATCACGCAAACAGAATTGCCCCTGCACAAGTGACGGTAGAATTCTGTAGCATGAAATTCCATTTGCTATTCTATAAAGAGAACCAGTGATGATCGAAACAAATCGAATTATAGAGTACCTTCAAGAGTAGGAAGAGCAACCATTAACATGTGTTATTCAATGGCACCTAAAAAGAAGTAATTTCTTAAATAGTGCAGTATCCAGTCCTCAGGACTGCTAAAATCGCTTTACACTTTTCTCCATGTCAGACCTGTTCGGTCAAACACCTCGACTTCTCTAGGAAGCATCCAAGCCACGCTGCAATCAAAGATGCACTGTACGTGGAGATTTCTTTTGACAGGCGTTCCCTTGCGCTCATTTCTATGCAAACAACAAAGGAATGTTAATATACAAAACATCAGCGCTCCGGACTTGTCACTTTGCCGCATCTGCCAAACAAGGACATCCTCGACTAAATTATGCAAAACATATAGTCTAGTCGAAAGAGGGGGGTATCGTGCACCCCACGGAAAGCAACTTCTAAACGGCGTCTCTAGATCGGAAAAAATGCGTAGAAAACGATGAGCTATGTTAACTAGTCGTCCGGCTGTACCACGTATCATTTTTATGCAAATCAGTGCCGCCATTACCAAAAAAATCTAAACATCTATGTTTCACTATATATCAGCCAATATTGCAGATAACTGAACAAATAAGATGTGTAGACACATGTTTTGAGGATCAAAGATCAAAATAAAACTATTCTTGAAGTAACCACACGTGTCCGTGGCATACTAGTATGCAAATTCGTGGCGCCATTACCAAAAATCGATTAACATAATATATTGCATATAAGTTGAGAGAGGGTTTGTGAGGGCAATCATTTCAAAAATGGTGTTATTCTTGTGATCGCAGGTCAAGGTCACGTGCTAGGGGATCAACTCAAGGTGTTTACAGAAATTCCACTAAATTAATTTATTGACTCATTTATTGAAGTAGGTAATAACAGAACAGAAGACGTCTTCAAACATTGCAAGGGAAGTGTTCTCCACTATCAGATCCATCACTCATCATCGCTTTCAATGAAACCGTCAAAGTCAAACTCGTCCTCTTCTTCCTCTTCCTCCTCCTCTTCACGATCACCAGTGTACAAGAGATCAGGACAGGACCGCAGGACCACACCGGTTCCAACACTCATTCGGAAGTCCTCATCCATGCCTGCCCTTCGTCGTACGGTTTCGGCTTTTCCAGAATGGGTTCGTTAGCTCGCTTGTACAAGGCGACGCGGTGGTTCACACGCTGGACGTGCGGCTTCAGAACAGAGTGGCAGGAAGGAAGGCGAGCCAGGTCGACGTTAGACTTGGAAGTGAGTTTCTCGTCCTCCCCCACCATCTTTCGCAGCAATTTGGCACGGACGACGTCCACCGAAGACTCATGACTCTGTCCGGACATCAGGCAGGTGAACTGTTCCAACTACTTTAGCACCTGAGGCTTGACGTTCCAATCGTCACCGTGTCACCTGAACGCCTTGGGAAACCTGGGGTGTTTCTCCAGCTTTTTCAGGGGCCCCACCTCCCTCTTCCCTTTGAATGCACTGGTGTAGTCCTCTCCGCTGAACATAATTTTATAGAACCCAAGAAGAGTGGCGCATTGGTCTTCTCCCAGGGATTCTGCGAGCTCAAAGAGGTTGAGTAGTTGTCGATGTTTCCCTGACCCCGTATCCAGGTATACAGTCAGCTTGATGGCGTGAGCGTGATAGAGAAGAATCACGAAGATATATGTGTCAGGGGCTCTGACTACAGCGTTCTTGTATCCGAGTGCGGCGGCATGATAGGGGTAAAGTACCACCCTCGTATCAGTCTCTTCCTGGTTGCTGTAGAGTGTGGGGAGCTCATGCACCTCGACCTGAAACACTAAGGGGCATTGGAATTTGAAATTTGAGGTAGAATATAGTGAAATCGGCTTTCAACTCATCTCGCCTTTCGATGAGGCGAGTTGATAGGCTCTCCCCTCTACGATCAGCACTGCCATCTCGGTTCTGTCCAGCTTTGAAGCTGCCTGTTGACCACTCCATATTCGCAGCACGAGCTGACACAGCTGCTTCTTATTGTCGTTATTTGCAAGGAACATCTTGAAGTCGTATGGCTTCCTGGTCGCTGGTCCAGCCAGAATGATCTTCTCTGAGCTGCCGCGCCTCAACTTCTCCTGAGCTTTGATAGATTCCGGATGATAACTGTCAGTCGAGAACAAGAAGTGCTTCTTGGCCACCATCTGATCGAGCACCTATAGGCATATCTCACCACAGGTCGGGGGAAGGTTAGCAAGGATATGGAGCAGCGCCATGCCATCCTGGATGAACAGGGCGTCCTTGGGGTATAGCAGATCATCTGGGTTGGCGTCTTCCAGAAGGCAATGCAGAATGGTGGCTTTGTTGGTCTTGGAGAAAAAGCCATCTGGTGTCCGAATGTTGGGGCATAGGCATCAGGCAGTACTTCATGAGTTCTTCCAAGTCCAATGATTCACCTTTGAGACTTGACGAGGAGCAGGAACGCGAGGTTGCTTTATTCCTGGCACTGGATGATCTGGAATGATAAATGGGTAACATGTTGATACAGCGCGTAACATTAAAAAATACAAGTTCACATTAACAAATATAAAAATTAAAGCTTACCATTTTAAAATATAACATTAACAAAATACAATAGCCCTCTCTGTTGGAACGCCTGATTACCTATCCCTATGACGATATGACGGTGACCTTCTTGTTGCAAGCCTCCATGGTCTTGCGTTTCTTCTTCTTGATAGGCTCTCCGCTCTGTAGGCGTCCGATGAAGTCAGCTTTAGCGGCCTAGCCCACAGCGTCTGCTCGGAGCACGTCCATCTCGACGTCCATGGGGACGGGGGCACCGGAAGCCAGGGAGTAGAGCCTGTCGTTATCCGTGATGATGAAAGGATTTGTGAAGTTCCTTACAACAGTGAGGACGCGCTGAACGGCCTCCTCACCCTTCTTGACCCAAGCCTTCTACAGCTCGCGATGTCTCCCCGCCCTTGAGAAGTCTGAATCGTCGATGAGGTCTATCATCTCGAGGGCCTTTTCATAAAACTGCGCCCATGTGGAGGTTGTGCGACATCATCTCTGGTATGCCTCGAACTGGCTGTACAGTCCAGCGAAGCCACATGAAAAGCATGACACTGTTTTGCATTACGCAGCTTTTTTCTACTTTTTCCGATGCATCAAATGTTACTATTATATATTATGTTTATTTTTATACTGGATGAAATTCACGATTTACTTGATGATTTGGCGAAGCGCATGAACGTTTCTTCCATTGTCTTATCGAATGCACAGAGCGCCCCCGGTATCATCGAGCGGGCCACCGCGATTGCGCCCTCGGTGAACAGGTCCTTGTCCCCCGGGTGCGTCTATACGTCGGATACGGAGTCAGGGAAACATCGACAACTACTCAACCTCTCTGTGCATAATCCATGGGAGAAGAAGTAGAGTCTTCGGTGGACGTCGTCCGTGTCAAGCTGCTGCACAATGGTGGGGAAGGACGAGAAACTCACGTCCAAGTCTAGAAGCCGCACGTCCACGGTGTGAACTACCGCGTCGCCTTGTACAAGAGAGCTGGCAAACCCATTCTGGGTTGACCCCCCAGCGCGTGACCTTGACCAGTGATCGCAAAAATAACACCATTTTGGAAATTATTGCCCTCAAAAACCCCTCACAAACCCTCTCTCAACTTATCTGCAATATATATTTTTGTAATCGTTTTTCGGTAATGGCGCCACGAATTTGCATACTAGTATGTCACGGACACGTATGGTCACTTCAAGCATAGTTTTATTTTGATCTTTGACCCTCAAAACATGTGTCTACACAACTTATTTGTTCAGTTATCTGCAATATTGACTGATACATAGTGAAACAGATTTTTGGATTTTTTTGATAATGGCGGCACTGATTTGAATAAAAATTATACGTGGGACATCCAGACGACTTTTTAACATAGCTCATCGTTTTCTACACATTTTTTTTCCGATCTAGAGACGCCGATTAGAAGTTGATTTCCGGGGGTGCACAATAACCCCCTCTTCCGACTAGACTAATAGCCTTAAAAAAGTTGAGATTTCCGAACTATTCTGACGAGATCATGACTCGGTGTGGAACAAGAACGAACTCCAGTGTACACAATCTACTTTAAGGACAACGTAACGCCACTTTGTCAGGGTGTCAAAAGTATTGTTATTAGTTTATTCAACCTCCTTTACCCGATAATAAATGTTCATAAACACATAAATTCACAAAATAGACACACGAACAATGGACAAATAAACAATAAAATAATTGGCGCTAATACATGCAATGACATTATGTAATAAATTCAGTTCAGTTCATCCCGAGACCAGTCAGGTCGTAGGGGAGACATGAGGTACGCAGACATAGCGAATGCTCTCCAGCCGGGGCGGTCTAACACAAGTCTCAGTAGCGTTTGGACGTCAAGGTCGGTCCACTCCCTTATGTTGTCCATCTAGGTCTTCCTTTGCCTGCCTCTCCGTCTGCTGCCTTCCAGAGTGCCCTGGATGATTATCTTGCCAAGGGAGTAGTGGCGTGTGACATGGCCGTATCATGCCACCTTTCTCCTCATCACTGTTGGGGGGAATGGGTCCTGTGGGCCTGCCAGAGCAGTGATCCGTCTTCGGACAAAGTGATTCGTCTTGTGCTCGGGCCAAGATATGTGCAGCAGGCGTCTGAAGCACTTCGTCTCAAACGCCTGTATCTTCTTCGTCGTTGCAGGAGTCACTGTCCACCTTTCGCAGCCGTAGAGCAGGATGGAGACAACAAAGGCTCTGTACAGTCTGATCTTAGTTGGGAAGCTTTTGTCAATGCTTCTCCATATCTGACATAGTAATAAGAAGACTCATTGTATCATTGTAACGAAGGGTTTCAAGGCAACT
>OZ023212.1:50492021-50494521 GCA_963995525.1 Escarpia spicata
GACTTTTGTGACCCAGTAATGGACACTCGTACTATTGGTCGAATCGTGAGCTAACTGTGCGTGGAATACATCATTGTCCTTCTGGAATGCACTGCCTTGTGATTGAAGTGCGCTCATTCTCATGTCAAAATCGTTTATTGTTTGATTAAATTCTTCGACGTGACTATATATGAGATGGAATCTTAACGTCGATGGTTAGGTTAGGCTTGCGTTCATGTAGCTGTTTTTTTTTATAGAATATATGTTGTGGATCATCGTTGTCGTTTCGTAAGGAATAAATCGAAGAAATATTCAATGAAAAAAACATTGACATGGACATAGGCCTAACCACCGACCCAATCCGAAAACAACCTTTTATATGCAATACAAAAACGAAATGTGCAGTATGATGTGTTGTCGTTTTCGAAATGTTGCACTACATATTGACTAACATCCTATATCACAAACTCGCTCAGTCACTCAGTCACTCGGTCACTCAGTCACTCGGTCACTCAGTCACTCAGTCACTCAGTCACTCAGTCAGTCACTCACTCACTCACTCACTCACTCACTCACTCACTCACACACTCACTCACTCACTCACTCACTCACTCACTCACTCACTCACTCACTCACTCACTCACTCACTCACTCACTCACTCACTCACTCACTCACTCACTCACTCACTCACTCACTCACTCACTCACTCACTCACTCACTCACTCACTCACTCACTCACTCACTCACTCACTCACTCACTCACTCACTCACTCACTCACTCACTCACTCACTCACTCACTCACTCATTCACTCACTCACTCACTCACTCACTCATTCACTCATTCACTCACTCATTAATTGTCCCATAACTAGGCGGTCGTTGGTGCAGCACTGGTGACGTGACAGCTCCCGCCATATCTATTTATTTTCTGCCGCCTTCTGGGAGGTGGGGAAGGTAAAGCCAGTACACTCCTGGATGTTGTCTTCCCACCTCTTCCTCTGTCTCCCTATCGCCTATATCTGTGGCTATAATTAAGTTTATTTCAATTTCAATTTTCATAATATAGTTTTCCATATTTACAAAATGTTTTTGGTTTATTATTTATATGTAACACATGTACACAAGCACACACGAACGCCCTTACAAACGCACATACTCTCGTAGGCAACCACACACACACACGCACGCACACACACACACACACACACACACACACACACACACACACACACACACACACACACACACACACACACACACACACACACATTTTAGTAGAGCGCTGTGGCTTAGCGATTAGAGCGACGGACTAGGGTTTGAATTATCTTGGTGCCTTTTCGAAACTTGAGCAAGTTCGTTTTCGTTGCTCCAGTTCACTCAGCTGTATAACTGATTACTGAACGGTGGTTGATATGTCTGTGCGAGTTTTCGTGCAGTAATCGCAGCGTGGTTGAATGCTTCGCAGAGGAGTACAGATAGTGTTCGAGTTTTACAGGTCTGCTTGGGTGTAACGTATAAAGCACTTTGAGCAGTCCAATGGACGGGATACAGCGCTGTATACGAACATATATTGTACAAATACACACGCACGCACGCTGCGATTTTTTTTATTTCTCCAGAAGGCTGTCTTCTTTGATGTATGGAACACGTTTATGATGACAATTTCAGTTGACTGTTATCCACGTATGTCCTGTGCTTGTTCGAGTGCGTATCTATGTGAAGTGGCCTGCGGGTATCTATGTGAAGTGGCCTGCGAGTATCTACGTGAAGTTGCCTGCGAGTATCTACGTGAAGTGGCCTGCGAGTATCTACGTGAAGTGGCCTGCGAGTATCTACGTGAAGTGGCCTGCGAGTATCTACTTGACGTGGCCTGCGAGTATCTATGTGAAGTGGCCTGCGAGTATCTATGTGAAGTGGCCTGCGAGTATCTATGTGAAGTGGCCTGCGAGTATCTACGTGAAGTGGCCTGCGAGTATCTACTTGAAGTGGCCTGCGAGTATCTACGTGAAGTGGCCTGCGAGTATCTACGTGAAGTGGCCTGCGAGTATCTACGTGAAGTGGCCTGCGAGTATCTACGTGAAGTGGCCTGCGAGTATCTACGTGAAGTGGCCTGCGAGTATCTATGTGAAGTGGCCTGCGAGTATCTATGTGAAGTGGCCTGCGAGTATCTATGTGAAGTGGCCTGCGAGTATCTATGTGAAGTGGCCTGCGAGTATCTATGTGAAGTGGCCTGCGAGTATATGTGTCAAACAATAAATATTCCACTCTGGTGACACACGAAAACAAACCCACTCGAGTTATTTTTACCAACAGTGATGGCCTTAGTCCCGAATACTCATTCTGTGTATTGAAATGGGCTCGTCCATGATCGCAGTATCATTAAAGCGGCTGAATTTAAATAAAACACATATTTGTTGATCTTGCTAAATTGATTGTGTATGATTGCATGATATATGTGCCTGTTGATAGAAAGACAGTCAGCACAAATACCGCTGTAGAAAAAACTACCATTTTGTACG
>OZ023212.1:50499521-50527021 GCA_963995525.1 Escarpia spicata
TTGCTATATTCTTTAACTTGTCACTTAAAGAGGGAATCGTTACACTATAATGGACAGAAGCAAAATTTACACCATTTTTTAAAAAGGGATCGAGGAGCAAGACAGAGAAGAATTACAGACCAGTGAGCTAAACGTCAGTTTGATGCAAATTATTAGACACGCTTATTAGAGACCACATGGTGGAATTACTTGTAAAACAAAAATTTGTAAATGTATATCAACATGTCTTTCTAAAAGCTAGGTCTTTCTAACCAATATCTTATGTTTTTAAGAAGAAACTACGAAGTGGGTAGATGACGGGTCATCAGTGAATGTTGTCTACTTAGATTTAGGAAAGCATTTGATAAACTGTCACATAAAAGACTGCTACTTAAACTAAAAGCCCAACGGTATATGGGATGGTGTGGTCAGTTGGATACAAACATGGTTCACAGACAGAAGACAGAGACTAATAGTAGAGGGGGAGATTTCAAACTGGAAACCAGTTTTGAGTGGAATGCCATTATTCTTGATATATATAAATGATTTGGATGATGATGTATCAAGCAAAGTACTGAAATTCGCAGACGATATATAAGTGTTCAGAACAGTTAGAACATATGCAGATAAACACACTTTATAGAACGATCTAGCCAAAGTGTTCAAGTATTCTGAAAAATGGCAAATGTTATTCAATTTTGGGAAGTGTAAAAGCATCCATATGGGACACGGGAATGTGAAAAAAAGAATACATAATGGGATATACTATATTAGGTAAAACTATAAAAGAAAAGGACTTACGAGTAACAGTTAGTGCTGACAGGAAAGTTTCGGAACAATGTGGAATTGCTGCTTCAAAGGGTAACCAAATACTAGGGCTAATTAGGAGAAATATCACATTTTAGGAGAGACAGCTTATTGTACCACTGTATAAAGCAATAGTTAGGCCACATTTGGAATAGTGTATACAAGCATGGAGGCCATATCATACGAAGGACATAGATAAGTTAGAAAGAGTGCAACGAAGAGCAACGAAGCTGATTCCTGAACTTAAAAAATCGTGGTTATAAAAGACGCCTATTAGAATGTGGGTTGACAGCGCTAGAGGAGATCAAATAAAAGTTTTGAAGATATTGAATGGTTATGGTGATATTGATAGAAATATGTTCTTCAAACTGAAAGACGGCAGTATAACCAGAGAGCACAATGCAGCATTAGTCAAGGAACAGCGTACCCCTGGTAGGTTGGATAGGAGAAAGTACTCATTCTGTCAGAGGACAATAAATGACTGGAACAAATTATCTGATCACTGTGTTAATGCTAGCAGTGTGAATGTGTTCAACAATAAAATTGAACAGCTGTCTGGCGAGGGCGGGTTATACGTAAATAGAAAATTGTTGGACTCTCGATAATCCAAGCCGTCTGGAGCTTATAGCTTTGGTCGGTAATCTTGTTAAATCTTATTAAATCTGTTGAGCATCTGATTGTCGGTAGTGGGGACCGGGATTCGAATCATACTACTACTGACCGTCGTTTATAAACTTGGGCAACTTCGTTCACTTTATTTTGCCTGTGTCTTTCGGACGATAACATTTAAAATGTTAATCCCGCCTACTTGGCGTATTTGCCATGGAAATAAAATGACTCATTCATGGGGTAAAAGTATAACCTCTAGTGGACACACAGAGCTAGGATCCCAATCTATAAACTTCCTTTAGCGTAATTATACACACAAAATGACATTGCCGATTATAAATATATGTAAAACATATAATCGATGGAATTCCCGCCAGATTCACATGTGCGTCAGCCAGTTTGTAACTTGACAGACCTTGTTGCTAAGAAATAGGTGACGTGAAAGACAGTTGTGGAAACGCTGTCAATTGTGCTGGTATTGTGTTATAGGTACTTATATTAATGTGATCATTGCTGCAACAATATTATATCGTATGGTTTTACATCGAACACTGATTGATTTCGCAGCCTTCCCTAGTCTGAACGTACATAACAAACACCATCCCTCTGCATGCATATTTAGTTCAGTTTGTCAGCTCGAAAAACGTGATATTTAACCAAGTTTAACAAGAATGACATCCAGAGAATTAACTCTAGATGGACAATAAAGCCTTTTCGTTTATCTAGAGTCCAACCTTCTGAGATATGTGTCGAAAAATATTTATATCAATATTTGTATAACCACTCAATATTTGAAAAACATTTCTATCTGATCTCCGCTCAATCTCATCATCTCTAGTGTTATTAAACCACATACTTTTAAGCGTATTTCATAACTAAGATCCCTCAGCTTTCATATAATTTTAGTCGCTCTCCTCTGCACTCTTTCTAGCATATATATGTCCATCTTGCGATATGGCCACCACGCTTGTATACAATATTCTAAATGAGGCCTAACTATTGTTTTGTACAGCTCTGAAACTTTCATATCAGAACTAATGGTTAACCGTAACTCTTTTTCTTTTACAGTAGTACTTAGTACAGTACCAACCATTGTATATTGTACATCTTCGTTTCCATGTTCTGTGTGGAGGCATTTACATTTCCCAAAATTGAACAACATATGCCACTTCTCAGACCATTTGAACAATCTGTCAAGATTATCTTGTAAATGCTGTCTATCTCTATCACGTTTAGTTCTTCTAAATAGTTTTGTATCATCTGCAAATTTCAACACCTTGCTTGTTATATCATCATCCAAATCGTTGGTATTATATTAGTAATAATATAGGTCCAATTACAGCTCACTGTGGTGCCGCACTCAAAACTGATTTCAAGTTTGAAACCTACAACTACTACCCGTTGTCTTCTCTTTTTATATCCAGTTATTTATGCCATTTCCCATGCCTTGGGCCTTTAGTTTAAGAAGTAATATTTTATGTGGGACTTTTTCGAAAGCTTTCTGAAAATCTAAGTAGATGATATCTACTGGTGATCCATCATCTACCCACTTAGTGATATCTTCCAAAAACATAACACATTTGTAAAGCATGACCTCGCTTTTAGAAACCCATGTTGAGATGGGTTTAGCAAGTTATGTTTAACAAGAAAATCCACCGTGTGATCATTAATTATCATAATTGGCAAATCACCAAAGTTAAACTCACTGGTCTGTAGTTCTCTGACTTATATCTCGAACCTTTTTTTAAAATAACGATATTATGTTTGCATCTTTAGATTATAAAGGAACCACTCCCTCTTCTAATGACAAGCTCAACATTGTTGCAAGCGGTATGCTATTGCGTTATGCATTTTCCAATAGTAGTTTGGATGGAATCCCATCCACTCCAGGTGATTTATTATCCTTCCTAGCCCTTATGTCCTTGGCTATCTTTACCGGGGTTTCAATTAAGTGTAATACATAGTCCGATTCCTCTGGTAATGGCAGTGAACTAATGTCTTCTCTGTTAAACACCGAGATAAAATACTCATTCAGGACGTCCGCTATTAAGAATCCCTCTGATATTATACTTGTTGCACCATCTTCTAGGTGCCCAACTTTATCATGAATTTTCTGTTTGCTGCGAACATATGCATACAAACTCCTGTTGTCATGTTTTATATCACAAGCTAAATTTTGTTCATAGCTTCTCTTGAATTTCTAATTTCAGTTGTAGCATGATTAACTGCTTCTTTATAAATGTTGTAGTCTTCATAATTTCCACTAAGTCTATACGACTTCCACACCATTTGCTTGTACTTAATTTGTCTAATGCCTTCTTTCGACAA
Source organism: Escarpia spicata (assembly GCA_963995525.1). Lineage (NCBI taxonomy): Eukaryota > Metazoa > Annelida > Polychaeta > Sabellida > Siboglinidae > Escarpia > Escarpia spicata. Next base: position 50,503,245 of record OZ023212.1, read on the forward strand.
GTATTTCTTTCTAGACTGTTTCCTTGTTTTTTCAAGGAAAAAAGGGAACAAATTTATCGACGATGCACTCAGTTTCACTCTTTAAAATATTCAAGCATTCTGTTGCTGTCATTTTACAGGGTGATACTCCAGTTTATCTTTGTTAAATATTCCCTCATGTCCTTTTATCTTCCTTTGTGGAAATTTCACCTGTACTGCTTTTTAGTATTCCTTTATGATTTTACTTTGATGTAAAATGTATCTGGTAGTGATCACTACTCCCCAACGGCTCACATATCTTGACATTGTCAACTAATTCATTCTGTGAGGACAAAACTATGTCTAACACATTCTCAACCCTGCTTGGTTCTAGCACATGTTGAGATAAGAAACTGTCTTGTACCAAAACTTAAAACGTGTAGTCCGCACACTTTGTACGCAGTAAATATGTCCTTTGTATGTGACCATTGTTATAATCCACCATGATAAAACAGTCCCGTTTGCTCACTTCCCTTATAGAGTTTTGTAGTTTTTTCATTCTCTTATATCCTTATGTTTGGACTACGATAAATTAACCCAACCGTTAATGTTGAGTTTCCTGTAACTATATTACACCAAATAGCTCCTTCGCAATCTGATTTTCTGTCTAATTTTATTTAATAAACCTGGATAGATTCTTTAACTTATAAAACAACTACAATTCCCCGTTTTTCTATTCTATCTTTACTAAACATTGCACAACCTGTCAGTCCTAATTCGGCATCTGATATACCTGTGATGGTCCATGATTCAGTTATACCTATTATGTGAGGGTCAATATATTCTACCGTAATGTTTAGGTCACTTGTTTTGTTTACTATGCTCCTTGCGTTTAAAAACGAATTTATTTCCAGTTTCAGAACAGTTTTCTAGACTATTCTTTGCTGATTTAATTGTGCTGTCTTTATCTATACCTTCAGTTTCAGGCTTCTCTGTGAATCTCCTTGCGCATCTAGTTTAAATAAATGCAACCTGTCCCACTATCAACAGATCGCAACAGGTTTTCTAATAAAACTACTGCCCCTTTCCACTTAGAGAGAGGCCATCTCTCATGTACATATTTTCCCTCCCATAACAGTATCTCCATAAATCTATGAATCCCACCTCTTCTTCTTCAAACATCTGCTCAACTAGTGCTTTGATCGCTATCCTCTTGCAGTTTCTATATGTTAGCCACCTTCCTCCTATTACTGGCAAAATTCTTGAGAGAATAATCTGTTCTTTAACTTCCTCACTAACTATCTGTACTTCTTCACTACCCCACTTGTTCCCTCCCTGACTGCATTATTTGTCCCTACGTGTACTAGTATAGACGTCCCCTTGTCATGCCCCTAAACCTTCTCTACCCTTTCAGTCACTATCCTAGCCCCAGGTAAACAAACAACGACGTCCCCCTCGCTTTGTGTCTTATCTGTCTTTCTCAGAATAGCATCGCCCTCTCTTTTCTCATTTCCCTCTCAATCTCTGCCTCAAAGTAGCTCCTTCTCCTGTTTGCATCTGCCTGGTTGTTGTCTTTCCCCCCGTCGTCTTCCCTCCTGTTTCATTCTCTTCCGTTCCATTCTTTCCTGACGCTTTTTTTCTTGTCACCTTTACTCCTGTCTTCTATTGGCTTCTCTTTTGTCAGATTTTCTCTCACTTCCTTTCGTCCCGTCAACTTTCCTCCCATCGCATTTTCAGCTCTCCTCTCCGGTCCTATTTTCCCTCATATCTCCTTCTCAACGGTTACTTTCTCCCATATCACCGTCACGTCTGTCACATTTCCTGCCGTCGATTCTCCAATTTCTTCCTCTCCAATCACCTTCCCTCCTCTCAGTCTCCTTTCCACAGTCTTCTTGCCACTAATCTGCTCCTTTAGTCTCTCTTTATTCCCAACTCTCCCCCAGTCGTCTCTCTCCATTCTACCGGTCTCCTTCCTAATTGTCATCTCCATCCCCTTCACAATATCTACAAACCTAACTACCTCCTTCAGCAGACAGTCCACCTTCCAACACCATACGCACTGAAATGTGAGTACCTCTTCCTTAGTATCTGCCCATGACTTCCCGCAGCCGGATAAGGCGAAATCAACCCAGCTGTAGCAGTCATCGCACACCAAGTGTCACATTTCCTTGACTTGCCGCTTGCAAGACGCCATATCAGAATTTATTTAATAATAATGATAATAATCTAATTAGCTATTCAAAACAATTTATGCCTTTTTGTGTCCTCCGTATAATGTATATCAGAAGACTAAGTCTAAGTTAAGTGGTCTTCTACTACTACAACAGAAGTATATATTTACATGTCGCTTTCCGTTTGAGAGGCACTCTCGAATGCACCATGTCTGCAAGTTCTTGCAGTAGTTGGTCCTTCTCATTGCATTTCTCCTCTGTGCCGGATCTGAAAATTAAGGACAAGAATGCATGCAAGTGTGTGTGTGTGTGTGTGTGTGTGTGTGTGTGTGTGTGTGTGTGTGTGTGTGTGTGTGTGTGTGTGTGTGTGTGTGTGTGTGTGTGTGTGTGTGTGTGAGTTGAACCAGTTATTACGATATTTGGCAGGTACTTCTTTGTGTATAGTCCGTATACACCAAGTCACTTATTCTCATATATGCAATACTGTAAACCATACTCTTAATTAGACTGACCCATCAACTAGTGCCCAACTATCCTACCGTAGACATATGCTATATGCCCCCTTGCGAATGGGCGTAACACTACGAGTTATCAACACATTTTCTAATATCGCTCACGAAAGCTAAGGTAGTCCAAAATCGTTTCTCTGACTAACTTTTAGGTAAAATTGTTTCTTAATATGTCTAAAGGTAGTTTATGAATAATACTGACGAAAAATTATACTTATCTGATCAATATTTCCTCTGCGTTTTCGATTGTTCCTGCACCGCAAAATCTCAATAATCCAGTCTCAAGATTTTCCAGCAGTTATTTATGTCGGATATACACTGTAGACATATGTCGTACTAGTAGTGTTCGAAATTACACACAGGTGTAGGACACTGCATACTTATATATCTTATAAATGGTAATAAAGACAGACTGTCATCTAAAACCTCACCGTGATTAATACAAAAAACCTATGTCAACCAATCTAAAAATAAAATATGTTGGAACTTGCCAATAACAGGTATTATAATATTATCATGAAAGGACACAAAGAACAGCCATCTTCTAAAAGCGGACTGACGATTGAGGCATTACTCAGTATACTACATACATGCTTGTTTACGTGTGTGACAATCTCCAAATGTAACGAGCATCAACATGACATTCACGTGTTTGGTGAAAAAGAAAGGGAAGTACAATATGATTGCGCATTTACACTGCACTTGTGACTACGAATCATCGAGTGAAATGTACGGGAGTTACTACAATGTAAAGTGTCATACAGTAGATTGGTGAACGCCAACGGTGTCAACGGCTTATCGATGTTTGCGTTAAACATTCGTAAGTAAACAATACTTTGTTGTCTCTCCTCGATGTATTCCAATCAGAACAGAACGTCGGTGGCTGAGTCAAGATGAAGTTTATTATCGTAACTATATCATTGTTATATTATGTCTTTTTTTGTTTAACTTGCCTCGAGTATATGGATTTTACTACACAGATGGCTGTTGTATCACTCATAGCAAAGAGTAATAAAATATCAAATTATTTGCGTTCGTGTTATGAGATTTATGTATAGTTAAAATTTATGTAGGAGTAATCGTAATTATTTGTATATATACAAAGGTTTTGTGTATCTGTATTTATGGTGTGAATGTGTGCTTGCGTGCGTATGTGCGTGCGTGCGTGCGTGTGTGTATGTATGTATGTATGTATGTACGTATGTATGTATATATGTATATACCCATGCATACATGTGTGTATATGTGTATATGTGTGTATTTGTGTGTGTGTGTGTGTGTGTGTGTGTGTGTGTGTGTGTGTGTGTGTGTGTGTGTATGCATGTATGTGTGGACTATATATGTATGTATGTATGTACGGATGCAAGCACCCATGCGTAATAATGTACATATTCATAGTGTAATGGTTTAGGAACCGACACATATAGACTGTTGTCCCTCATCGATAACGTACACATTCATATTCTTCCAGATGATGGTTCTTCTTGCGTCATCTTTACTGGTGGAGCAATCTGCCGGCGGAAAGTCGACCCATGGCGGCAGGTCTGTAGCCGAAATTTACCGAATATGTAAGGATATGTGCAAACAAAATTTCAATGAGTGCCTGAGACGTTGTCCTACCTCCAACGCCAAAGAGTGCAAGAATGAGCTGAAAGAATGCAACAACAAATGCATGAGAAATTTCAATCCGTGGAGAAAAGATAGAAAGGATAAAAGAAGGTAAGCCAACAGGAACTTGCTATGTTATTAGGTGTTTATTATCAATAAGGGATATCGCACATCTTCATTTAGGTATTAAAGAATTATACAACAGAAGCACTTGCTGAAGGATTAATGTTTGGCGAGTATATGAAGACCATTGTGCAATAAGTTGGCGTAATCACGGTCGCATAAACAGCCTCCCTTACTTCACAGACATGGATGCATGGTAGCGGAAGGAATCACACATTGTATTGCACTCACTGATGATAACTCGTGTAGATTGTCTTGACACAACCATATTATTCCGGCGAAAACATTGCTTTCTTGCCGTGATGACGTAATAATTATACTGATTATGTCCGCTGGTACTTTATGTTGGTGTTTTGGTAACCGTTTCTGATTAGTTCACACTGCAGTACTTTGTTCCATGATACATGATATTCGGCAGAATATCCCTAGATTATGTAGCAAGTTTGCCAAGTAAAGAACTGGCACTAATCTCTCTAGTAACAACACTTGTTGTAAACTCTTTCCGTTTTCGCGGGACAAGTGTACGTTCACAACTATCTCAGATTTACTTTGGTACGATGTATACAAATGTAGTTGTAGATAAACACACAGACAAAACTGTCGCAGTCATTTATATCATTACTTCAATACGACCCTCCATCCCACCCTATCATTCTCGTCTTTCTTTCTTGCAGCGTCACCCAACCTATTTCTGCGAACACTTATCCAAATAACATGTTCATATAATAATTGCGTAAACGGGTCAAAATCAAAAGGTTTGACATCGCTTGACTGTGCTATTTTATGTGACATAAGTTAAAACTACAAGTATAATGCACTTGTGTGTATTCAAAAACTGTCCAGAACATTTGGAAGGGAGTGACGTTTTGACGATGCATTTGAAGGTTCATATTCATATATATTGTGGACTTCCCTAACTGTGTAGTTTTTAACTCAACGAATGTATCAAAGAGGACGCGGCTATACAAAACTTGTTTGATCAATAAACTGCTGTAGTGTGTATGTATATATATATATATGATATATATATGCAATATTATATATGTAGATATAATATATATATATATATATATATATGCAGTATTATGTATGTACAGTATTTTATTTGTTTAAATATATACATATACATATACATACATACATACATACATACATACATGCATGCATGCATGCATACATTCATACATACATACATACATACATATATACATACATACATACATACATACATAGACATAAGTGTGTGTGTGTGTGCGTGCGTGTGTGTGTATGGATGTGTGTGTGTGTGGGTGTGTGTGAATATCCTAACCACAAATGTTTAACTAAAATGTGAAATTATTCAAATGCATATACGTTTAATATTTGTCTTTTTCAGGAATTGAACTACAATTTTTTCCGTCTATCGTTGCCGTGTTCGTTGATGCCAGTCTGCATATTGTCGAAGCCGAAATGTATTTCTTGTTGACAGTTTAAAAAAAACATAATATCCAGGCGCAATCTCGCAAATGTTATTGAAGATAATTGTGGTACAAAATGCTGATTCATCGTGTCCTTTATGAAACGATGTCGCACTTACCTTCTTATATATATATATATATATATATACATATATATATATACGGCGATGGCGATAGTCATAATAAACATTGTGAATGCATGTGGAAGCAACGAAGCAACGGCACAAGACCAAAGGTTGGACGGCAAATAAAATTTATGACCACTACCAAAGGACGGAGAGGATTTCAGAAGACCGAGAAATATGAAGGCGAATTGTGGCATAATTCTTAATGATTCTCTAGTTTCACTCAGACATAAAGTAGGCAAATTGAAACATCCCCTTCAATTTGTTTACTATGTCAGTGAATTTAAATAAATCGGAAGCTCAGTTGTGCCTTGCTTCAAGTGTTGCTCCAGCATATAAAAACGTACTGGTGCGAGCCAATATTTGGAATGAATGCCGAATTAGTTCTATAAGAGGTCGTACGTGACATAGTTAACACGCACGGAATGTCTACGGCAATATTGGATGCACGACAAAGTACGGCACTCATTGACCTATTTGGACATAGCGATTCTGCGCATGTGCATGCATGGAATTTATGTTTAGCATGCAAATATATATATAAGTGTGTATAGAAGACATTATTTAGATTTTTGTGTGAATGGATTGTCCTGTGCTAAAGCGCTTCAAGTTCCTCAATTTGAATAATAAAGTTTGTGTTCCTGTTTACAAATGCAGGTCATGACTTATTCTATTTCTTAGAATACAATTTTACATTCTTTTCACCAGCCGTAAATATAGGAATTACTTTGGCAATTTTCATTTTAATTGGAAATATACCACTACTAAATGATTTGTTACATATATGAATACATTATATTACAACATTGGAAATTACCTTTTTAACTATTATCCTCTAGTGAACCAGGGTTTGCATTTCGAGGTAGGTGTATTTGTGTACTTTTTCTTAATTTGACTATTCTTGTCATACAGGCGGGTGAATATGTCTATAAAATTAGTGTAGGCTATGTCTGCATCGGTTTCATTTAAAACCGTATCCCAGTTTACTGCAGAAAGATCATTGTTATAGGATCCTATACAATCATGATTCAATTTCCTGATACATATGTATCTTTTGTCAGTGGTTATATTTATATGTGAATAATTACAACCACAAAATACATGTAAATGATCACTAATATGATGTGTAAATAACCCACTGATAATGCTACTATTAAATTCATTTGTGAAAATGTTATCAATTAAAGTTGCACTGTAATATATCATTCTGCTCGGCTTGTCAGTTAAGGGATAAATACCGAGACTAAACAACATATCCACAATATGTGTTATACCATTGTTGGTGTTATACTTTAAGAGATATATATTGAAATCATCACATATAAATATTGTTTTGTTAGTATTCCTAACTGTCTTGTTGATTGAGTCAAGTTGATCAATATACATATTCATATTAGTGCCTGGTGCTCTATATATACAACTAACGATAATGTTTTTCATATTACCTATATTTAATTCGATTGTAATACTTTCCAACATATCATCAATTACCATATACATGGTCTGCATTACCTTGAATTCAATTGATACGTTAACATAAATAACCACTCCGCCACCTTTCTTATTTTTTATATATTTATGTGAACAACATCATACCCGTTCAACAATACATCAAAGCAATCTTCAGAATCTAACCATGTTTCCGATATAGCAATAATGTCAAACGAGGTGTTTAGTTCAATTATATAATCTTAATTTTTATCCAAATTTGCATTGAGACTCCGAGCATTGAAATGAATGAAGGAGAAGCCTTTCTGAATGTTTTCACTCTTAATAAATTGTTCAACAGAATAATGATTACAGCGTGTAGAAATAGTGTTAAAGAAATTGTTGTTTTCGTCAATGTCACATTCAAAATCACCAGAGTTGTACTCAGACATGCTAAGAGATTTAAATTTGAAAACTGAGCAATGATCATAGATACTGTATATACTGGCGTTAACATTCATATCAGAGTTAATAAACTTAAATTCATCATTGCTAAGAGTATTGTATTAAAAAATGTCTCTACACATGTCACAATAAAAATAAAGCAATTTTATCTTGACATGAAATTTGATTTTGTGCTTAGTTTGCTGACCTCCTGCGAAGTCCATTCTGGCACAAGGAGCATTTCAGTGCTCGTCTAGCCAGGGCGCTTTCATTGGTGTGATAAGTTTTAGGTAAGTCCAAAAGTATATTGTTCGACATGACAGAGTCATGCGAGCGAGGAAATATTGTTTGGTTGGGTGAAGTTACTGCAGGTCGTGATGTCGGAGGTCCTTGTCTGTCATTAGGTCCGCCTATATAAACGTCTGTTGTACACATTTCGCCATGTGAGCGCTGGCGAAGGACTGGGGCAGATCCAGGGTTGAAAGAGACAGGTTACCCTGCTGCCAAGAGAAAGGCAAATCAAGTCGTGAAGCGTGGTGGGAATCGTTAACGTGTGCTACGTTCCCAAGCTTGTGTGTGTGTGTGTGTGTGTGTGTGTGTGTGTGTGTGTGTGTGTGTGTGTGTGTGTGTGTGTGTGTGTGTGTGTGTAATATTCAGCGACCAGAGTGACTGTTCGAGCTTCGAAGAAGCCATGCCGCCACGTCAGCGGTTTATTGAAACAACTTTCCGGTCGGCCCCAACGTATTTGTGTCGATGAGCGATAATCGCGACGCGCTCACCCAGCTCGGGCCATCCTCGAACAGCGGTCTCACAGCGACATCGTCCGACAGCTTGACCGAATGCGGTATGCGTCTGCTGCCCGGCGTCGACATTCACGCGAACGTATTCAACTGACTTCGCAATCGTTTGCGACCGTGCGAAGTCAATTGATACATTTAAAGTTCTACCTTCGAAATGGATGCGGAAACGTGGTTGTGCACGCTTATAGTTAAGACTGCTTTACTACTATGGATGAGTTTAACTTATAGGCTATCCGTTAAGTGTTGAAATACGTTGGGAACGAAAACTTATAGCTGAAACTATTTAATACTCAGAGAACTGAAAAGGTCGATCAATGCCCCCGTGTGGCTATGGGAGGTACAGACGCTCGCCATTGCCGATACAAGATTTAACAAGATTTAACAAGATTGCCACCCAGAGAATTAACTCTAGGTAGCAGGTGGACAAGGAAGCCCTATGCTTATCGAGAGTCCGACCTTTTTATCTATGTGTATCCCGCCCGTCTGAGGTATGTGTCGATTTTATTTTTAAACATATTCAAGCTACTAGCACCCACACAATCAGCAGGTAATCTGTTCCATTCATTTACAGTCCTTTGTGAAAATGAAAACTTTCTTATATCCAATCTACTCTGCTCCTTTGCTAATGCAAGATCATGTCCTCTAGTCCTTCTATCTTTCTTAACTGAGAAAAACATATTTCTATCAATATTTTCATAACCCTTCAATATTTTAAACACTTCTATCTGATCTCCTCTCAATCTCCTGGTCTCTAGTGTTGTTAAACCGCATTTTTTTAGGCGTATTTCATAACTAAGATCCCTCAGATGTTGTATCATTTTAGTTGCTCTCCTCTGCACTCTTTCTAGCATATCTATGTCCTTCCTGCGATATGGCCTCCACGCTTGAATACAATATTCTAAATGAGGCCTAACTATTGTTTTGTACAGCGGTATTATTAGCTCTTTTTCCTTATAGGTTATGTTTCGCCTAATTAATCCAAGGATTTGATTTCCCTTTGAAGCTGCAATTCCGCACTGCTCTGAAAGCTTCATATCAGCTCTAACGGTTAACCCTAAGTCCTTTTCTTTTATAGTAGTACTTAGTACAGTACCCCCCATTGTATATTCTACCTCTTCGTTCCCATGTCCTATGTGGAGGCATTTACATTTCCCAAAATTGAACATCATTTGCCACTTTTCAGACCATTTGATCAACCTGTCAAGATCATCTTGTAAATGCTGTCTATCTCCATCACTTTTAATCCTTCTAAACACTTTTGTATCATCCGCAAATTTTAACACCTTGCTTGTTATTTCATCATCCAAATCGTTGATGTATATTAAGAATAATATAGGACCTAATACTGATCCCTGTGGTACCCCACTCAATACCGATTTCCAGTTTGAAGCCTCCCCATCAACTACTACACGTTGTCTTCTGTCAATCAGCCATTGTTCTATCCAGTTTATTATACAATTTCCTATGCCATGGGCCTTTAGTTTAAGCAGTAATCTTTGATGTGGTACTTTGTCAAAAGCTTTTTGAAAATCTAAGTAGACGATATCTACTGGTGATCCCTCATCTACCCACTTAGTGATGTCTTCCAAAAAACACAACATATTTGTTAAGCATGACCTCGCTTTAAAAAAACCATGTTGAGTTGGGTTTATCAAGTTTTGTTTAACAAGAAAATCCACCATGTGATCTTTAATTAGTCTTTCTAATAATTTACAAATCACTGATGTTAAACTCACTGGTCTATAATTCTCTGACTTGTTTCTCGAACCTTTTTTGAATAACGGTATAATGTTTGCTTCTTTCCATTCTAACGGAACCACTCCCTCTTCTAATGACAAGTTGAAAACTGTTGCAAGTGGTATGCTAATTTGTTCTACAATTTCCAATAGTAGTTTGGGTGGAATACCATCCACTCCAGGTGATTTATTCTCCTTCATAGCCCTTATTTTCTTAGCTACCATTTCCGGGGCTACAATTAATTGTCCTAAATAGTCTGAATCTGCCCCCTTGAACTTAGCCTCTGGTATTGGCAGTGAACTAATATCTTCCCTGGTAAACTCTGAACTAAAGTACTCATTCAGGTCTTCTGCCATTATGAATCCCTCTGATATTATATTTCCAGCACTATCTTCTAGAGGACCGACCTTTTCTTGAACTTTCTGTTTGCTTCGAACATACGCATAAAAACTCTTGCTGTCATGTTTTATATTACTAGCTAATTGTTGTTCATAGCTTCTCTTTGAATTTCTAATTTCAGCTGTAGCTTGGTTAAGTGCTTCTTTATAATTGTTGTTGTCTTCATCATTTCCAGTACATCTATATGACTTCCACATCATTTGTTTATACTAAATTTTTCTAATGGCTTCTTTCGATAAGTGTTTCTTTTTGGACCGTTTTCCTTGTTTTTTGAAGGGTACAAATTTATCGATTATGCATTTAATTTCACTTTTTAATATATTCCAACATTCTGTTGCCGTCTTATTTTTCAGTGTCTTATTCCAGTCTATCTTTGCTAAATATTTCCTCATGTCCTGATACCTTCCTTTGTGGAAATTTCTCCTATACTGCTTTTTGCTATTCCTTTCTGATTTTACTTTGATGGTAAAATGTATCTGGTTGTGATCGCTACTCCCCAGTGGCTCACATATCTTGACATTGTCAACTAATTCATTCTGTGAGGATAAAACTATGTCTAACACATTCTCACCCCTGGTTGGTTCTAGCACATGTTGAGAAAGGAATGTATCTTGAACTAAAACTAAAAACTTGTGGTCCTCTCTCCCCATACTCTGTAGAGTTTTCCATTGTATATGCCCATGGTTAAAATCCCCCATAATAATACAGTCCCGTTTGCTTACTTCCCTTGTAGCGTTTTGTATGTTTTCATTCTCTTCTATGCTTATGTTTGGACTTCGATAAACTAACCCAACTGTTAACGTTGAGTTTCCTGTAACTATGTTACACCAAACAGCTTCTTCGCAATCTGCTTCTCTTTCTAATTTTATTTCATAAGCCTGAATAGATTCTTTAATATATAAAATAACTCCACCTCCCTTTCTTCCTATTCTATCTTTTCTAAACATTACATATCCTGTCAGTCCCAATTCAGCATCTGATATATCGGTGGTGGTCCAGGATTCGGTTATACCTATTATATGAGGGTCAATATCTTCTACCATAATGTTTAGTTCATTTCTTTTGTTTACTATACTCCTTGCATTTAAACAAACACATTTATATCCAGCTTCAGAAGAGTTTTCCAGACTGTTATTTGTTGATTTATTTGTGCTGTCTTTATCTATGCCTCCATTTTCAGGCTTTTCTGTGAGTCCCCCCTGCGAATCTAGTTTAAACAGATGCAACCTGTCCCACTGTCAACAGATTGCAGCAGATTCTCTGAGAAAACTGCTGCCCCCTTTCCACTAAGATGGAGGCCATCTCTCATGTACATATCTTCCCTCCCAACAAAGTATCCCCATAAATCTGTGAATCTCACTCCCTCTTCTTCACACATCTGCTCAGCTAGTGCATTGATCGCCATCCTCTTGCAGTTTCTATACGTTGCCCCCCTTCCTCCCATTACTGGCAAAATTCCTGACAAAATAACCTGTTCGACTCTCGTCTTCTTTAGCTTCCTCACTAACTGTCTATACTTCTGTACTATCGCAGTTGTTCCCTCCCTGTCTGCATTATTTGTTCCTACATGTACCAGTATAGACCCCCCCTGCCATGTCCCAATACCTTCTCTACCCTGTCAGTTACATGTTCAATCCTAGCCCCCGGTAAACAAACAACGATGTCCTTCCCCTCGCTCAGTGTCTTGTCCGCCTTTCTCATAATGGAGTCACCCATAAACACCCTCTCTTTCCTCATTGCCCCCTCAATCACTGCCTTAGAATAGCTCCTTCTTCGGTTTGCATCTGTCTGGTTGTTGTCTCCCCCCCCTGCCGTCTTCTCTCCTGTCACATTCTCTTCCGATCCATTCTTTACTGTCGCTTTTTCTCTTGTCACCTTTCCTCCTGTCAGCGTCCTTTTTTGATCAACTTCTCTTCTATCACATTTGCTCTCATGGGCAGACAAAAAAGCGGCGTTACTGTAAGGCTTTGTTTAGCACTGGCGGTGGGGTTTGCAGCATGGTGAGCCATTATACAGTGAAATGTAATATAGCAACGTGCGAATCAACGTAATAATAATGTTGAGTTAATAAATCCGTGTTAACTTGGATTCAAATGTAGGCCTAACAGTCATTGTGTATAATATATGCGCGGTGACACCCTTGATAAAAATAAAAACTTGTTTGCCTGTGTGAAATGTTCCACTGCCCGTGTGAGATGAACCTTAAGAAAGCCTGATCACCACCGTCTTTCACATGACGGAGCGGTGTGTGAAGACACGCTGGTGGAGAAGGTCTCAGCCTGCGAACGAGAGATGACCGTTTGACAAGGTATGCACTAATGTGTTGGCTCCCGGTTGGCGGCAGCACCGTTGATTATTATTTCAATAGGACATTAAGGCCACACCACCGTTGGAAAGCATTACGAACACTGAATTACAAAAACTGGCGCACGTTATCAGGTATGCATGTGCTAATGATAACGCGCTGTTAAACAACAGGAACATGTCAGCGTTACGGAACGTTACACAGAAGCGCAGAATTGTAAAAGTTAATTCATGTCTACGTATCGGAGATTTTAGTGAATTCTATGGTGCCGTTATGCAAGTTTTACTAGGCAGCACTGGTGGACAAAACCGTGATAAGGAAATGGTGGAGCAATATTGTAATGATAATTGTTATACGGTGAATGGACAAACTGTATATCAGGAGCAAGTCGATCAGCTTATATCCAACCTTCATAAGGGGAAATCTCCAGGACTCCATGTAATAATTGCTGAGCATGCTATTTATGGGAAATCCCCATTACGTGTGTTCATTGCTTGCATCGCTATGTACTGTTCTACTATCCGGGGCAAGCGTACCAACCGTATTCACCATTTTGTAATAGTTCCCGTAATAAAGAAATGTACTCTTAACCAAAACATTGCAGAGAACTATCGGCCAATTACACTAAGTTCTGTAACCACGCTAATATACTCTGATAACCAGTTTGGACTCCGAGAGAACAGAGGTACAACATTTGCATGTAATTGACTCAGTGATATTACGTCTTATTTTAAATCACAAATCAGCCCAGTGTTTGTAGCCGCCCTTGGTGTTGAAAATTGTTTTTATTCTATATGTCACGTGTCATATTTTTTTAGCGTTAATGCATGTTCTACCTGTACACCAGTGGCTACTATTGTATAATTGGTACAAGCTGACGGCTATGGTAACATGGAATGGTTCCTACAGTAAATCCTTTTCTGCAAATGTGTAACTCGTGGTACCCAGGAAGCATTATCTCGCCATATCTGTTTAACATTTTTATTATTCAACTTTTACTAGACTACAGTTAGTGTGATGCAGACGTTATAATAGGTGAAACACTGTTCAATTATATGGCTTATGCCGATGCTATTACCCTGTTCTCTACCAAATTTCAAAGTCTACAAAACCTAATTGATATGTATGTTGCAGCAAAAGATGGCGATTCAGGTTTGTGGTGGAAAAATATATGAAAATAATTGTTGGTAAATGTCCCTTGTACCAAGAACCAAATTGGAGGCTGGTGACAAGTGTTTATGTTATGAAGAATCACTTGATATATTCGGCGATGTATGCAATCGTGATGGTAATTACTCCAGCGATGTCTACAATATATTAACAAAATTTTGTTTTATGGGCTTGGTAGTGCTGATACGTTGTACCTAGAAGCTACTCCTGATTTTCGAGCGTATCTTTATACCTTCATATTTCAAACCACTTTAAGTTATTAATTAGAATGTATGAGCAACTCCGCTATCCAAATGCATCAACTTGAATCTGTACAGGGTAAACTAATTAAACAAAGTCTTGGACTAAGTCAACGATCGAACAATACGGCTTTACCTAAAGCACTAAACATCGATGAGGTAAATATAAAAGTTTGATCCTTATATAAAAGAATATTTAAAGTGGAAAGTTCTGCGCGCCGACATCTATTGTCTCGTTTTATTGTCTATGGCGTAACAGTACCTGGGACTCTGCTGGACAGGGTCGTATTCATGGGCGAGTCACCCACTAAACGAGCTTCTAATAAGCACACCAGATCTGTAACCACTGTGCCTAACAGCGATGGTCACGTTGACTCGATTAGACACCTTTTATTCACTGATAATTTCACTACGCCATATTCACATAAACATCTTTTAGTCCACCTCTTAACCAGTGCACTCTAATTAATGTTGTCTTCATTTTAACTGATCTATGTAAGTTATACCGAGCGTACATATTAAACGATGTCATTGTATATATTGTCGCTAGTAACTTTTCTAGCCGTCTTAATATTCATCGTGTGTCTTAACATGCAAATCTACATAAGTTATATTAAGTTGACATATTGTATAATGTCATTTATGTATTGCCGTTAATCACTTACAGGTAATTTTACTATTATTGTGTGTCTTTCATATTTCAATGTATATATATTGTATTTTTATGTTTCTTCTCCGGTAACGGAGTTTGAATAAATTAATAATAATAATAATATATATAAACATGCATACTTATTTCTCTGTCATTATTTAAAACACCTAAAAATAACCACGGACGATCACGTTTGATTGCGCAGTGAATTTTTCTTTAAAGACCAAACAAAATATTGGATAGTTCGCAACGGTTCGGGCGGCAAGTTTCACAAAACCGAAGAAAGGTCAAACTACATTCGCAGTGGTGAACATGTCGGTTTGTTGTTGTTTTGCATGTTAGCATACAACCAACAATTTTACTAATGCGATTCGGAATTATTATCTTTAAAAAGTGTTTTGATGCGTCTGTTTGACTGAAGGGTGTGTGATTTGATACGTCAATACCTGACTTTGATATTGTCTATCTCAAAACATGAATTCAACTAATGGGTCTATTCAACTATTCATAACGTTACAGCACATTGGCTTATTCGGATGACACTAATATCATAGTAAAACTTTCCATTTTTAATCTTGCTCCATATCGTTATAAAGTACCTGAAGTTTCTGAACTTTTTCGACGCGTAACGTATTGGGACTATTGGCACGGTTGTCGAGGAATTTGTTGCACGGGCTTTACTTGGAGCAGTCTGTTGTTGAAGACTTTCTCAATCCAGTACACTTGACGTATCTTCCATACTCAGTAGATACGAAAACAAAAATCACGTAAACAGAATTGCACCTGCGCAAGTGTTGGTAGGTTTTTTGTAGCACGAAGTTCCATTTGCCATCCTATAAAGAGAACCAGCGATAATCGAAACAAATCGAATTATAGAGAGTAAGAAGAGCAACTATTAACATGTGTTATACAATGGCAAATAAAACAAGTAATTTCTAATATAGCGCAGTATCCAGTCCTCAGGACTGCTCAAATCGCTTTACACTTTACTCCCTGACAGACCTGACCACCATGTCGACTTCTTTGGAAGCATCCAAGCCACGCTGCAATTAATGAGCGAAGACTCCTGCAACACAAATATCCACCCCTGTTGCCTTGTTCGGAAGGGTGGCACTTTATTATCTGCGGGTTATTTTCAGTTGGGAATGCTGTTGCACCATCGGATAATGTCAAAGGTATTCTTGTCATTTGCTACATCTGCCAAACAAGGACATCCTCCACTAAATTATTCAAGTTGAACTTTCCATACTATTCTGACGAGATCATGACCCGGTGTGGAACAATGACGAATTATAGTGTAGACCAACAACGGAAAAGGACAATTTAACGTCACTTTGGTTAAATTGGGGAGTCAAAATTATTATTATTAGTTTATTCAACGTCCGGTACCGGAGAATAAACACATAAATCGACAACGTAGACACCCGAACATTGGACAAATGATCACTAAAATAATTGGCGATAATACATGCAATGGCATTATGTAATAAGTTCAGTTTAGTTCAGTTCAGGTCTTCCCGAGACCTGTCAGGTCGTAGGGGAAACATGAGGTACGCGAATGCTCTCCAGCCGAGGCGGTCTAACGCAAGTCTCAGTAGCGTTTGGACGTCAAGGTCGGTCCATCCACCCAGGTCTTCCTTTGTATGCTTACACCTAACACTAAGCCAACTATTCCCGGCTTGTTCAGTTATACATTCAGTATGTATGAGTGATCTACATACGGAGGGTATTAAACCAAAACACCATATATGACTTTTTGTTTTCGAATAAACCCATTTATGTGCTTATTTCTGAGTAATTATGTAAAAACTGGGTGATATTTCAATATATTAAGACAAAAACTATACCGTCTGATATCAAGGACCGACACCTTTTTTGTACAATACAATTCCGAAATTTTGTCCAATGACATGTGTAACCCGAATTGGGGTTTGTTGCGTTTTGCCTTGAACACCTACGTTATAATGACATAATGAGTCTTCTTACTACTCAGTAAGATATGGAGAAACATTGACTACAGCTTCCCAACTAAGATCAGACTGTACAGAGCCCTTTTTGTCTCCATCCTGCTCAACGGCTGCGAAAGTTGGACAGTGACGGCTGCAACGACGAAGACGATACAGGCGTTTGAGACGAAGTGCTTCAGACGATATATTTTATATATATATATATATATATCTTGGCCGAGCACAAGACGAATCACTTTGTTCGAAGACGGATCACTGCTCTGGCAGGCCCACGGGAGCCATCCCCCCAACAGTGATAAGGAGAAAGGTGGCATGGTACGGCCATGTCACACGTCACGACTCCCTTGCCAAGATAATCACCCAGGGCAGAGTCGAATCCTGAGCTACCTGTGCGTGGAATACATCATTGCCCTGCTGGAATGCACTGCCTTGTGATTGACGTGCGGTCATTCTCATGTCAAAATTGTATATTGAGTTGGAATCTTAATGTCGGTGGTTAGGTTAGGCCTGTGTCTATGTGGCTGTATTTGTTTTGAATATATATTTTGTTGTTTTCTCAATGTTGCACTAAATAAAGGCCAACATCCTATATTACTCACTCACTCGCTCACTCACTCACTCACTCACTCACTCACTCACTCACTCACTCACTCACTCACTCACTCACTCACTCACTCACTCACTCACTCACTCACTCACTCACTCACTCACTCACTCACTCACTCACTCACTCACTCACTCACTCACTCACTCACTCACTCACTCACTCACTCACTCACTCACTCACTCACTCACTCACTCACTCACTCACTCACTCACTCACTCACTCACTCACTCACTCACTCACTCACTCACTCACTCACTCACTCACTCACTCACTCACTCACTCACTCACTCACTCACTCACTCACTCACTCACTCACTCACTCACTCACTCACTCACTCACTCACTCACTCACTCACTCACTCACTCACTCACTCACTCACTCACTCACTCACTCACTCACTCACTCACTCACTCACTCACTCACTCACTCACTCACTCACTCACTCACTCACTCACTCACTCACTCACTCACTCACTCACTCACTCACTCACTCACTCACTCACTCACTCACTCACACACTCACTCACTCACTCACTCTTTAATTAACTCACTCACTCACTCAATCACTCAATCAATCACAAGATTTAAGATTCCACTTATTTGACCTTGTCAACATTTACATTATATGCTTTAATTCATTGGTAATATGAATAATATATAAGGTCGGGGAGACTCCCGTTAAGACATATATTGTCGCTAGCAAGGGAGCCACCCCACAAATGTAAACAATAACAACATGTACATAGTATGATCAGATTAGTAAATTATAATCAGTGCTTTAAGAATTACAAATATAGCAATTCTGGATAAAATAGCATGATTCATAACTTAGAATAATGTAAATGTTGATGTAACCCGGGAAACCATGTAGACTGTGGATATACATTTTCTGAATGATAATGTCTGGTGTATTATTAACTGTCTCAATTACGCGATATTTAATGCATTTCTTAGAAAATTCATGTTTGACTCTAGACATTCGCAGATCATTTTGTGTTGTGTTTGTTTATGAATGTCACAGTAGTGTATGCAAGGAATATCTTATTCGGGTAACTGATTGTTAATTATTTTTAGTAGAATTATATAAATGTCATCCAACTTTAGTAATTGAAGTGTTTTATGAATAGAACGTGTGTGCGCATTGTATTTATGGTAAAAAGTGTTTAAGTGTATTTAGAATTCCTATTGTTTTAGTTATTTTGTTTGCTATTTTGTTTGTGTGACTCTGCCAGTTTAAATGTATATTTATGGTATTGCCTAAAAAATTGAAATCATTTATATCTTCAATGTTTGTCCCATTTATTTCTAATAGAGGGTGCTCTACTTTCTTTTGAGGCATATAAAAAATCATAAAAAAATTGTTTTGGTATTTAGTGAAAGTTTATTTGCTTTCAACCAATCTCTAACATTTGTGAGTTCTTTGTTAATATTGTCACTTTGCATTTGGCCTTCTGAATCTTTAAATGACCTTAAAATACTAGTAAGGATAGTGTCATCTGCATAAGTTACGAATGTTAAAAGGTCAACTTTAGCAATTTTTAATTTGTTTGGAAAAATATGCTTTGCAAATATCATGTTTTATCAATTTTAATATTTTGGTTGATATACCATCTATTCTTCAACTTGATTTTGGAGGTAAGTGAATAATTATGCTGACAGCTATATCTAGTTCAATTGGTTTAAAAATAAAGGTGTGAAGTGTTGTGTTTTTCAAATAATCTTTATAGGATTTACCATCAGTTGTAGTTAATTTAGAGGCTAGAATTGGACCAATATTTGTAAAACAAACGAGTTAAATCTATTTGCAATAATGCATTTATTGCTTACCATTTCTTCGTCCACTTTGACCGAATCCGGAATTTTTTTTTTCTTTGGGTGTTTTTAAATAATTTATTTAATTAAGCACCACTTCTTTTTAATATCATATTTATACTTTTCAAAAGTGGACTGATAATGCATTTGCCTAGCCAACAGAAATATTTATTTTAAGAATTATATTATAAGTATGCAAATTAGTTTTGAGTATAAGGTATTGATCCGTAATTACCGTCGTCTGTTTTATTCTTGCATAACGTTTATTTCTAACCTTAATTGACCTAATAATGCCCTGAGTAATCCAAGTTGTTTTCTTATGTTTATATGTATTAAATTGTAATCAAACATCAAAATTAATCTATAGCCATCTATTTGCAATAATGAGGTATCATCATCGAGCCACGTTTCTTGTAAAGCACTGATCTCACAACCACTATTTTTAAATATCTCTAGTTTTATCTTAATTTCATAATTTTAAACTCTGACTGTTTAGACTGAGCACGATAAATGTATTTTATTTGTTCTGTAAATAATTTACTAACTTGTCGTCGTCAAAATAGCGTGATTGCTGGCGTGCTTCAACGTACCCATCTTCTTTAATTTCATCTTTTTAAAATGTGATACAAAGAGTGTTTCTCTAGACCACCAAATTGCTCTAGAAAATTGGTGTTACTCATAATGGATATACATAGAACACAACATAATCAACACGTAAACACGTACTACTACTACCCGTAATGAAAAAGCTGCATAAGCATTATCCTGGGCAAAATGCAAATATGATTTGGAACCGAGACTATTATAAACATTTCGTAGACACATATTATACAACGTACTTATTTGACTTATATCTATGCCAATACGACTTTCAGAATATCATGGAACACTCAATGATAATTGTTTACGCAATTTGTCAAAAAGATTCTTCAAATCCTCAGCTGGTATTTTAGTGAGCAAAATTTCTGATTACTTTCCGTACTTTCTAAGTCTGGACTATGTCGAAACCTCTAATGCGATACCAAGGTTTATACGAATAAAACAACAAAATCCTGACTCACTCAATACATTTTAAACTGAAATAATTAACTCAAATCTTTATGATAAACGTAACACAGATACTCTTGCGGATCTGAATGAAAACTACAATATCCTCGATGAAATTGTTACTAAGCTATGGATAAATTTCTACCTATTAAAGTAATTAAATTTAACAAATATATACATAACAAAACTCCTTGGATTACCAAGGGCATTATTATGTGAATAAAGTTTCGAAACAAATTGTATTCGAGAATGAAACAGACTGACGTAATTACAAAGCATTACGATAAACTCAAAACTGACTTACATACTTATAACAAAATTCTTAAAAGTAATATTAGATTAGCTAAGCAAACGCATTACCAATCCAGTTTTGAAAAGCATAAGCTTGATGTTAAAAAGACGTGGTGTTGAATTAAATAAATTACCTAGAAAAGTCAAAAGAAAGAAAAATTTTCAGATTTGTTGATGATTAGCGACAAGTGCATTATTGCAAACAGTTTTAACACGTTTTTTTACTAATGCTGGTCCTACTCTAGCCTCTAAAAGAACTACTAGTGCAGGTAAATCATACAACGATTACCCGAATAACCAGATATTTCACACCTTCAGCTTTAACCCAATTAACATGGAAACTACTGTCAATATAATTGATCGTTTACCTCCAAAATCAAGTTGTGGAAACGACGGTATTTCAACACCATTACTAAAATAAATAAAACAATGATATCAGCAATGCAGACACTCTAATTATTAACCAATCAATAATAACTGGTATATTTCCAAACAAATAAAAAATTGCAAAGGTCAGAAACATCACCTTTTAAAAAAAGGTGATGTTTCTGACTTTAACAATTATCGTCCTATTTCTATCCTGCCAGTGATTTAAACAAAATTGAAAGGTTTATGTTCGATCAAATCCACGATTATTTCCATTCTAAAGCGTTATACTACAGTAGCCAATATTGGTTTAGAAATAAACATTCTACTGAGCTTGCTACACTCGAAATCATACAAGAACTTGATAAATCGGTTACTCCAATACATATACCATAGCACTTTCTAGTGACCTTTTCAAATTCATAACGTATGCTAACGACACCACCCTTACTAGTACACTAAATACATTTAACAATTCAGAAGACCAAATGCGATGTGACAATATTAACAAAGAACTAACAAAGATTAGCAATTGGTTGAAAGCCAACAAACTGTCACTAAATGCCAAAAAGATAAAATTCCTGATTTTTCATATGCACGCCGCGCGGTCATGTCGTCGTTGATGAAGATTGGCGCATTTCGTTGTTGTGTGTTGTGTTGTTTCAGTTTAAAACGGGCTCGGGAGACCTCATGCCCGATCCGCTCAGTTCGAAATCGCACAATGACAGGGCGACTGTCCTTCTGTTTACGTCCCAGGCGGTGACTCCTCTCTAAGTCTTTGAGGCCGATTTGAGGGGTGACGCCCATCTCGTTGTTGATCACCGACATAACAATGACGTCGGTGTCTTCGCCATCGCCGGTCTCAGGGATCCCATGTATATGCAAATTCGGCCGACGGGTATATTGCTCCGGGGAGTCGCTGCTGTCCTCTAGCGTTCGCACTTTATCTTCAAGCTCGGCGAATCGTACGTCTTTATCATTTAGCTATTTAGTGAGGTTCTCAATGTTCTAGGTCAGTGAGTCGATTTTGTTCGCAAATTCGCGAGAGTAGAGTGTTTTTTTATTTTCGCTAGAACATCGTCATCATTGAGTAGTTCGATTG
The DNA here is from genome assembly GCA_963995525.1 of Escarpia spicata. Lineage (NCBI taxonomy): Eukaryota > Metazoa > Annelida > Polychaeta > Sabellida > Siboglinidae > Escarpia > Escarpia spicata. Next base: position 50,525,563 of record OZ023212.1, read on the forward strand.
TTCGTAGTGCAAGCATGTTTAATCACTAACTCAATAACTCACTCACTCACTCACTCACTCACTCACTCACTCACTCACTCACTCACTCACTCACTCACTCACTCACTCACTCACTCACTCACTCACTCACTCACTCACTCACTCACTCACTCACTCACTCACTCACTCACTCACTCACTCACTCACTCACTCACTCACTCACTCACTCACTCACTCACTCACTCACTCACTCACTCACTCACTCACTCACTCACTCACTCACTCACTCACTCACTCACTCACTCACTCACTCACTCACTCACTCACTCACTCACTCACTCACTCACTCACTCACTCACTCACTCACTCACTCACTCACTCACTCACTCACTCACTCACTCACTCACTCACTCACTCACTCACTCACTCACTCACTCACTCACTCACTCACTCACTCACTCACTCACTCACTCACTCACTCACTCACTCACTCACTCACTCACTCACTCACTCACTCACTCACTCACTCACTCACTCACTCACTCACTCACTCACTCACTCACTTACTCACTAAGTGTCTCATAACGAGGAGGTCGTTGGTGCACCACTGGTTACTTGACAGCTCCCGCAATATCTTTTTATTTTCTGCCGCCTTCTTAGAGGTGTCTTCCCACCTGTTCCACTGTCTCCCTATCGCCTATATCCGTGGTTATAATTCAAGAGTTTTGTTTTGCAAATTTACAAAATGTTTTTGGTTTCTCATTTATATAACATACGCACACATGTACACAAGCACATACGAACGCCCTTACAAACGCACATGCTCTCGTACGCAACCACACACAAGCACACGCCCACGCACATTTTAGAAGAGCGCGGTGGCTTAGCGATTAAAGCGACGGACTCTCAATCGAGAGAATCCTGGTTTGAATTATCTTGGTGCCTTTTCGAAACTTGGGCAAGTTCGTTTTCGTTGCTCCAGTTCACTCAGCTGTGTAACTGATTATTGAACGGTGGTTGATATGTGTGTACGAGTTTTCGTGCAGTAATCGCAGTGTGGTTGAATGCATCTCAGAGGAGTACAGATAGTGTTCGATTGGACAGGTCTGCCTGGGAGTAACGTTTAAAGCACTTTGAGTAGTCCAATGGACTGGATACAGCGCTATATACGACCATATATTGTACAAATACAAATACACACACACGCGCACGAGCACACGCACGCACGTTGCGAATTTGTTTATTTCTCCAGAACGCTGTCTTCTTGGACAGTCGCGTTGACGTTGATGCCTGGAACTAGTTTATGATGACACTTTCATTTGACTCTTGTCCACGTATGTCCAGTGCTTGTTACCAATGCGTCTCCATGTGAAGTGTGTAATAACTACGGCCGACTGTCGTCATTATCTAACAGTGACTTAACTTTATTTATTCTACCATAAATATTCGACTAGGGTCACACACACTAAAACAAACCCAC
>OZ023212.1:50533371-50586433 GCA_963995525.1 Escarpia spicata
TCAGTCGTATTAAAGTAAAAATTGAAGTGGACATGCTTGAACATAATAATTAGCTTATGAGACAAGATACCCATTTTTTTTAAATACACAACACATTTTTATCAATACGTAATAGGAAAATAGCATTATTTAAAAAATGCAAATACAAATATAGAGAGTTTTATTCTCAAGATAGACAATATAAATATTGAACAAGTTAAGGAATTTAATTTCTTAGGTTTAATTACTGATACAAATTTGAACTGGAAAAACCATACTGAGAAAATGTCAAAACCCTGTTCTAAAAATATTGGAATTTTAAATAAATTAAAACATGTGCTACCTCTACAAGTTATAGTAAGGCAATTAATTTAGTTTACAACATATTAATTACTGTATCATGGCATGGGGTTTTAATAAATCAAATATCAAATAGAATAATAACACTTCAAAAAAAGCTTCAAGTATTATTACCTTAAATAATTATAATTCTCACACAGAGCCACTATCTCAAAATATTAAAAACAGAAGACATTCTTAAACTATGACACTTAACATTTTATTATAAATACTTACACAACGAGTTACCATATTAATTACAAAACTGGAGGATAGTTTTAACTATGACATACATAATTATGATACAAGAATTAAGAATGAATTATACACTTATAAAGCTAAACAGGAATATGCAAATAAATGTCTTAGCCATAAATTGCTACTTTTAGTAAATAACATCCCAGATATAGTTAAAGAAAATCTTAATACACATAGTGTAGAGGGATTTGCCAAGTACGTGAAACTTTATTTTATGTAAAATTATCAAATTTCATGAACAAGGCAAACTGCTTTTTATGCAATAACCAACACAAGCCCATTGTAGTTTGAGAATTGAAATTGGCCAAAGGATGACGTTTTTATTGGAAAGTGGATTGCTTCTAATGCAGCCACTTTTGGGCATAAAGATAGTAGGAATGTGATGTCTAACATGCAAACCAGATGGGAAACTGAACCCTTGTACAGCCCCATCAAAGTTTCTCAGGCACACATTCCTACAACATGACGACAATATACAGACATACATTATTTGTCGCTATAGAAGTATAAAACCACTATGAATATAAACCTAAGCAAACAATACAAACATTCCACCACCAATAGACACATGCAATTACAAAAAGGTGGGGCCATTCCGCCTATCCTGTATAAACATAAGGAAAAATATATACCGTTTGTAAAACAAAAAGCCTGTCGACGCACCAAAACCCAACACATTCAAGAATTTGGGATATGCCCTGTGTTAACTCCGAAATTCGGGAAAGCGTTGCGACATTTTCCAACTTCTTTTTTTTACCAACGGTGTACAGTAGTTGTATAACTAAACGTGCCTAGGCAAAAAGGTGGGGAGGAGGGCGGATTTAGAAATATCAGGATATACACGACATGACACACAGATACCTAACGCGCAAGTGGCGGCTTAACCGCTAATCCAAATCGTAGGCTGGGGCCTAATCCTGGCATGTCATGATTGGCTGAAGGCGCTGGGCGGTTTTATTAAGCCAGACAGCTGGAAGTAATTATCGCCTCAGCCAGTTACCTCACTACCCGCACTAGGCCTGTCCTGGCCATTGCATAAAATACAGTATGCTCTGCGTTCATACCTTCATTTATGCAATAACCAACACAAGCCCATTGTAGTTTGAGAATTGAAATTGGCCAAAGGATGACGTTTTTATTGGAAAGTGGATTGCTTCTAATGCAGCCACTTTTGGGCATAAAGATAGTAGGAATGTGATGTATAACATGCAAACCAGATGGGAAACTGAACCCTTGTACAGCCCCATCAAAGTTTCTCAGGCACACATTCCTACAACATGACGACAATATACAGACATACATTATTTGTCGCTATAGAAGTATAAAACCACTATGAATATAAACCTAAGCAAACAATACAAACATTCCACCACCAATAGACACATGCAATTACAAAAAGGTGGGGCCATTCCGCCACAAGGTCACCAAGAGGAACCTGTGACCACCCCACCGTATGAAACACATCAAAACTTTGACCCAAGATACTTATGCAAGTCGGATATACTTCCTAAAACATCCGATGTGCACCTGCCTGCTTCCCTGATTTGTGCGTCAGATTTCACTCACAAAGTTGCTGCTGTAGCTGCACCAATGCGAAGACTCTGACCTTTAAATGAACTAGTTTGGTAGCCACAAAAGCTGAGGAGCCGTTCAAGGGACACGTCAAATTCACACCGCAGCATAGGCGAACCATCCGTGTACACAAACAGGATACCCTGTACTGGGCCCCTGGCATGAATGAATTCCCTTACCACCGCTGCTTGGTGGATGACAGAACCTTGTAAGCATTCAGCCCTTACCTGCAGAGATGGTGGGCCTTGTCGTGCACTATGCTTAAAACGACCAAGGGACACTGTAATAAGGTCACCAGATAGCATAACATCTCCTAAATGTAAACAGCTTTGAACACTGCACCTTGCCCTCGATACCATTTCTCTTATTCGCAGGTATGCTCTAAATGCAAGGACCATCACGGCCCGTAGCATAATATATTTGTACTGTACATAGAACACAGTTGAGAGAGCTTGTACTAAGCGAGTGGGGATGGTTAGTGTGTGACAGGCAAGTGGACGTCACGCAAAGACCCAAAATTTCGTGCAATAACTTGTGAACAATCAAACTAGTATTTGGATCGGGAAACCCATTAATCTTGTGAAATTATGCCACTGCTGAAACAATATATGCTGGGGCTAACCCTCCAGCATGCATGTGTGTCACAAAAAGCATAATCATTTCCACCGAGATTGGCAGACAAGGATACATGCTCAGTGACTGAAAAAAACACAACCAACTTACCCATGCCCGCTCATAACAAGACTTATAGATTCCCCATAGCTGACTGGGGAGACACAAAAGCTGAGGAGCCGTTTAAGGGACACGTCGAACTCACTCCGCAGCATAGACGAACCATCCAGGTACGCAAACAGGATACCCTGTACTGGGACCCTGGCATGAATAAATTCCCGTAACACTGCTGGCTAGTAAATGACAAAACCGTATAAACATTCACCCCTCTCTTGCAGATAGTATGGGCCTTGTTGTGCACTGTGTTTAAAAACAACCAAAGAATACTCTCCTAAATACGAACTTCCTTTGAATTCAACACCAGGATGCAGCTTCTGGTGTGTGTGTGTTAGGAATGTGTTGAAGCAATTATTAGCCTCTACAATGGTGTATCCTAACAATTAGTAACCGGCTTGCAAATTATGCATTGTTTCACTGAGCAGATATGCGCTGAAGCTATCAAATTATTAGCACACTGATCATTTCCTGTTATGTAAATACCAGTTCAGTAAGTGTGTGTACATTGTGTACACAACCCTTGCTGTTACCACGTACACGGTTTGAATAACATGCAGACAAACCCAAGTTTTGGACATTTGCAGCAATAGGTAATAAAAAGGGTAATTAAACTATTATCGATTACTTTCAGATCTATTACTATTACTTTTGATAAAAGCTATTACTATGACATGAGAAACAATCTATTACCTATTAAAGATTATTACCTATACTGTTACACAATGTCTGATCATAGGTCCTGCGTTGCATACCTAGTCCTCTACCTGTAACATAAAATATGTTGTATGTACCCTTGGTTAAGGCGTCGCATTGATACTGCCCCAACTCCACTCAAGTGTCTGTTGCTGGACTGAAACCACTTGCAATTGCCATAAGTGTAGTAGGATGGATTGTTGTTATAAAGGCGTGTCCTGTGCAGCAGCTTCTCAAAAGATGCCATACTGTGCTCTATATCCTGCTCCAACAAATGCCAAATGTATCCTTGCATTCGACTAACTGTCCACCACTACCTGGAGTCTGAGAGTACTGTCATGGCTCCTGTGTCGAGCATTCACTGGTGTAGACGGAAGAGTTCTCGTTGTCGCAGCAGCGATCTGCCAATGTCCCTGCCAGGCAGCCAAAAATGTCCAAGTGTATATTGTCGAGTGTAACCGATCTTGCCTCTGACTCGGATGTTGGCTGACTCAAGGATGAATTTCAGGAGAAATTCTACAATAATAAATGCACAACAGGACAGTACTCGAACTACAGAGAACTTCACACCCATCGTCATGCACGATAATCAACAATCTTGTACTGGTCACATTTTTCAAGCATATTAAGCATGTCTGAAAACCCAGAAACTTGACCATGACGCCAACTAAATGCATGCAACTAAATCCATGGCAGTAAGAAATATGTTGGTGTTGTTAATGTTGGTATCTGTACCATCTGTACAACATTATATTTTACTCTTGTATGTTTATATTTGTAAATGTATGTGCTGCATCCGACAGTAACACCATTTTTGTGCGTGGATCAATAAAGCATTCTTTATCTTTAATAATATTATTTCACATGCCTCCAGCAACGCATGGCGGAAAGCATATTAATTCACATGCCTCTAGCAACGCATAACAGTAATCTTATTATTTCACAAGCCTCCTTCAAAGCATGGTGGTAATCATATTATTTCACATGCCTCCAGCAACGCATGGCAGTAATCATATTATGACTCATGCATCCAGCAAAGCATGGTGGTAATCATATTATGACACATGCCTCCATCAAAGCATGAAGGTAATCATATTATTTCACATGCCTCCAGCAACGCATGGCGGTAATCACATTATTTCACATGCTCCAGTAACGCATGGCGGGAGTCATATTATTTCACATGCCTCCAGTAACGCATGGCTGTAATCATATTATTTCACATGCCTCCAGCAACGTATGGCGGGAATCATATTATTTCACATGCCTCCAGCAACGCATGACGGTAATCATATTATTTCCAATAACGCATGACGAGAATCATATTATTTCACATGCCTCCATCATCGCATGGCAGTAATCATATTATTTCACATGCCTCCAGTAACGCATGGTGGTAATCATATTATTTCACATGCCTCCAGTAACGCATGGCGGTAATCATATTATTTCACATGCCTCCAATAACGCATGGCGGGAATCATATTATTTCACATGCCTCCAGTACGCATGGCGGTAATAATATTATTTCACATGTCTCCAGTAACGCATGGCGGTAATTTTTATTTTTTTTATTAGTATTTTTACTTAAGTTATACCTATTATCATTATTATTAGACATGTATTAATGGCGAACGGCCAATAGACGTTAATTTGGCAAACGGACATGATATGTTATTTGTGGCGAACGGCCGTGAACACTGAATACTTGGCAAATGGCCATGATCAGTAATTTGTATTAATGGCGAACGGCCAATAGACGGTAGTTTGGCAAATGGCCATCAAGTAATTGTTTGGCAAACGGCCGTGAACACTTAATACATGACAATGCTAAGTATTGTTATTAATGGCGAACGGCCAAGAGACGGTAGTTTGGCAAATGGCCATCGAGTAATTGTTTGGCAAATGGCCGTGAACACTTAATACATGACAATGCTAAGTATTGTTATTAATGGCGAATGGCCAAGAGACGTACATTTGGCAAACGGCCATGATATGTTATTTGTGGCGAACGGCCGTGAACACTGAATACTTGGCAAATGGCCATGATACGTATTTTTTATTAATGGCGAACGGCCAAGAGAAGGTAGTTTTGGCAAATGGCCATCGAGTAATTGTTTGGTAAACGGCCGTGAACACTTAAGACATGACAATGCTAAGTATTGTTATTAATGGCGAACGGCCAAGAGACGGTAGTTTGGCAAATGGCCATCAAGTAAATGTTTGGCAAACGGCCGTGAACACTTAATACATGACAATGCAAAGTATTGTTATTAATGGCGAACGGCCAAGAGACGTACATTTGGCAAACGGCCATGATATGTTCTATTTTTGGCAAACAGCCGTGAATAGTCAATACTTGACAAACGGCCATAACAAGTATTTGTGATTACTGGCAAACGGCCAAGACACGTTAATTTGGCAAGTGGTCATGATATGTTATCTTCAGCGACTGGCCATGAACTTGGCAACCGGCTGTGATAAGTGTTTTATTAGTATTAATGGCGAACGGCCAAGATGCAGTAATTTGGCAAGCAACCATGATATTAATTAATTAATTATATGTTGTTATAGTTACTTAAGATTTTAATTAAAGTGGTATTAAAATGTTGTTCTAATTCATAATCATTTATATGTTATTAATGGCGAACGGCCTAGAAGTTAATTTTGGCTCAAGGCCATGATAAGTAATATTTACAGCCAACAGGCGAGTAATTAATAACTGGCAAACGTCCATAACCTTTACTGGCATTAATAGTCGTCAACAATAAGAGGTGAAAAACAGTCACAGGGCTCTTAAAATATGGACACTAGCCAATTTAATTATGTCAAGCAAACACCAGTTTGGCCATTCACCCTTCAGAAATGAAACATGTCAAAGCCGCATAAACTTTGTGAAATTGGCTAACCGTATATCAATATTAACTGCGCAAGTAGTACTGGGACATGCACTGATATCACCAAGGTATTAATTCTTGCATGCACTCATAAAGTTAATATTGGCAAACGGTCGGTGACATTTCCAATTGCAACGGCAATCTTTATAACTTGGAGTCACAATTTACCCGTCATGCTATGCCCGGTGACAAAAAAAACCAGTGAACCGTAACTACCCGGCTTACGGCTTTAAAATTTGTCCCACGGATGCTACGATATAAGCGAAGATTCCCGATGTCAGTAAAGTGAACACCTTCAGATAGTAAAATATTCGCTTGGCTGTTCCATATATACTTATGTCGCCAGCAAAACAGGCGCCGGCTCCGGTTACATTCCGTTTTGAGCAGAGAAATTACCGCTGCCACTCAAGCTAGCGGACCCATTTTCGAGAACAAAATGGCGCCACTTTCACCGGTGCTCGATTTGGCACAGACACTCTTGCTTAACTCCTCTTGCCAACAATTCGTCGGCAAAGACACAAAGCCGTGATCCAACGGACTGTGGAGTAGGAGAACTTGTTCTGCCTAAATCATTGCCACCCCGCAAAACAATTACAATGTCAGGTTGTATCGCCGAAATCTGTGCCATGGCATAGGCATAACATTTGGTTGCCGAAAAGATAGATACGGTCCGGCCGCTTGCTTCTACGGCCCGGCCTGCTTTTCGGAGTTCGCAATTAACCCAGGGGAACTAGCGGACTCGACAAACTCGCCCAACCAATATGCATGAGAATGTCCGATAATAAGTATTTCTAGATCAGAAATACCAGCCGACATGATTACGGCCGACGCCATTTCTGATCATCACAAGACTTCAAGACAAACAAAGGAAAACCAAGAAGGCAAATATTAAACGAGCAATACTCATCTGTAATCGGCGCTCGAACGGTCTTCCTTTCGCGTTTTGGTAGATGTCAACGAAGTGTAACTGTGTCTGCGTTTAAATCTAATTGATCTATAGGGTATACAAACAGTTAGAAATCAAGATTTAGAAATATCAGGATATACACGACATGACACACAGATACCTAACGCGCAAGTGGCGGCTTAACCGCTAATCCAAATCGTAGGCTGGGGCCTAATCCTGGCATGTCATGATTGGCTGAAGGCGCTGGGCGGTTTTATTAAGCCAGACAGCTGGAAGTAATTATCGCCTCAGCCAGTTACCTCACTACCCGCACTAGGCCTGTCCTGGCCATTGCATAAAATACAGTATGCTCTGCGTTCATACCTTCATATGTGTAAGCAATACTAAACAGTACCACCACCTGTCATGTTTATATTTCATAATAAACGGTGTCTATACCACAAACTATGTTAATATGTGGGCATTCCCCCCCACACACGCATGCAGGTACACACACGCGTATGCACACACGCACGCACGCACACACACACACACACACACACACACACACACACACAGTTATACCTTTTCAACGTACGTATACGAATCTGGACGAATTTGATTACGGTGATGTATTGATTTAGCTAAATTTCTAGGAAGGTGGCTCCTCGATAGCGACTACCACACTGTTAGAGGAGTTTCCTGACACGATTTTTGGTTATTTACCATACATTATACCATTTTTACCATAAGGTTATATGCTTATTTTACATAGATGTATTGTATGTATTATTTGAAATGCCAAATAAATTCTTCTTCTTCGTCTTCGTCTTCTTCTTCTTCTTCTTCTTCTTGCGTAATATGTATTCAAATATTTCTTGCACAATACCAACACTAAATCAGCATCCATATCACTATTCGAACTAAATTTTGCTAAAATACGAGTTATCAATTTAGTGTGAAATATGTTGCAACAGTAACTGTTTTTACACACATATTTATATTATTCCACATGTTACACCTATAACACTGACGCACGTTGATTTCAATTTGGTCCTTGAATACACACAGTGGAAATGTCCTTGACTGTGATATGGTATTGTACACGTGCATATCATCTACAACATTAAAATACAATTGTAATTACAGAGGGAGTAATTTTGCTTGACTTTGTACATAAGTGATCAACACTTAAACTCAACTGTATCTATAAGTATAAGGCACTTCAGATTATAAATAAATCATTAGCATAGTCTATATATCCTGCATTGATGACGATTCTAATTAGTTTCCTTTGCAAAGAAATGATACGGCCCAATCTAGACGGGTACATTGTGCTTCATATTTCACAGTAATAAATCATATATGGTATCACTAACGTACAATACAAGTTACACATGACTTTCATATTTAATATATACCGGACTATGTTTAGTATTGAAATACTCTTTGACATCTTTAAGCTTGAAATCAATTAATAACAAGCTTACAATCAAGTGTTCGATATAAGTACTGAAAAAACACACTTTATTCCACAGTAATCAATCTAAATTTAACAATATGGTTCCAGACCTGCATTTTTGTTTATTTCACGTCATCGATCTTTTGATTTCCGATTACATTTCAATGAATGTTAGCCATTAGAACCAACAGAATTGTTCGCTACATCCGAGAGTTCGTTATAAAAATTCCATACACGCGCAAAAGTGTATTAAGAAAATTCGGGACCAATGGATTTATTCGTTATAAGCGAGAATCCATTATAAGAGAATTCGTTAGATCCAAGGTTTAGTATACTGTCTGTAATTCTACCCTCCAACGCCTTTCTTAAGAGTTTTTAAAATGACAACCGTATGAGAGAATGTATGATTTAGGAGATGTAATTCACACAATTACATTGAATAACCATTATCAACATTGTTGGCAAGGTTTTGTGACGTAAGCAAACCGCGACGTGTCGGGTCTGTGAATTACGCGCGTGTCCTCTATCAAACTGTGCTTTAGCCAACACTGTTTTTATTATGTGCATTATACTACGGTGGCCTGATATCTGCCACGTCAATCTTACCAGCGTAGAGTTATCGACTAAGCAACTAGCATATATGTGTTGTCGGAAAGAAAATGGGTCGTGATTGTGGAACAGTTAAAGGAGATAGGTAAAGGGGAATGTGTTATAATGGGTGATTTTAATCATGGACATATTGAGTGGAAATCACTAGAGAGTGCTGCAGGTGATGACCAACAGTTTATACTTCTAATACAGGACGGTTTCCTTACCCAGCATGTTTTGGAACCAACCAGAGATGGGAATGTGTCGGATGTAATGTTCTATTCTCAAAACGAGTTGATAATTTTAAAATACATGAACCTTTGCGATCTATTGATCATCATCAGATCCATTTTAGTATGTAAGTACAATCACGGAATAAGGTTAAAAAGCGATGGAGGAGAAACGTTAACAAAGGCAAATATAAACAGATGAGAAAATATTTAGCACACATAGATTGAACTAACTTAGTGAAGGACAAGACAGCAACAGAATGTCGGACCATTTTGAAAGATGAGATTGAGGGTGTTATGATATGTTCGGCTTACCATAGTCTAAAATAGGGCATATCACCTGGTTTACGCTGAGGCGCGCCACTGTACCTACAGAAGCAGATTAAAGCCTGAATCATGTTTGCCTCCGTTTGTTTTCTCGTTGCCTGCCAGAGTTAACCCTCCACTACCACTTAATATAAAACGCGGTGCAGATGAGTGGAAACTGTTTAAACAGATGTGGCAAAACTATACTATTGTCGCAAAGATCGACAGTCAAACTGACGAGTATCAACGTGCGTTATTCCTGCATACCATTGGTCCAGAAGCACTGACACTGTATAACGGCATGCGCTTTCCAGATGCACATACTTTGAAAGATGTCATTGATGGTTTTGATGCTCATTTTGTCGGAAAGACCAATGAGATATATGAGCGTTACGTGTTTAACAACCGCAACCAAGGATCTGCTGAATCTGTGGAAGATTATGTTGCTGCTTTGCGCAACCTGTCACAAACGTGCAATTTTTGTATATGCTTGAGAGACAGCATCCTGCGAGACCGGATCGTGCTGGGAATTATCGACAATGCCACAAGGAAGCGATTGTTGCAAGAGACATATCTTACTCTTGCTAAGTGCATCGACATCTGCCGATGCGCAGAGGTCACGGCAGATCAAATACGTACAATAGAACATGAAGAGGATTTGGCCCATGCTGTCACAAGTAACTCACAAAGAGGACAACCGAGATTGAAATGTTCTGCGGGGAAATTCATCCTTTCAAGAAGGAGCTGTGCCCTGCATGGGGAAAGACGTGCAAAATGTGTAACAAGAAAAATCATTTCGCTGAGAAATGTCCAACGAAGCACAAGAATGTCCATATGATGTTTGAAACTCAACCTGACTCAGACTCGGAACAACTCCTATCTGTGACAGAACAACAGCGGCATAAGATCATCAAAGCAGATATGCTGATCAATGATAAAGTTGTGACATTCCAGATTGATTGTGGCGCATCTGTGAATGTCATTCCTGAGAAGTATGTCAAAGACGAGTATAATATGAGTTCGTGCAAGACTTCACTTCATATGTGAAACAAGACAGTTCTAAGACCAAAGGGGAAGACACGGATAACTCTTTGCAACCCAACGAACATGAAGAAGTATTCCACTGAGTTCTTCGTTGTAGAGGAAAATCTCATTCCGTTGCTAGGAAAGCAGACGTCTGAGATAATGGGTCTCATCACAGTGAACTATGACAAGTTTGAGAGTGTGGCGAAACTCACTCCTGAAACAGATGACATTTTCACGACCTTTGCAGGTGTTTTTGATAATGATCAAGGAAATCTACCTGGCACTGCACACTTCGAGATAGACACAAACGTAAGTCCCGTGACCTCTCCTGGTGATCGAGTACCTATCGCCATGCAGTCTCGAGTGAAAACTGAACTCTGCAGATTGACAGAAAGAGGTGTGATCACTCCAGTTGACCAACCTACCGACTGGATTAGTCGGATGGTAGTCGCTACAAAGAAATCGGGTGATCTTCGCATCTGTCTTGATCCTCGCCCGTTGAATAAAGCCCTGAAACGTGAGCATTATCCTCTACCTGTGATGGAAGACATCCTCCCCAAGCTGACAAATGCAAAAGTTTTCTCCAAACTAGATCTGGATAGTGCGTACTGGCATGTCCACCTGGACGAAGAGTCAAGTCTCCTTACGACGTTCCAGACACCGTTTGGACGATACCGGTGGAAACGACTCCCTTTTGGAACATCAGTAAGCTCGGAGCTCTTCCAGAAGCGTCTAAACATCGCCTTGCAGGGACTCAATGGAGTGGTTGGTGTCGCGGATGACATAATTGTGTACGGATCAGGTGAAGATGCAGAGTCTGCCACACTTAATCATGACAACAATCTGACAGCCCTGCTCCAAAGATGTCGATCTGTTGGCATGAAGCTGAACAAAGACAAAGCGGAAGTCCGCAAGAAAGAGATCACCTTTCTAGGTCATAAGATGACAAGTGAAGGCTTCAAGATTGACCCTGGGAAAGTAGACGCAATCTTGAAGATGCAGAAGCCTGTGAATGTTGAAGATGTTCAGCGTTTCTGTGGGTTTGTCAACTACTTGGCAAAATTCATGCCCAAATTATCTGAGGTCCTTGAGCCCATCAGACAGCTGACACGTGCTGGTGTGATGTGGAACTGGACGGCAACACATGATGCAGCCTTCAGTGCTGTCCAGAAGCTTGTTACTGAAGCTCCAATTCTGATGTACTACAACCCGGAACGTGAACTTACGATTCAGTGTGATGCCAATCAAAAAGGAATTGGTGCCGTTCTAACACAAGAAGGCCAACCCGTCGCTTATGCCAGCCGTGCCATGACCGAAACAGAAACTCGATACGCTCAAATAGAGAAGAAAATGCTGGCCATCGTTTTCTCACTGGAGAAATTTCACCAGTACACGTTTGGTCGGCACACAAATGTTGAAAGTGACCACAAGCCACTGGAAGCAATTCTGCAGAAACCTCTATCTGCAGCACCACGACGTCTTCAAGGCATGATGTTACGTATCCAAGGATATGATGTCGCTGTCAGGTACAAGAAGGGCAAAGATATGTACCTTGCTGACACCCTCTCCAGGGCCTACCTGCCTGCCTCACAAAGCATGCACGAAGAATTTGAGCATGTAAACATGGTGAGTTTTCTGCCGATCAGAGATTAGAGACTCTCCAGACTCAAGGTAGAAACTGACAAAGATGAATCCCTCCAGAAGTTGAAATCGGTCATCTTACAGGGATTGCCAGAAGAAAAACAACTGTTGGCTGCTGAACTTTCTCCGTACTACAGCTTCCGGGACGAGATGACTATCCAAGATGGTCTAATTTTCAAAGGAGAGAGAGTCGTTGTACCATTTCCCATGCGACCAGAAATGAAGAAGGCTGTCCACTCGTCCCATGCTGGGATAGAAGGATGTATCAAGAGAGCCAGAGAGTGTTTGTTCTGGCCAGGCATGTCTGGTGACATCAAACACTTCATCTCGACCTGTGAAACTTGCCGTGTATACGAGATATCTCAGCCAAAGGAGACACTTATGAGTCATGAGCTTCCTTCTCGCCAGTGGGAGAAAATCGGAATAGATCTGTTCGAATATGATGGCAAAGATTTCCTAATCACAGTGGACTACTTCAGCAATTACTGGGAAATCGACAGGCTGGAGAATACAAAGGCATCAACAGTCATCAGAAAACTGAAGTCACATTTTGCACGCTACGGATGTCCGTGTATTGTGACAATGACAATGGGCCCCAATTCATCTCTTCGTCGTTCTTGAACTTCTCCAAAGAATGGGACTTTGAACACAGAACTACTAGTCCTTACAACAGCAAACAAATGGGAAAGCGGAATCAGCAGTAAAGACAGCCAAATCTCTTCTGAAGAAGAATAAAGAGCAAGACCAATTCCTTGCGCTGCTCAACTATCGCAACACACCCAGCCAGGCAACAGGGACAAGCCCTGCACAGCGATTCTTCAACAGAAGAACAAGAACTCTCCTTCCCACTTCAAAAAAACTTCTCAAACCAATTGTTAACCTGGAAGGTGAGAGAATGAAGCTACAGGATCACCAGAAGAAACAAGAAAGAGCGTACAACAAACATGCCAAAAACTTGCCACCTTTGGAAGAAGGTGACGTTGTACGTATGAAACCATTTCGGATGGGTGAGAAGAAGTGGAACAAAGCTATTGTCTCGAAACGACTTGACGAACGCTCCTATGAAGTAGAGGTTGGAGACGTCATCTACAGACGCAACCGGGTTAACCTGAGAAAGACCTCGGAAAACCCTCGGTCAGAGTATCTGTGTGTAGAACCTACCGGTGTCTGATCCTGGTTCTGGACATTCTCCTGTGAGCCCAGGAGCGGCTAGCCCAAGTCCAGCTCGAGCTCCTCCCACTCCCGAGAAGATCGAGTCCAAAGTTCCAGTGCGTACAAGATCTGGACGTGTGGTGAAAGTTCCAATTATGGATGACTTTGTTAAATGTTAATTCGCTAAAAGGCACTGGTTTAATTACCACAGCCTAACTGTTGTTTAGTTATATTTAAAGACAGTCAATAGTGACCATTTAATTGTCTGTTGTATCAGAGTGTTACGTCAACGTTATGAGCACATTAAGTCTGGACATTTTCAAGAAACAAACATTATACAAGAAGAGGGATGTTATAATATGTTCGGCTTACCATAGTCTAAAATAGGGCATATCACCTGGTTTCCGCTGAGGCGCGCCACAGTACCTACAGGAGCAGATTAAAGCCTGAATCATGTTTGCCTCCGTTTGTTTTCTCAATTCAAGAGAATCTAAACAGAGGGCATTATTGAAAAATGTGTTCCCCCCAAAAAGCAAGGAAAACGATCTAGGAAGAAACACCTATCAAAAGAAGCTATACGAAAGATTACTTACAAATAAATTATGTGGAGAGTTTACGGAAACACTAATAGCAACTAGAAAGAGGCCCTTAACCTAGCTACAGCCGAAATTCGAAAATCCAAACGGACTATTGAGCAAAAATTGGGGAAAGATATAAAAATTTTAGCAATAATTCTATGCTTATGTATGGAGTAAACAGAAGGTTCGTGATTGTCAAGATTGTTATTTTTAGAACTTAACACAGGTTGGTAGCGTCTGTGAAAGACTGCATTTAGGGTTACAATGTAAAGCTATAGTTGGTTGACTCGTTGCCCTGTAGTGGCTGTCCATAATGTCCTAAGGTCAGATTTTAAAGAACCGGGCCAATATCATTATAATTAGGGTAGACAGGGAGGAAGTGTAATAGTTATAACATGATTGGCCGTTCCATATGAATAGATTATGGTAATACGGACGTAAGTTTAAATGGAATAATTTTACGGCGTATAGTGATGTCGTCATAATGAAGATTTTATACTTGTTGATTTAGAGTATCACCTATTCGATGGTGTTGAAATTGTTACAATGGCGTCAACATCAGCAGGGGTCACATGACTGATGCTAGGTATAGGGTGGAGGTACTGAGGTTTGAAGGTAGAATAGAAGAGATGAGTCCCGAACCCGACAGAGCAAAGACAAATAATCTGGTCTCTTCTGTGGAAAGAAACAATTACGGTGCGGTTGTCAAACACGAAGTCTTTATACCCAGTGGTGGCTTTAACATTGAATTTCTCAATGCATATATAGAGTAGAAGAAATACCGGAGGTATGTGGAATATATATATTATGAGTGAACGTTAGATTAGAGGTATTGGCTTAAACATCTGGTTTTTACATTGTTATAATTGTGCCAAAGGGTGTGGTCAATAATAAATAAATATGGTCAGCGTAATGATACTAGTACATCGAGATTAATGCGTGGTGGCGAATCATCGCTCTGTTATGTGAATGTTAGACAGTAACAAGAAGCGAACATAGGTTGTATTACGGTATCACAGATAATGGTCATTGGTGTATAGTTTGTTGGGACATAGAATACGTAAGGTGGTGTGGTGGGATATTGGGTCCGGATATGTATATATCTATGGCGAACATTAGCTACACATGTTTGTGTGTAGGTACTATGGTTGTATGTGGTGTCGATGTAAAACATATGATATGAAGGATGTAGCTTAAACAACAAGGAATAAGAATAGTTTTATTATTATAGTTATCATTTGTTGTAGTATCGGGCGGGCTGAAGTCTGACAAAGTACACTCGAGGGCGATAAACGCCGAGTAACACCTCGTGTAACAACAGAGCGAGAGTAGACCGCTTACGCGACAAAGGAGAATTCACACCCGAAGAGGGAATTCCCGATGAACCGAGTGAGAACTACTTCGCTCGACTACTGATGGACAAGTTATCCTCAAGTTGACGGTGATGACGAAATGTGTTATCGTTCATTATACATATTATGTTCTCGCATCTCCACATTGCGAGTGCCACGCAAACAGCCGTAGGGTGTTGACCTTTTGTGCCTATATGGCGATTATGTTATAGAATCATTTGATGAAATAATGTAGAATTGAAGAACTGATCAATCCTTGTGTACTTATGAAATGTTATGATAGATATGTATATATGTAAGACTTTGTATGATAAGAGGTTGGGGAGGCTGACGAGTCTTCCTTGAAGAACAGCTGTATGTTGTTTTTTTGTTTGGAAGATGGGTCAATAAATTTTGAGAAACAAATTATTGTGTATAATTACTTTCCCTTCCGATATATCTCAGAACCCGGATATTTATTTGCAAGGCCGATTCACCTGGCGGTTCTTGACAGTGATAATGTGGGACCTCTCGAAAACAATGCAGGACACGTACTATCTGATGGGTGTCAAATGGCAGAGGCACTGAACGAGTTTTTTAGCTCAATGTTTACCAGAGAAGATATCAGTTCGCTGGCATTATCAGTTAATAAATTTGAGGGGATGAATCAAATCGATTAGGGCAGTAGTTTGTTACTCCAGAAAAGACATCAAAGAAAATTAAGATGACGAAAGGAAACATATCACCTGGAGTTGACGGGGTACAACAAAAACTGCTTAAGGAAATTGTAGACCAAACCAGTACACCACTTGCTATATTCTTTAACGTGTTACTGAAAGAGGGAATCGTTCCACTATAATGGACAGAAGCAAATATTACACCATTATATAAAAAGGGATCTAGGAGCAAGACAGAGAAGAATTACAGACCAGTGAGCTTAACATCAGTTTTATGCAAATTATTAGAAACGCTTATTAGAGACCGCAAGGTGGAATTCCTTGTAAAACACAAATTAATAAATGTATCTCAACATGGCTTTCTAAAAGCTAGGTCTTGTCTAACCAATTTCTTATGTTTTTAAGAAGAAACTACAAAGTGGGTAGATGACGGGTCACCAGTGAATGTTGTCTACTTAGATTTTCGGAAAGCATTTGATAAATTGTCACATCAAATATTGTTACTTAAACAAAAAGCACACAGTATAGGGGATGGTGTGATCAGTTGCATACAAACATGGTTGACAGACAGAAGGCACAGACTAATAGTAGAGGGGGAGATTTCAAACTGGGAACCAGTTTTGAGTGGAGTGCCACAGGGGTCGGTGTTGGGACCTATATTATTCTTGATATATATAAATAATTTGTATGATGATGTATCAAGCAAAGTACTGACATTCGCAGACGATACAAAAGTGTTCAGAGGAGTTTTAAAAGATGCAGATAAACACTCTTTATAGGATGATCTAGCCAAATTGGTCAAGTGGTCTGAAAAATGGTAAATGTTACTCAATTTTGGGAAGTGTAAAAGTATCTACATAGAACATGGACATGTGAACAAAGAATACTTAATGGGAGATACTATACTAGGTAACAATCTAAACAAAAAGGACTTAGGAGTAACAGTTAGTGCTGACATGAAAGTTTCTGAGCAATGTGGAATTGCTCCTTCAAAGAGTAACCAAATACTAAGGCTAATTAGGAGAAATATCACATATAAGGAGAATCAGCTAATTGTACCACTGTACAAAGCAATAGTTAGACCACATTTGGAATATTGTATACAAGCATGGAGGCCATATCGTAAGAAGGACATAGATAAGCTAGAAAGAGTGCAACAAAGAGCTACTAAGCTGATTCCTGAACTAAAAAAATCGTGTCTGTGAAAGACGCCTATTAGAATGTGGGTTGATAACACTAAAGACAAGGAGACTAAGAGTAGATCAAATATAATTTGTTTAAGATATTGAGTGGTTATGAGGATATTTATAGAAATATTTTCTTTAAACTGAAAGACGGCAGTATAACCAGAGGGCATAATGCAGCAATAGTCAAGGAACAGTGTACGTTGGATATGAGAAAGTACTCATTCTCTCTGAGGACACTAACTGACTGGAACAAATTATATAATAATTGTGTTAATGCTAGCAGTGTGAATATGTAAAAAAATAAAATTGACATCTGTCGATGGCGGGTAAAACGTAAGTGGAAAATGTATACGCCAAAGGCTTCTTTGTCCGCGTGCCGTCTGGAGCTTATATCTCTTGTCGGCAATTTTGTTAAATCTTGTTAAATCTTGTTAAATCAGTTGAGCATCTGATTGTTGGCAGAGGGGACCAGGATTCGAATCATACTACTACTGACCGCCGTTTATAAACTTGGGCTATTTCGTTCACTTTATTTTGCCTGTGTCTTTCGGACGATAACATTTAAAATGTTAATCCCGCCTACTTGGTGTATTTGCCATGGAAATAAAACGACTCATTCAGGGGGTAAAAGTATAACCTCTAGTGGACATACAGAGCTTGGATCCAAATCTATAAACTTCCTTTAGCGTAATTATACTCACAAAATGACATTGCCGATTAGAAATATAGATGTAAAACATACATGTACGACGGAATTCCCGCCAGATTCACATGTGTATCAGCCATTTTGTAACTTGACGGACCTTGTTGCTAAGAAATATGTGACGTGAAAGACAATTGTGGAAACGCTGTCAATTGTAATTTCATTTTGTAGCGTGGTTAATTGCTTCTTTATATAAATGTTGTAATCTTCACCAATTCCACTACGTCTATATGACTTCCACATCATTTGCTTGTACTTAATTTGTTCTAATGGCTTCTTTCGATAAGTGTTTCTTTCTGGATTGTTTCCCTTTTTTCAAGGAAAAAAATGAAAAAACTTTATCGACGATGCACTCAATTTCACTCTTTAAAATATTCAAGCATTCTGTAGCTGTCATTCTTCAGGGTGATATTCCTGTCTATCTTTGCTAAATATTCCCTGATGTCCTTTTACCTTCCTTTGTGGAAATTTCTCTGTACTGCTTTTTACCATTCCTTTCTGGTTTTACTTTGATGGTAAAATGTATCTGGTTGTGATCTCTACTCCCCAGTGGTTTGCATATCTTGACATTGTCAACTAATTCATTCTGTGAACACAACTATGTTTAAACCATTCTCACATTCCCTAGTTGTTATACCTAAGTATACCTAAGGTGTAGGACACTGCATACTTATGTATCCTATATCTGGAAATAAAGACAGATTGCCATCTAAAACCTAACCATGATTAATACGAAAAAGCTATGTCGGCTTCCAAATATAACGAGCATGAGCAAGACATTCACGTGTTTGATGAAAAAGAAAGGGACATACAATATTATTGCGCATTTACACTGCACTGATGTCTACGAACCTGCGAGTGAAATGTACTGGAGTTATTACAATGTAAAGAGTGTCATGCATACGATTGCTGAACGCCAACGGTGTCAACGGCTTATCGATGTTTGCGTTAAATATTCATAAACAAACTTACAATACTTTGTTGTCTCTCCTCGATGTACTCCAGTCAGAACAGAACGTGGGTGGCTAAGTCAAGATGAAGTTTACGATCGTAACTATATCACTGTTATATTATGTATTTTTTAAACTTGGCACGAGTACATGGATTTCACTACACGGATGGCTGTAGTATCACTCATAGCAAAGAGTAATAAAATATCAAATTATTTGCATTCATGTTATATGAATTATGTGTAGTTAAAATTAATGTAGGAGTAATCGTAATTATTTGTATAGATACATAGGTTTCATGTATCTGTATTCATGGTGTGAGTGTGTGCATGCATGCGTGCGTGCGTGCGTGCGTGTATGCATGCATGCATGTATGTATGTATGTATTATGTATGTATGTATATATGTAAGTAAGTATATATGTATGTATATATGCACGGATGTATGTATGCATGTATGCATGTATGCATGTATGCATGTATGCATGTATGCATGTATGCATGTATGCATGTATGCATGTATGCATGTATGCAAGAATACAAGAATGAGCTGAAAGAATGCAACAACAAATGCAAGAGAAATGTCAATCCGTGGAGAAAAGATAGAAAGGATAAAAGAAGGTAAGCCAACGGGAACTTGCTATGTTATTAAGTGTTTATTGTGCCGTAGATCGGTGAATCTGTACTAACCATTCAGAAGCATACATCAACACAGTTTTGTATATGAAGCATCACTGTACACTAACTTTGTTCAGTTCTAGAAAGTTGTTGACATCTCGAAAGAACAATGTCATCAGCGAGATTTAAACACCAAGGGATATCGCAGATCTTCATTAAGGTATTAAAGAATTATACAATGGTAGCACTAGCTGAAGGATTAATGTTTAGCGAGTGTATCAAGACCATTGTGCAAAAAGTTGGCGTTATCACGGTCGCATAAACAGCCTCCCTTACGTCACAGACATGCATGCATGCTAGCGGAAGGAATTTCACATTGTATTGCACTCACTGTGGATAACTCGCGTAGATGGTCTTGACAGACCCATATTAATCCGGTGAAAACATTGCTTTCTTGCCTTGATGACGCAATATACCGATTATGTGCGCTGGTACTTTGTGTTAGTGTTTTGGTATCTGTTTCTGATTAGTTCACACTGCAGTACATTATTGCATGATTCGTGATATTCGGCAGAAGAACCCTGGGTAATGTAGCAAGTTTGCCAACTAAAGGGCGGGCACTAATCTTTCTAATAACAACATTTGTTGTAAACTTTTTAATTGCATTGGTTCTATGTATACAAAGGTAGTTGTTAATAAACACACAGACAAATCTAGCGCTGCCAAACGTCGCAGTCATTTATATCATTACTTCAATACGACCCTCCATCCCATCCTATCTTTCTCGTTTTTCTTTCTTGCAGCGTCACCCAACCAATTTCTGCGAACACTTATCCAAATCACATGTTCATATAATATTTCCATAAACGAGTCAAGATTAAAGGTTTGACATCGCTTGACACCGTCTGTGCATTCGATGTAAGATTAATTAAAACTACAACTGTATTGCACTTGTGTGTATTCAAAAACTGTCCAGAACATTTGGAAGGGAGTAACCTTTTTGAAGATGCATTTGAAGGTTAATCTTCATATATATATTGAGGATTTCCCTGACTACGTCGTTTTTGACTCAACGAATGTATCAAAGAGGACGCGGCTATACAAATATTAACGTAACGAGTTTGTTTTTTGATCTATAAACTGCTTTAGTGTTATATATGTGTATATATGTGTATATAATACTGCGCATATAAATAATTATAGATGCAGTATTATGTATATACAGTATATTTATTATTTGTTTAAATATATACATACACACATACATATATACATACTTACATACATACATACATACATACATACATACATACATGCATGCCTACATACTTACATACAACTATACATACACATACGTGTGTGTGTGTGTGTGTGTGTGTGTGTGTGTGTGTGTGTGTGTGTGTGTGTGTGTGTGTGTGTGTGAGTGCGTGCGTGTGTGTGTGTGCGGTGTGTGTGTGTGTGTGTGTGTGTGTGTGTGTGTGTGTGTGTGTGTGTGTGTGTGTGTGTGTGTGTGTGTGTGTGTTTGTGTGTGAATATCCTAACCACAACTGTTTAACTAGAATGTGATCTTATACAAATGCACATACGTTTAATACTTGTCTTTTTTAGGTATTGAACTACAATTTCTTCCGTCTGTCGTTGCCGAATTCGTTGGTGCCAGTCTGCATATTATCGAAGCCGAAATGTATTTCTTGTTGAAATCGAAGTCGAAGATAATTGTGCAATCAATTGCTGATTCATCGTGTCCTTTATGAAACGATGTCGTATTTACCTTGTTATATGTACGGCGATGGTGATAGTCATAGTAAACACTGTGAATGCATGTGGAAGCAATGAAGCAACGGCACAAGACCAAAGGTTGGACGGCAAATACAATTGATGAACACTACCAAAGGACGCAGAGGATTTCAGAAGACCAACAAAAATGAAAGCGAATTGTGGCATAATTCTTAGAGATTCTCTAGCTTCACTCACACAAAAAGAAGGCAAATTCAAATATCCCCTTCGATTTGTTTACTAAGTCGGTGAATTTAAAGCATATAAAACGTACTGGTGCGAGCCAGTGTTTGGAATGAATGCCGAATTAGGTATACAAGAGGACTTACATGACATAGTTAACACATCCGACTGTATATCAGCACACGGAATGCATACGGCAATACTGGATGCACGAATCATCGACCTGTTTGGACGTAGCGAATCTGCGCATGTGCGTGCATGGAATTTATGTTCAGCATGCAAATGTATGTAAAAATATAAGTATGTACACAAGACATTATTTATATATTTTGTGAATGTATTGACATATATGCCCTGTGTTAAAACGCTTCGAGTGCCTCACTTTGAATAATATGAATAATAAAGTTTTTGTTCCTGTTTACACATTTCGAATTTCGCGAATTTCAAGTATGCTCCTGCGCAGAACCGAAGTGGGCCGATTTCCGAACAGGTCAGTGTTGATCCACCGGATCCACGCAGTTTCACGTGATGCAAGCCGCATAACACAATACACGCGGCAGTTCATGCTTTATGATACACACGAGCAATACACTCTGTCCAATACCAGCATGCAGTCCGATTATTTTAAACTTTTACGTGAATTATCATACCAAAATCAGATACGATCACACCTGCATGCCAGTCGCAACTTAAGATGTAATTTGATACAAATAGACCACATCACGAGATTCCTGCTGCATAGTTGGATGCGACAGTAAGACATGCATGCCAGTGTATGAAATACACTGGCATATACGATATGTTTGCCACACCCCATTATACATTAACCGTAAGCCCGCTTTTCGAAGTGTCCGTCAACATATCCAGCCTATAACAATAAATTAAAATCGTTTTATATGTGACTAAGTACCTGATAACAAACGCGACTTTGCCGAGAGCATGAAGGCACTTGAACGAATAGCACCATCCAGCAAATGTTTGATAAATTCAAGGAAATGACTGCGATATCAATGTACATCCCAAATAACTGTTGCCTGCATGCGTGCGATCATACACGTGGATGCGTGCGTGTACATGGCTTTTCTAGTTACACGGTAACGCTAGTCGAGTCGTTTGGGTTCACTGAATCGACGCAAACGTTGCGACATGTAATTTAAATCTGCCAGTTGGACAGAGGAACCAAGTTCTGTCGCAACATAAAAGACGAAGAAGAAGATGAATGTTGTCACGAAGCGGTTTGTATAGAATTTAACCAGGCTTTAGAACAGTGGTTTTGTTTACAAAGTATTGTCAAGGGATGGTGCTGCCATCTCTGGTATGTATTGTCGCTGAAGTATGTGCCGGCGCCCTCTGGCGATTAAGGCGCGTAACGTTTTAACTACCGATGAGTTAGTATTTCACTAATTTCATTTGTAGCGTTCACCACTAATCTTACGATTAGGTATACCAAATTTCGGTGAGAGTTGGAATGTACGATTTACGTTATGGTATCCGGCTCGATACAGGGAATCCAGTGATATTAATGGTATAAGTAATTCCCGTAAATTAAAGATTGTGTGAGCACTGATATAGCCAAACGTTTAGGTGGAAAAATATATTTTAAACTCAGCGAGTTGAATGGAT
The DNA here is from genome assembly GCA_963995525.1 of Escarpia spicata. Lineage (NCBI taxonomy): Eukaryota > Metazoa > Annelida > Polychaeta > Sabellida > Siboglinidae > Escarpia > Escarpia spicata. Next base: position 50,556,755 of record OZ023212.1, read on the forward strand.
TGGTTCGAAATGTGAAAGGTTTTGGGAGCCGATTTCTGGAACGACTTTAATTTGTATTAAATGTCGTGATTGGTCAAACTAACTTTCGGCCATCAAGCTATTACAACGGGAGAACGGTAAATCGAATCCAGACGAACATTGAGCAGTGTGAAAGTGTTACACAGGAAATTCTCGTCTCCAGGAATTGGGCCGTAATGTGTTTCCGCCCAACGCCTGAGGTGAATGCTTCTACGATTTGATTAGTACTGATTTGATGTGAGTCGCTGCATTTCACACATTTGAAGAAGACTGAGCTTTAATCTTCTGCGACCCCGTTTTGACTTTACCTTCTTCGAATGACAGCCGTCTCGTCTAATGGCGACTGTCAACGAAGCGTAGCCATTCCGCTGGGCTATCGCTCATCTTACGTGGCGCGGTATCCGTGAAAGGACCCTCTCGACATCAACGACACCGACTTCACGACAACGTTTCCGTGTAGTTGCCTGGTGTTGCGCGTGGAATCGACAAGGAAAATCTACCGTCTACTTTATCGTCCGCGTCGTCTGCTTTCGACTACGTGAATTCGTTCGCCGTGCGTCCTGACATCTCGCCGAACGCGGCCGAACGCTGACATTCGCACATCACGATACATTGGTTACAGCTAACTGACTTTACAACAGTGTACCTATAACTTGCCATGTTAAATCGGGTACCGCCAATTTATTAATTTATTAATACTTACACTCGATTTTGTGACAGATATATATTGATGACAAAGATGCTTTAAAGCGATTCTTTGAGAACTGTAATCTCTTTGTAATGTACTCAATTATTAAGTAATCCTGTTAAAATGATTATTTCATGTAATTCTATGCCTTTATGTCATTAGAATTACACGGATAAAATAACTCCGCGTACGCATAGTTTCCTTATTGGCCCTGCCTGCTCGATCCGTATAAGGTATGCTCATGAATATTCGGGACTGTCCGTCAGACTTCGATTGGCTACGCCGATGATAGATCCAAGAAAACGTCATCAACGTGTGTGTTTGGATTAGCTACCGCCATGAGAATGAGTCGTGACCGATAACATTATTAAAAGGAAACGTGGACCAACTGCTACGTGGACCAGCTGCTGTTTATGTCTCGGATTCTGCAAAGAAAAGAAGGGAAAATATATGGAATAAACGGAGAATGAACAGTGCGACAGCTCATCGATTGATTTAAAAGAAAAAAACATCAGCTCTCCGCACGAAGCCGTCGTATGATATTGTCATTGTTGACATACTGAATGATTGGCATTGTTTTTGTTGGAATATAAAAACATACGAAATCTCACCTATGGTACTGTCACGGATTAGCGAGGCCTCCGAACACTAGATGGCTCAGGTCTAATAGGGTTCTTATAGTTTAAGGTCAACGCACATGAGCAGGAGCGGTTAGTGTGAACAAGCAACAAAGAACGAGGAAAATTTAATAAACTTTATTACAAGATATCTTCCTTTATGTCAGTATCTCGATTAGCAAAGATGAAAAGAATAAAGAAATCCCGTAACCCAAAGCTTAACAGAACCTAATAAACAATAACACTGAATCTTTTAATCTTTCTAACTAAGAAAGTCAAATTACAATTAATCTATCTTTCAATTATCCAATTCCTCTTACTTTCTAGGGTGGATTGTTCCACCATCTAAAAATAAATCCCATTAGATAAATACACAACATATCGCTAGCCCGAAAGGACTCTCATTACCGTAATTGGTTACAACAAATATAGATATGAATATTTCAAGTCTAATAATACCTCACTTCAAAACCACATATAGCTATCATTAATAAAACAACAAATAATAGAAACGATCAATTAGAATAAAGACATTTACATGGCTAGTCCCATCTCGAACCTATACCAACGTTTGTTGAAGTCATCACGCCGAGCCCATAAAACAATCAGATTGGTGTACCCCGGCCGCACGAGTGATGACGCCGGGCAATCGACGCTTGCCACCGTCCGCCGCGAATTCTCGAGTCGTGTCCGTGTTATGATCGACTTGTTTCGCACAGTTGCAAACGAATACGTTCGCCTAAATGACGACGCCGGGCTGTATACGCTTACCGCCGACAGTTACGAATTCTCGAGTCGCATTCGGTCACGCTGTCGGACGAAGTCGCTGGTAGACCGCTGTTCGAGGATGACCCGAGCTTGGGTGAGCGCGTCGCATTTTTCGCTCATCGACGCCAATACTCGCCGTGGCAGTCGTTCTCGGACGTCGGGGCCGACTTGAAAGTTTCTTCAATAAACCGCTGACGTAGCGGCATGGCTCTTTCGAAGCTCGAAACAGTCACTCTGGTCGCTGAATGTTGCACACACACACATTTTGGGGAACGTAACCCACGTTAGCGATTCCCACTACGCTTCACAACTTGATTCGCCATTCTCTTGGCAGCAGGGCAACCTGTGTCGTTCAACCCTGGATCTTACCCAGTCCTTCGCCAGTGCCCAGATGGCGAAATGCTTATGACAGACGTTTATATAAGCGGACCATTTACACATCATAAGACCGGTTTCCATCATTTCTATTGGCTAATACAATATACAATTCAAGCTACGCATTGTGCAACACAGTCTAAGATACAGTGAAACCACATGCTGGCCTAGAAACGCTAGCAAAAGAATAACACGCCCCACTGAACGCATCTGCAACCGAGTTGCTGTAATTACGTAACTAAGGAGGTTGGACAACAATCTACCTGTCTATAGGCTTGACCTTCCTCATTTACCAAATTAAACGTAAGGAAAGTAAATTTAAACCCCCACAAATAGCAGAAATGCTGCAGGTACTATCATGTTCCTTTTTACTAGGTACATCTGGCTGTAGATTTTAAAGTTTAGTTTTAGTGAAACGTTTAGATAAAACAAAACTTATGGAAGCTGAGAAACATTCAATAATGAAGCCATTTTGTTTGGACCATAAATCCAGCTGTTATTTCCATAAGCAATATAAATACAATATTGTATATAACATGAAGCAATGTACAATGTTATATACTATACGTATATTTTAGTCTACGTAGGGTTTAATTTTAGTTTGTACGTGACATAGTCGGAATGTATGCAACGGCACTCATCGACCTGTTTGGACATAGCGAGTCTGTGCAGGTGCGTGCCAAGAATTTATGTTTAGCATGAGAATGTAAATATAAGTATGTATAGAAGACATTATTGATGTATTTTGTGAATAAATTGCAGACAAATGTCCTATGTTAAAGCGCTTCAACTGCCTCAATTTGAATAATAACATTATTGTTCCTGTTTACACATTTCGAATTTCGCGAATTTCAAGTATGCTCCAACGCAGAACCGAACTGAGCAGTTTCACGTGATGCAAGCCGCATAAAACAATAGACGCGGTAGTTCATGCTTTATTATACACACGAGCAGCAATACACTCTGTCCATTATGAGCATGTAGTCCGATTATTTTTAACTTGTACGATTATTTTTAACTTGTGTTATCACACCAAAATCAGATACGATCACACCTGCATGCCATTCGCCACTTGAATGCGACTGAGTTACATAATTAGTATTAGCTAAGAAATAAATTTTTTGTTAAAAATGTCGATGTCGAGAACGCAACAGAAATATGGTTTTAATCCGTTAAAAACATGCGACATATGTCTGATTTTGACCGATCTGCGTCAAGTCAGACCGAAAGCGCATCACCCCAGCCAAATGCAGGTCATGACTTATTCTATTTCTTAGAATTTAATTTTACATTCTTTTCACCAGCCGTAAATATAGGAATTACTTTGGCAATTTTCATTTTAATGAGAAATACACCACTACTAACTTATCTGTTACATATATCAGTAAATTCTATTACAACATTGGAAATTACTTGTTTAACAATTATCATATCAATATTGTGATAACCTGTGTACTTTTTGTTTTTACAACTGTTAATAATAATTATTCTTCATTTCGTGTTCTTCTAGCCCAGCTAAGAAGGTATGGGCGTTTGTATTTTGTAATAAAAAATCAAGTATACATGTATTTCTGTTAGGTACTCTTATTTTTTGGCAAGATTTGTTCAAATTTTTACGAAAAAATCATTTAAACCATTCTCAATATCTGTTGTATTTCTGGTCAATGTACAATTGATAATGACAGAGTTTGGGTAACATGAATTTAGTTGCCGTTTCTTTATAATTGGATTTAACATTTTCCACGTATCCTTTACATTATATTTTTCTTTGACTACTAACTTATTGTAATACTCTTTTTCAAAAAAATCTAAGAATGGAAGTAAGTTTATTTTGTAAGTTCTATATTTACATTTAGATTTTGTTGTTCTATATCGCAAAAACTGTTTGTACAAATTATTTTCCTTTTTACAAGCATTGCGTAAACCTCTAGTGAACCAGGGTTTGCATTTTGAGATAGGTGTATTTGTGTACATTTTCTTAATTTGACAATTCTTGTCATACAGGCGGGTGAATATGTCTATAAAATTTGTGTTGGCTATGTCTGCATCGGTTTCTTTTAAAACCGTATCCCAGTTTACTGCAGAAAGGTAAATGTTATAGGATTCTAAACAATCATGATTCAATTTTCTGATACATCCGTATTTTTGGTCAGTGGTTCTACTTATAATATATGTGCATAATTACAACCACAAAATACATGTAAATGATCACTAATATAATTTGTAAGTGACCCACTGATAATACTACTATTCAATTCATTTGTGAAAATGTTGTCAATTAAAGTTGCACTGTAATTGGGCTCGGTTTGTCAATTAAGGGATATATACCGAGACTAAACAACATATCCACAAAATATTTATAATTATATTGATTATTATATAAATCTATATTGAAATCACCACATAAAATATTGTTTTGTTAGTGTTCATGACTGTCTTAATCATTGATTTAAGTCGATCAATAAACATATCCACATTAGTTCCTGGTGCTCTATGTATACAACGAATGATAATGTTTTTCATATTACCTATGCGTAATTCGACTGTAATACGTTCCAATAGATCACCTATTACCATATACATGGTCTGCATTACCTTGAATTCAATTGATACGTTAACATAAATAATCACTCCGCCACCTTTCTGATTTTTTTCTATTTCTATAAATAACATAATAACCGTTCAACAATATATCAGAGCAATCTTCAGAATCTAACCATGTTTCAGATGTAGCAATAATGTCGAACGGGGTGTTTAGTTCAATTATATAATCTCAAATGTTATGCAAATTTGCCTTGAGAATCCGAGCATTCAAATGAATGAAGGAGAAGCCTTTCTGAATGTTTTCACTCTTAACAAATTTTTCAACAGAATAATGATTACCGCGTGTAGAAATAGTGTTAAAGAAATTGTTGTTTTCGTCAATGTCACATTCAAAATCACCAGAGTTGTACTCAGACATGCTAAGAGATTTAAATTTGAAAACTGAGCAATGATCATAGATATTATATATTGGCATTAATATTCATATCAGAGTTAATAAACTTAAATTCATCATCGCTAACAGTACTGCATGGAAAAATGTCTCTACATATGTCACAATAAAATTTTTAACATTCTTTACCTTGTCATGAAATTTAATTTTGGTTTTAAGTTTGTTGACCTCCTGTGAAGCACATTCAGGCACAAGGAGCATTTCAGAGCTCGTCTAGCCAGGGCGCTTTCATTGGTGCGATAAATGCTATGCAAGTCCAAAAGTATATTATTCGAAATGACATAGTCATGCGAGCGAGGCAATGTTGTTCGGTTGGGTGAAGTTACTGCCGGTCGAGATGTCGGAGGTCCTGGTCTATCATAATGGAAACTTTCTTGCCACTGGCGAGCAGGCAGACGATACGGCCATCAGACGTCCAGATGGACGTGACTTTGGCTTTGGAGAGCAGCTCGCTGCGGCGTCTCGTGAGGTTTTCCGTGATGAGTAAAGTAAAGTATAGTAAAGTAAAGCAACGGTAAGTTATTATATAGCGTAGTATTTAGTCCTCAGCACTGCTCAAAGCGCTTTACGCTTTACTGCCTGGCAGACCTATTCAATCGAACACCATCTCAACTTCTCTGGGAAGAATTGCAGCCACGCTGCAATTAATGCGCGAAGAATATCCGTACACAAGCGTCCACCACAGTCTAAAGTCATGTACTCATTCATACAGCTGAGTGAACTGAAGCAATGTAGAGTAAACGAATTTGCCCATGGTTCGACACCGCCGCACAGGATTCGAACCCGCGTTCTCTCAGTCGATAGTCCGGAGCTCTTACCGCTGCGCTATTGCATTAACCGTCTCAATCTGTGAGACTCAAGCGGCCATCCCGGCGACGTCAGCAACAGCACGCGCAGTGTCCATCTGGGATGTCTTGATTCATGTCAGCGATGATGTCTGTTTTGAGATTTGTTTTGTGAAATTTGCGTTTTCAACCTGTGTGGCAACAGTGACGATGATTGAGTCTTTGTTCTCAATGAGCGCAATGAATCATTAGTAGCTTCTGGAGCGCTGGTGAATGCACTGGCGCTAGCCTTTCGTTGACGGTCATGTTCAGCGGTTGGCCTTTGACCACTGTTGTAGTCGACTCAAAAGGGTGAACTCATGTTCCCCTTTACTGTTGTCCCGTTTGTTGGACATGTCTGGGGACAGGCTGTTATATGCGTGCGATTGTTGGTCAGTAGTCCAGCGTGGCGCTGTAGCTACTGTGTCGGCCTCAACACTTGTTCCATTACTGCTCTGAGAGTCTACTTTAACGCCTTCTCCATTACCATTGTCCTGGCTAGTAGACGTAGTACTGGGTAATAATGTAAGTGTCACTTACGTGGCTCGCACTTCAGGTCGGTGTACGAAATGCAAAGTTGATAGTCTTGCTGTCACGTTGGTCCAGGACAGTACAGCTAGGACATCGGCTGAGGAGGATGCAAATGTCTGTCGGGTGGATCGTAATGGCGCAATCGGTGTGAATTGGGTTGGAGTTTATATACAGGGCTGGGTTATTGGTGTGCAGTGGTGAGTGGAAGGGATAAAGGGCTGGTGATGATGTGCAATGCTGACAACTGGTGACTACCACATTCCTCATGTGCATTGCTGTCAACTGGAGACTACCACATTCCTCATGTCCAGTGCTGACATCTGATGACTACCACATTCCTCATGTGCATTGCTGTCAACTGGAGACTACCACATTCCTCATGTCCAGTGCTGACAACTGGTGACTACCACATTCCTCATGTGCATTGCTGTCAACTGGTCACTACCACATTTCTCATGTCCAGTGCTGACAACTGGTGACTACCACATTCCTCATGTTCATTGCTGTCAACTGGTGACTACCAAATTTCTCATGTCCAGTGCTGACAACTGGTGACTACCACATTCCTCATGTGCATTGCTGTCAACTGGAGACTACCACATTCCTCATGTCCAGTGCTGAAAACTGGTGACTACCACATTCCTCATGTGCAATGCTGTCAACTGGTGACTACCACATTTCTCATGTCCAGTGCTGACAACTGGTGACTATCACATTCCTCGTGTGCATTGCTGTCAACTGATGACTACCACATTCCTCATGTCCAGTGCTGCCAACTGGTGACTATCACATTCCTCGTGTGCATTGCTGTCAACTGGAGACTACCACATTCCTCATGTCCAGTGCTGTCAACTGGAGACAACCACATTCCTCGTGTGCATTGCTGTCAACTGGAGACTACCAAATTCCTCATGTGCATTGCTGTCAACTGGTGACTACCACATATCTCATGTCCAATGCTGACAACTGGTGACTATCACATTCCTCGTGTGCATTGCTGTCAACTGGAGACTACCACATTCCTCATGTCCAGTGCTGACAACTGGTGACTACCACATTCCTCATGTGCATTGCTGTCAACTGGTGACTACCACATATCTCATGTCCAATGCTGACAACTGGTGACTATCACATTCCTCGTGTGCATTGCTGTCAACTGGAGACTACCAAATTCCTCATGTCCAGTGCTGACAACTGGTGACTACGACATTCCTCATGTGCATTGCTGTCAACTGGAGACTACCACATTCCTCATGTCCAATGCTGTCAACTGGTGACTATCACATTCCTCATGTCCAATGCTGTCAACTGGTGACTACCACATTCCTCATGTCCAATGCTGTCAACTGGTGACTACCACATTCCTCCTGTGGAGTGCTGTCAACTGGTGACAACCACAACAGTATAATATTTTGTGGTATAGCACTTATTCGTACACATTCTAAGTAGTCTTTCTTGAAACGGAAATTGAACAAGGCTTTCTGTTCATACGACGAAGCAACGTTAACTTAAGGGGATCTGCTCATTCGTCGTCTTCTTGCATCCTCTTAATTGAAAGCGTCACCGTGAATTAACGCTCCCAATATGAACAAATAGGCTATCCGTTAAGTATTGAAATACTTTGGGAATGAAAACTCATAGCTGAAACTATTTAATACTCAGAGAACTGAAAGGGTCGATCAATGCACCCGAGTGGCTATGGGAGGTACAGACGCTCGCCATTGCCGATACATGGGCAGACAAAAAAAGTTGTTTAGTACTGGCGGTGGGGTTTGCAGCATGGTGAGCCATTATACCGTGAAATGTAATATATGGCAATGTGCGAATCAACGTAATCATAATGTTGAGTTAATCAATCCGTGTTAGCTTGGATTCAAATGTAGGCCTAACAGTCATTGTGTGTAATATATGCGCGGTAACACCCTTGATAAAAATAAAAACTTGTTTGCCTATGTGAAATGTTCCACTGCCCGTGTGAGATGAACCTTAAGAAAGCCTGATCACCACCGTCTTTCACATGACGGAGCGGTGAGTGAAGACACGCTGGTGGAGAAGGTCTCAGCCTGCGAACGAGAGACGACCGTTTGACAAGGTATGCACTAATGTGTTGGCTCCCGGTTGGCGGCAGCACCGTTGATTATTATTTCAATAGGACATTAAGGCCACACCACCGTTGGAAAGCATTACGAACACTGAATTACAAAAACTGGCGCACGTTATCAGGTATGCATATGCTAATGATAATGCGCTGTAAAACAACAGGAACATGTCAGCGTTACGGAACGTTACAAAGAAGCGCAGAATTGTAAAAGTTAATTCATGTCTACGTATGGGAGATTTTAGTGAATTCTATGGTAAGTTTTACTAGGCAGCACTGGTGGACAAAACCGTGATAAGGAAATGGTGGAGCAATATTGTAATGATAATTGTTATACGGTGAATGGACAAACTGTATATCAGGAGCAAGTCGACCAGCTTATATCCAACTTTCATAAGGGGAAATCTCCAGGACTCGATGTAATAATTGCTGAGCATGTTATTTATGGGAAATCCCCATTACGTGTGTTCACTGCTTGCATCGCTGTGTACTGTTCTACTAACCAGGGCATGCGTACCAACCTTATGCACCATTTTTTAATAGTTCCCGTAATAAAGAAATCTCCTCTTAACCCAAACATTGCAAAGAACTATCGGCCAATTACACTAAGTTCTATAACCACCAAGGTGGTAGAGGCACTGATTCTACCAAATACTAATATACTCTGATAACCAGTTTGGACTCCGGGAGAACAGAGGTAAAACATTTGCGTGTAATTGACTCAGTGATATTACGTCTTATTTTAAATTTCAAAACAGCCCAGTGTTTGTAGCCGCCCTTGGTGTTGAAAATTGTTTTTATTCTATATGTCACGTGTAATTGTTTTTAGAGTTAATGCATGTTCTACCTGTACACCAGTGGCTACTATTGTATAACTGGTACAAGCTGACGGCTATGGTAACATGGAATGGTTCCTACAGTAAATCCTTTTCTGTAAATGTGTAACTCGTGGTACCCAGGAAGCATTATCTCGTCATATCTGTCTAACATTTTTATTAATCATCTTTTACTAAACTACAATTAATGTGATGCAGACGTTATAATAGGCGAAACACTGTTCAATTATATGGCTTATGCCGATGCTATTACGTTGTTCTCTACAAAAGTTCAAAGTCTACAAAACCTAATTGATATGTATGTTGCATAAAGCAAAATATGGCGATTCAGATTTGTGGTGGAAAAATCGAGGAAAATAATTGTTGGTAAATGTCCCTTGTACCAAGAACCAAAGTGGAGTCTTGGTGACAAGTGTTTATGTTATGAAGAATCACTTGATATATTCGGCGATGTATGCAATCGTGATGGTAATTACTCCAGCGATGTCTACAATATATTAACAAAATTTAGTTTTATGGGCTTGGTAGTGCTGATACGTTGTACCTAGAAGCTACTCCTGATTTTCGAGCGTATCTTTATAGCTTCATATGTCAACCCACTTTAAGTTATTGATTAGAATGTATGAGCAACTCCGCTATCCAAATGCATCAACTTGAATCTGTACAGGGTAAACTAATTAAACAAAGTCTTCGACTAAATAAGCGATCGCACAATACGGCTTTACCTAAAGCACTAAACATCGATGAGGTAAATATAAAAGTTTGATCCTTATATAAAAAACTATTTAAAGTGGAAAGTCCTGCGCGCCGACATCTATTGTCTCGTTTTTATTGTCTATGGCGTAACAATACCTGGGACTCTGCTGGACAGGGTCGTATCCATGGGCGAGTCACCCACTAAACGAGCTTCTGATAAACACACCCGATCTGTAACCACTGTGCCTAACAGCGATGGTCACGTTGACTCGATTAGACACCTTTTATTCACCGATAATTTCACTACGCCATATTCACATAAACATCTTTTAGTCCACCTCTTAACCAGTGCACTCTAATTAATGTTGTGTTTATTTTAACTGATCTATGTAAGTTATACCGAGCGTACATATTAAACGATGTCATTGTATGTATTGTCGCTAGTCACTTTTCTAGCAGTCTCACTATTTACGGTGTGTCTTAACATGTGAATCTACATAAGTTATACTAAGTTGACATATTATGTAATGTCATTTATGTATTGCCGTGTGAGTCTTTCATATGTGAGAATATACGTATGTGTTTCTTCTACGGTAACGGAGTTTGAATAAATTAATAATAATAATAATAATATAGATAAACATGCATACTTATTTCTCTGTCATTATTTAAAACACCTAAAAATAACCAGTTTTTGTTACAGACCAAACACAATATGGAATAGTTCGCAACGGTTCGGGCGGCAAGTTTCACAAAACCGAAGAAAGGTCAAACTACATTCGCAGTGGTGAACATGTCGGTTTGTTGTTGTTTTGCGTGTTTGCATACAACCAACAATTTTACTAATGCGATTCGGAATTATTATCTTTAAAAAGTGTTTTGATGCGTCTGTTTGACTGAAGGGTGTGTGATTTGATACGTCAATACCTGACTTTGATATTGTCTATCTCAAAACATAAATTCACCTAATGGGTCTATTCAAATATTCCTAACGTTACAACACATTGGCTTACTCGGATGACACATATCATTGTAAAACTGAAATATTTCCATTTGAAATCTTGCTCCATATAGTTATAAGGTATCTGAAGTTTCTGAACTTTTTCGACGCGTAACGTATTGGGACTATTGGCACGGTTATCGAGGAATTTGTTGCACGGGCTTTACTTGGAGCAGTCTGCTGTTGAAGACTTTCTCAATCCAGTACACTTGACGTATCTTCCATACTCTGTTGATACGGAAACAAAAATCACGTAAACAGAATTGCACCTGCGCAAGTGATTATAGGTTTTTGTAGCACGAAGTTCCATTTCCTATAAAGAGAACAAGCGATGATCGAAACAAATCGAAGTATAGTGAGTAGAAAGAGTAACTATTAACACGTATTATACAATGGCAAATACAAAAAATTATTTCTTATATAGCGCAGTATCCAGTCCCCAGGACAGCTCAAATCGCTTTACACTTGACTCCCCGACAGACCTGTTCAATCGACCACCATCTCGACTTCTTTGGAAGCATCCAAGCCACGCTGCAATTAATGCGCGAAGACTCCTGCAACACAAATATCCACCCCCGTTGCCTTGTTTGGAAGGGTGGCACTTTATCATCTGCGGGTTATTTTCAGTTGGAAACGCTGCTGCACCACCGGATCAAGTCACAGGTATTCTTTAAATGAATTGGCACTGTACGTGGAGAAGTTTCTTTGACATTACAAGTGACAGTCGTTCCCTTGCGCTCATTTCTGTGCAAAAAACAAAGGAATGTTAATATGGAAACATGAGCGCTCCCGACTTGTCATTTTGGCACATCTTCCAAACAAGGACATCCTGGACTAAATTATTGAATACATTGCCTTAGTAAAAGTGGAACTTTCCGCACTACTCTGACAAGACTAAGACCCGGCGTGGAACAATAGTGAACTACAGTGTAGATCAGTCTTCCCGAGACCATTCAGGTCGTAGGGGAGACATTTAGCTAAGACAATTGGGGCTATGAAGAATAATACATCACCAGGAGTGGATGGAATTCCACCTAAACTACTATTGGAAATTGTAAAACAAATTAGCATAACACTTGCTTCAGTTTTCAACTTGTCTTTTGAAGAGGGAGTGGTTCCTTTAGAGTGGAAAGAAACAAACATTATACCGTCATTTAAGAAAGGTTCCAGAAACATGTCAATCAGAGAACTACAGACCAGTGAGTTTAAAGTCAGTGATTTGCTAATTATTAGAAAGACTAATTAAAGATCATATGGTGGATTTTCTTGTTAAACATAACTTGTTAAACCCAACTCAACATGGGTTTCTAAAAGCGAGGTAATGCTTAGCAAATATGTTATGTTTTTTGGAACATATCACTAAGTGATATCATCTACTTAGATCTTCAGAAAGCGTTCGACAAAGTGCCACATCAAGGATTACTGCTTAAACTAAAGGCCCATGGCATAAGAAATGGTTTAATTAACTGGATACAAAAATGGCTGATTTACAGAAAACAACGGGTAGTTGTTGATGGGGAGGCTTCAAACTGGAAATCAGTTTTGAGTTGGGTACCACAGGGATCAGTACTGGGACCTATATTATTCTTAATATATATAAACGATTTGGACGACGATATAACAAGTAAGGTATTGAAATTTGCGTATGATACAAAGATGTTTAGAACTATTAAACATGTTGGAAATATACTACATTTACAAGATGATCTTGACAGATTGGTCAAATGGTCTGAAAAGTGGCAAATGGAGTTCAATTTTAGGAAATGTAAATGCCTCCACAGAAGACTTGGGAACGAAGATGTAGAATATACAATGGGGGGGGGGGGTACTGTACTACGTACTACTATAAAGGAAGAAGACTTAGGGTTAACCTTTAGTGCTGATATGAAGGTTTCAGAGCAGAGCGGAATTGCATCTTCAAATGGAAATCAAATCGTTGGATTAATTAGGCGAAACATAACGTATAAGAACAAAGAGCTAATAATACCGCTGTAAAAACAATAGTTAGGCCTCATTTAGAATATTGTATTCAAGCGTGGAGGCCATATTGCAAGAAGGACAGCTAGAAAAGGTGCAGAGGAGAGCAACTAAAATGAGACCAAAACTGAGGGATGTGAGTTACGAAATACGCCTATAGAATGTGGTTTAACAACACTAGAGACCAAGAGATTGAGGTGAGATCAGATAGAAGTGTTTAAAATATTGAATGGTTATGAAAATATTGATAGAATTTTTTTTTTCTCAGTTAAGAAAGATAGAAGTACCAGACGACATGAAGTTACATTAGTAAAGGAGCAGTGTAGATTAAGACAGTTCTTATTCTTACAAAGGACTGTAAAATGATTGGAACAGATTATCTCCTGATTGTGTTAAAATAAAAAAATAAAAAAATCGACGCATACCTTAATAGGGCGGGATACTCGTAGATAAAAAGTATTGGCTTCATTGTCCACCTGCCATCTAGAGTTAATTATCTGGATGGCAATCTTGTTAAATCTTGTTAAATGAGTTACGCGGACGCAGCGAATGTTTTCCAGCCTAGGCGATCTAACGCAAGTCTCAGTAGCGTTTGGACGTTAAGGTCGGTCCATCCCCTATGTTGTCCACCCATCCAGGTCTTCCTTTGCCTGTCACTCTGTCTGCTGCCTTCCAGAGTGCCCTGGATGATTAACTCGTGGCGTGTGACATGGCCGTACCATGCCAGCTTTCTCTTCTTCACTGTTGGGATGAATGGCTCTTGGAAGACTGCCAGGGCAGTGATCCGTCTTCGGACAAAGTGATTGGTCTTGTGCTCGGCCCAAGATATGCACAGCAGGCGTGTGAAGCACTTCGTTTCAAACGCCTGTATCTTCTTCGTCGTTGCAGCCGTCAGTGTCCAAAGTTCGCAGCCGTAGAGCAGGATGGAGACAACAAGGGCTCTGTACAGTCTGATCTTAGTTGGGAAGCTGTTGTCAATGCTTCTCCAAATCTTACTTTGTAATAAGAAAACTCAGTTGTCTCGAAAGACGTCTGGCAGCTCCCTAAACAGAGTGTCGGCGAAGGGGAGTCTTGGCGGAGGACGCATGGCGTCGTCGTCGTTGTTTCTCACACGTGGTCGCTCTTCGCGTCTCGCTCGCTTGTGTAAAGCGGGTCGGTGGCGTCTTCACGTCTGCTGCATACCGTCTTGATATGACGTAAGAAGTGGTCATGTCTCGTGAATTCTCGTGCACATATATCACAGCGGTGCGTATCACTTTTCTGGGATGGTACCCTACCACATGTCCTCCTGATGTGACGTAACAAGGTATATCGTCTCGTAAGTTCTCTTGCACATGACAGACAGCTGTACGTAGTGCTTTTCGTTGTTTCGTCAGTTGGCGCAACTCGCGATGACGGTTTGCTTTAGGCTTGGTCGTCAACTTGTGGTGACTGGATCGACGGTTATTAATGAGTCAAGTGTATGTGACGTTGTAAGACGTCAAAGGTAGCGAGGACGACCCCGCAGTGGCGACAAGAGTGTTGCTTCATCGTATCTAAAATTGAAGATGAGGCATCTTTGCACGTTTCTATATATCAAGCACTCAGTGACGTCACTGATCAATGGCTGAACTGATGGATGTCGGCGAGCGAACGCGTGGGTTGAGAGGACCGTGGCTACGTGTGTTGGATGTGAATGACAGGTCAGCAGACTCATGTAATACAGGTGAATGGATATAAGCGTGCGTAAGTGTACATGGCGAAGGCCGTGGCTACGTGTGTCCTATGAACCGCTGACTATACACGGATGGATGTGCGTGACATGTCATCTATGCGTAATGTGCAGTCTCAGATATATTTATGAATTTAGAAAGGTATGTATGTGTGTGTCTAAGGTACATGTAACTGTGTGTGCACACAGACAGAGGAATAGTGTGTGCGTGACTAAAGGAAATGTACCTGCGTGTGCAAAGAGACAAAGGAATAGTGCGTGTATTCGTTCGTGCGTGTGACTAAAGGACAAGTAACTGATTTACTATATGTAAATGGTCTACTACTGCTTACTAACTGAGTGATAGTTCGGAGCGCCTCTAAGTCCAACTGACGTAGGACTGCGTTTCACCAGGTTTCGGCTTACGACAGACATATAGTTTACAATTACTTCACTGCATATTGTCAGCGCATTTGAGCCGACTTGTTATCCGGAGCCACGGCGCTCTATAAATGCTTTCGACCAGGTAATTTATATGTTCATCGCGGATAATATTTCGCGTAACTTCGTGGCAGGTGTGACGCACGGCTTCTTCTATGGTACTCGGTGTTGATATGTATATCATGTTGAACAATCGTTCCACCATTTGCTCTATGTCCCGCATGCATTCAAAGGGCGCAGCATAGCTGAACGCCATTACATCCAGGAAACTGGCCGATATGGTGTGTCAAACGATGGAGGTGTGGTGATGTCTTCACATATCATCTGTAGTGTAGGAGTGCTAGCGGTGGCGGTGGTGCGACCACGTGACGGTGCTGATGACGTATGCTGCTGCTCGTGTAATTTTGTCAGCAGCGTGTGCCGAAATTATGTTGCCGCTCGTCTACGTGATATACGCAGTACCTTTTAGTCGGCGCCCACGTCTCGTAGTCGTATGCATAGCGAACTGCTATATGTGTAAGCAATACCAAACATTACAACCACCTGGTAAATTTATATTTCATAACAAACGGTGCCTAAACCACAAACTATGTTAATATGTGAGCACGCACGCACGCACGCACACACACACACACACACACACACACACACACACACACACACACACACACACACACACACAGTTATACCTTTTCTACGCGCGTTTACAGACATAATCATATATTTGTATTTTTTTTCTGGACGAATTTGATTACGGTGATGTATTGATTCAGGTAAATTTAAAACACAAGAACTCCTCGATAGCGACTACCACAGTCTTAGAGTCGTCTCCTAACCGTACGTTTTGTTATTTACCTTACATTATACCATGTTTACCACAAGGTTATATGCTTGTTTTTTACACATGGACGTATTGTATGTATTATTTGAAATGTCCAGGTGAAATAATACAAATTCTTCTCTTCGTCGTCATCTTCTTCTTCTTACGTAATATGTATTCAAATATTTCTTGCACAACCTATTAGTAATACCAACACTAAATCAGCATCCACAGCATTACTCGAACTCAAGTTTTCAATTTGTTGTGAAATATGTTGCAAGAATAACTGCAACACACAAGCATTAACTATGTTAATATGTGTGCATGTCCCCCCCCCCACACACACACGCATGCAGGTACACACACACACACACACACACACACACACACACACACACACACATGCACGCACGCACGCACGCACACACACACACACACACACACACACACACACAGTTATACCTTTTCAACGTACGTATACGAATCTGGACGAATTTGATTACGGTGATGTATTGATTTAGCTAAATTTCTAGGAAGGTGGCTCCTCGATAGCGACTACCACATTGTTAGAGGAGTTTCCTGACCCTACTTGTTGTTATCATACATTGTACCATGTTTGCCATAAGGTTATATGGTTATTTTTACATGGATGTATTGTATGTATTACTTGAAATGCCTGGGTCAAATCAAACAAATTCTTCTTGTTCGTCTTCTTCTTCTTCTTACGTAATATGTATTCAAATATTTCTTGCACAACGTATTAGTAATACCAACACTAAATCAGCATCCATATCACTACTCGAACTCTCTTTCTAACTTTATTTTGCTAAAATACGAGTTTTCAATTTAGTGTGAATATGTTGCAAGAATAACTGTTTTTACACACATATTTAGATTATTCCACATTTTTACACCTATAACACTGACGCACGTTGATTTCAATTTGGTGCTTGCATACACTCAGTGGAAATGGCCCTTACCACTTGATATCGTATTGTACACGTGCGTATCATCTACAACATTAAAAAGCAAATGTAATTATATATATATAAAATTTGCTTGACTTTGTACATAAGCGATTGACACTTAAACTCAACTATATCAAGATATCAGATGTTGGAAGTATTTCAAAACAAGTGTCTCGGTAGGATTATACGACTTTACTCACCAAATAAAATCTCTAACACGGAATTCCACGAAAGGACATACGTGCACCCCATCACTCTTGAAGTTAAACGCCGCATATGGAGATGGATCGGACCCGTCTGCAGAATGCCGCTGACATCCATTCCAAGAGTGGCCATGCGCTAGACCCTGGTGGCAAGAGAGCGAGAGGGAGGCCCAAGGAGACATGGAGGAGATCAGTGGAGCGGGAGTTGAAGACACTCGGGTGGAGCTGGGGCTAAGTAACGAAGCTGGCAGTAGACAGACAACGTTGACGTTCTTTGGTGTCGGCCTTATGTAAGAACCCACACGAAGAGGATTAAGTAAGTAAGTAATATCAAGGTATTCAAGGCACTTCAGATTATAAAATAAATCATTAATATGGTCTCTATATCTTGCATTGATGACGATTCTAATTGCTTTTTCTTGCAAAGAAATTATACGCCCCAATCTAGACGGGTACATTGCGCCTCATATTTCACAGGCATACATCATATATATTAACAGTAACGTACAATACAAGTTATACATGACTTTCATATTTAATATATACCGAACTTTGTGTAGTACTGAAATACTCATTGACATGGGTCCATTTCTGCAGTTTGATTATTTTACATCGATCTTTTTCTATCACATTATTAGTTAATGCATGTTAGCCATTCGAACCAAAATAATTATGCGCTATATTCGAGAGTTCGTTATAAACAATCCATTACGCGCAAAAATGTATTAAGAAAATTAGGGACCAATGGATTTATTCGTTATAAGCGAGAATTCATTATTAGAGAATTCGTTATATCCAATTCGTTTAGTATACTGTTTTTAATTCTGCGCTCCAACGTCTTTCTTTATGACAAGAACATAAAAGTCTTTAAAATGACAACCGTATGAGACAATGTGTGATCTAGGAGATGTCATGCAGAAATAGTAATACAATTCACACAATTTACATTGCATAACCATTATCAACAATGTTGGCAAGGTTTTGTGACGTAAGCAAACCGCGACGTACCGGATCCGTGAATTTCGCGCGTGTCCTCTATCAAACTGTGCTTTAGCCAACACTGTTTTTATTATGTGCATTATACTACGGTGTCCTGATATCTGCCACGTCAATCTTACCCGCGTATAGTTATTGACTAAGCAACTAGCATATATTTATATTCGGAAAGAAAATGGGTCGCGGTTGTCGAACAGTTGAGCATCGGATTGTCGGTTGAGGGGACCGGGCGGGATTCGAATCCTACTACCGACCGACATTTCTAAACGTGGAAAATTTCGTTCACTTCATTTTGCCTGTTTCTTTCGAACGATACATTTTAAACTGTTTATCCCGCCTACTTGGTGTAGTTGCCATGGAAATAAAACGACTCATTCAGGGGACAAAAGTATAAACTGTAGTGGACACACAGAGCTGGGATCCCAATCTAAAAAATTCCTTTAGCTTAATTGTACTGACAAAATTACATTTCCGATTTGAAATATAGATGTACATGCATATACGACGGAATTCACGCCAGATTCACATGTGCAACAGCCTTTTGTAACTTGACGGACCCTGTTGCTAAGAAACAAGTGACGTGAAAGACAATTGTGGTCAAGCTGTCAATTGGGCTAATGTTGCCGTCTTTGTGTTATAAGTACTTGTGTTCACTTGATCATTGCAGCAACAATCTTATTTCATGTGCTTTTACATCGAACACTTTTATTGAAATCACAGCCTTCCCTCGTCTGAACTTACATAGCTTATACCATCCCCATGCAGGCATATTTAGTTCCGTTTGGCAGCTCGAAAACGTGATATTTAACCAGATTTAACAAGACTACCATCCAGAGAATTAACTCTAGATGGCAGGTGGACTAAGAAGCCTTTAGGCTTATCCAGAGTCCAACCGTTTTTATCTACGTGTATCCCGCCCTTCTGAGGTATGTGTCGACTCTATTTTTAAACACATTCACGCTTCAAGCACCCACACAATCAGGAGATAATTTGTTCCACTTATTTACAGTCCATTGTGAAAATGAGAATTGTTATATATAATCTACGCTGATCCTTTAGAAATGTAATGTCATGTCCTCTAGTCCCTTTATCTTTCTTAACTGAAAAAAAATATTGTTATCAATATTTTTATAACCAATCAATATGTTAAACACTTCTATCTGATCTCCTCCCAATCTCCTGATCTATATATTTGTTGTTAATTCACATTCATATTTCATAACTGAGATCCCTCGGTTTGTATATAATTTTAGTCGCTCTCCTCTGGACTCTTTCTAGCACATATATGTCCTTCTTGCGATATGGCCTCCACGCTTGTATACAATAATCTAAATGAGACCTACACATTGTTTTGTACATCGGTATTATTAGTTCGTTTTACTTATACGCTAGATTTCGCCTATTTAATTAAAGCATTTGATTTCCCTTTGAAGCTGCAATTCCGCACTGTTCTGAAACCTTCATATCAGCACTAATTGTTAACCCTAAGTCCTTTTATTTTACAGTATTACTTAGTACAGTACCAACCATTGTATATTGTACATCTTCGTTTGCATGTCCTGCGTGGAGGCATTTACCTTTCCCAAAATTGAACAGAATTTGCCACTTTTAAGACCATTTAACAAGATTTAACAAGATTGCCATCCAGAAAATTAACTCTAGATGGCAGGTGGACAAGGAAGCCTTTCGGCTTATCGAGAGTCCAATAATGTTTATCTACGTGTATCCCGCCCTGTTAAGGTATGTGGCAATTTTATTTTTAACATATTCACGCTACTAGCACCAACACAATCAGGAGACAATCTGTTTCATTCATTTACAGTCCTTTGTGAGAATGATAACTTTCTTATATCTAATTTACACTGCTCCTTTACTAATGTAACTTCAGGTCCTCTGGTCCTTCTATCATTCTTAACTGAGAAAAAAATATTTCTATCAATATTTTCATAACCATTAAATATTTTAAACATTTCTATCTGATCTCCTCTCAATCTCCTGGTCTCCAGTGTTATTAAACCACAATTCTAGGCGTATTTCTTAACTAAGATCCCTCAGTTTAGGTATGATTTTAGTTATTCTCCTCTGTACTCTTTCTAGCATATCTATGTCCTTCCGGCGATATGGCCTCCACGCTTGAATACAATATTCTAAAAGAGGCCTAACTATTGTTTTGTGCAGCGGTATTATTAGCTCTTTTTTCTTATACAATATGTTTCGCCTAATTGATCCAAGGTTGATTTCCCTTTGAAGCAGCAATACCGCACTGCTCTGAAACCTTCATATCAGCACTAATGGTTAACCCTAAGTCCTTTTCTTTAACAGTAGTACTTAGTACAGAACCTCCCATTTTATATTGTACATCTTCGTTCCCATGTCCTGTGTGGAGACTTTTACATTTCCCAAAATTGAACAATATTTGCAATTTTTTAGACCATTTTATCAACCTGTCAA
Organism: Escarpia spicata; assembly: GCA_963995525.1. Taxonomy (NCBI): domain Eukaryota; kingdom Metazoa; phylum Annelida; class Polychaeta; order Sabellida; family Siboglinidae; genus Escarpia; species Escarpia spicata. The sequence continues at coordinate 50,577,747 of OZ023212.1, forward strand.
GATCATCTTGTAAATGTTGTCTATCTCCATCACTTTTAATCCTTCTAAAAAATGTTGTATCATCCGCAAATTTCAACACCTTACTTGTTATATCGTCATCCAAATCGTTGATATATATATATATATATTACGAATAATACAGGTCCCAGTACTGATCCCTGTGGTACCCCACTCAAAACTGATTTCCAGTTTGAAGCCTCCCATCAACTACTACCCGTTGTCTTCTGTCAATTAGCCATTTTTCTATCCAGTTAATTAAACCTTTAGTTTAAGCAATAACCTTTGATGTGGCACTTTGTCGAAAGCTTTCTGAAAATCTCGGTAGATGATATCTACTGGTGATCCCTCGTCTACCCACTTAGTGATATCTTCCAAAAAACATAACATATTTGTTAAGCATAACCTCGCTTTTAGAAACCCACGTTGACATGGATTTAACAAGTTATGTTTAACAAGAAAATCCACCATGTGGTCTTTAATTAGTCGTTCTAATAATTTGCAAATCACTCGTTTCTGGAACCTTTTTTAAATAACAGTATAATGTTCGCTTCTTTCCATTCTAAGGGAACCACGCCCTCTTCTAATGACAAGTTGAAAACTGTGGCAAGTGGTATGCTAATTTGTTCTTCACTTTCCAATAGTAGTTTATGTAGAATCATATCCACTACAGGTGATTTTTTATACTTGATAGTCCTTACTTTCTTTGCTACCATTTCCGGGGTTACAATGAATAGTCATACATTGTCTGATTCCGCACCCTTGAACTTAGCCCCTGGTACTCGCAATGAAATAATATCTTCCCTGATTAAACACCAAACTAAAATACTCATTCAGGTCTTCCGCTATTAAGAATCCCTCTGATATCATATTTCCAGCATTATCTTCTAGAGGACCGACTTTATCCTGAATTTTCTGTTTGCTCCGAACATATGCATAAAAACGCCTGCTGTCATGTATTATATTACAAGCTATTTTTTGTTCGAAGCTTCTCTTTGAATTTATAATTTCAGTTGTAGCTTTGTTACGTGTTTCTTTATAAATGTTGTAGTCTTCATCATTTCCACTACGTCTATATGACTTCCACATCTTTTGCTTGTACTTAATTTTGTCTGATGGTTTCTTTAGATAAGTGTTTCTTTGTAGACCGTTTCCGTTGTTTTTTCAAGGAAAAAAAGGAATAAATTTATCGACGATACACTCAATTTCACTGTTAAGATATTCAAGCATTCTGTTGCTGTATTATTCGTCAGTGTGATATTCCAGTCTATCTTTGCTAAATATTTCCTTATGTCCTTTTATCTTCGTTCGTGGAAATTTCTCTGTACTGCTTTTTACTGTTCCTTTCTGATTTTACTTTGGTGATAAAATGTATCTGGTTGTGATCACTACTACCAAGTGGCTGACATATCTTGACATCGTTAACTATTTCATTATGTGAGGACACTTTCTCACCACTGGTTGGTTTTAGCACATGCTGAGAAAGGCTAAAATCCCCCATAATAACACTTCGATAAACTAACCCAACCGTTAAGGTTGAGTTTCCTGTAACTATATTACACTAAACAGCTCCTTCGCAAACTGCTTCTCGTTGTAATTTTATTACATATACCTGGATATATTCTTTATGATATAAAATAACTCCACCTTCCAATCTTCATATTCTATCTTTCCTATACACTACATTGCCTTCCACTGCAACATAAATATATACAGCTGTATTTATTTACATGTGTGCGCGCGCGCGCGCGCGCGCGCGCGCGCGTGCGTGCGTGCGTGCGTGCGTGCGTGCGTGCGTGCGTGCGTGCGTGCGTGTGTGTGTGTGTGTGTGTGTGTGTGTGTGTGTGTGTAATTCAAATCAATTATTCTCATATATGCAATCATGAAAACAATACTCTGAATTAGACTGACCTATCAACTAGTGCCCAACTATCCAACGCTAGACATACGTTATGTGCCCCCTAGCGAATGGGCATAACACTACGATTTATCAACACTGTTTTTGTAATATCGCTCATGAAAGCTAAGGTAATCTTAAATAGTTTCTCTGATTAACTTTTAGCTAAAATCGTTTCTTAATATGTCTATACCCTTAGCAAAAAAACTATACATTTTTATAGAAAACTACAGGAATTTTACGCATAGTTTTCTATAGAAAACTATAGTTTTTTAAAAGAACATCTATAGGATATTTGCGCGTAGTTTTCTATAGAAAACTATAGGAAATTTTCTATAGAAAACTGCAGGAAATTTCTTACGGTGTTTTCTATATAGGAAATAGTCTATAGGCTATTTCCTGTAAGATATATCCTACAGAATATATCCTGTAGAAAATATTCTGTATGACATATTCATTAACAGAAGTGCACGTTAATTTTCAGATATTTTTTATTATATCATATATTCAAATACATGTATATGAATGCAAGCAATGTTAATAATGACACAAATCATTTGTCAAATCTTTATACATTATAATACAATATGAACAATTAAGTATATGAAAAATACAACAAATTTACTATTGAGCATACAACATGTTAAGAAATTAATCCTTAAATACTCGTGTATTGTAATGAGCCATTATCTGAAATAGCACAGACTACATATCACAATGACATTCACAATAGGGATAGCAAGACAAATATTGTTGGAGACATTAACTATATTACTGCTAAAATATACATCAATTAACATCCATGTAGGAAACAAGTTAAACATGGTAATACTTGTTTTACTTATATAGGCATTGGAACCTGCCGGGAGGGGCTTAGTCTCCAATATTTGTGGATTAGGAGCTTAGCTCCCCAACATGTAGGAAGGGGTATGCATTTTGTGGTGTATGAGGGCTAGATATAGGATTACCCCTCAATATTGGGAAAAGGGGGTGCACTTTTGGTGAACATTTAGGTTTTCAGAGTGCCTTAAGGTGGGTTTTTTCAGCGAGCCTCAAGGGTGTGCACATCGAGATGTTTGGAGAACCTCAAGGTGTTTTTTTGGAACGCCCCCTTTCCTGTTCCAATGCCAGTGACTTGATATACACTAAGTAAGTAAGTAAGTAGTAAGTAAGTAAGTAAGTAAGTAAGTGTTTATTTTTCCAACAAAAGAGACATACAGTGTATATGGTATATCAGAATGAGTGTGTCAGAAAAAAGGGGTATACTGAAGAAACTCTTGTATTTGTGTACCCCTAAGAATTATTTACATACAACACGTGGAATATGGCAGATATTACATAATAGTACAATGTTAGTTATTATTGGCTATTATAATATAAATACAAAAAATAACACATTGATAGTAGTACTTATTTGACAATTAATCATTTATATTTTTAGTTGCGATATGCTCACTTATTGATAACAGTGTAGTGCAAGTTAGAATTGAATATACAGTTTTTGACCAATCGATCATGTTCCTTTTTAATTTACAAACAAATGCATGAAATGTTGACACCATTGTAGTACTGGAAGGTAATGAATTCCAGCGTTTTACACCATAGATTGCTAAACACTTTAGTTTAACGTTAGTTCGAACACATTGTCGGACATATTGATATTGAGCTCGGGAGGAGTGTGAGGAAGTTTGTTTAGTAAACAAACACTGCACATTGACAGGTACTAGTAAATTGTTATGCACTTTATACATAATTGACAAGATCTTAAAATCTATTAAGTCTTGGAATCTTAGTACTCTACATCTATTAAATAACGTATTGGTATGATGAAGCCTATCAACCCCATATATCAGTCTAATCACCCTCTTTTGTAAGATTGTAATACAATGTACATTGGTGATATATGTAGTTCCCCAAACTTCACAACAGTAACTCATTATTGGTAAGAAGAGTGAATAATATAAAGTAAGTAAACTTTTGTTTCCTAGGATATGACTTGCTCTATACATTACTCCAACTATTCTAGATAGCTTAGTCTTCACACTGTTTATATGATATTTCCAGGTAAGTTTTTCATCAATGTTTACTCCAAGGAATTTTGTCATGTTAACTCTATTAATTCTGTGATTGCAAAATGTTATATCTAAGTCAATATTTATCTTACGGTTACCAAAGATAATGTAGTTGGTTTTTGATATATTCAGAGACAATTTGTTAACGGTGAACCATGTATATAGTTTATCTAGTTCACAATTAACAACATGTTTTAGTCTATGTACATCCGTGTCAGAATATAATATGTTGGTATCATCTGCAAACAGCACAAATTTAAGAAGTTCTGATACATTACATATGTCATTAATATATAAAATGAACAGTCTTGGGCCTAGCACAGACCCCGGTGGTACTCCACATGACACATTTAGGAGATTAGATGAACATTCATCTATTTTGACAAATTGACTTCTGTTGCGTAGATAACGTTCGACCCATTTCTCAGCCACACCACGAACACCATAGAAATTTAGTTTTGTTATTAGTATTGAATGATTTACGGTGTCAAATGCTTTCTTTAAATCAACAAAAACGCCAAGTGTGTATTTTTAATACTAATAATTAGTACATCTAATGATGTACTAATTTCTTCAACCAGGTCAATCAATGCATGTGAGGTGGACATTGAGGATCGGAAGCCGTATTGACTGTTGGATAAGATATCATTTTTATCAATAAATTCTTCGAGTTTTTCAAGTATTTTGGAAAATTGACACAACAAGGATATTGGTCTGTAGTTGTTAAATTCTGTTTTTGAACCATTTTTAAATATAGGTATGACTTTGGCTACTTTCATTCTAGAAGGAAAAACTCCATTTTCAAACGACATGTTAAATATTGCTGTTAATGGCGTAATAATTGATTGCATAACTTTCTTTATGATATTCATACTTATATCATTACTGTCTGTTGAGGTTTTGTTTTTACATGCTCCGATGATCCTACTGACTTCTTCTTCACTTACTGGATTTAAGAACATGCTGTTTTTATTTTTGTTTTGAAGATTGTCATGAAATGAGGCACCATTTACCGGTGGATCTATTTTAGCAGCTAGTTTTTTGCCAATGTTTGAAAAGAAGATGTTAAATCCATCTGCAATGTCTTTCTTGTTGGTAATTTTTCTACCCTCCATTACAAAATATTCAGGATAAGAAGATTAATTTTGCCTCTTATTAATAAGCGTATTTAAGATGTTCCAAATTTCTTTACTGTTTTGTTTTTGGTCATCCAATAGTTTTCTATAGTATTCTTTTTCTGCATTTCTTAGTATTGTAGTTAGTTTATTTTTATAATTTTTGTAACAATGTTCCGTTTCTTGTGATCTATTTTTTAGAAATTTTCTATACAAGTGGTTTTTCTTGTGACAAGCATTTTTCAATCCAGTTGTGAACCATGGCTTATCACTGATTACATGTTGTTTGGTTATTTTTCTGACTGGGCAATGTTTATCATATTTTTCCATAAATGTATCAAAAAACGCAGGCATACTACCATGGTATTTTGCAACAGGTACAACATGGTATTTTCATACAAGTACAACATGGTATTTTCATACATGGTACAAACACCAAAGATTGCCAGTCAGTAAGCGACATATCATGTCATTGTTGTACATAGCATCGTCAAATTATGTTGATAAACAACATATCTCAATATAAGATTTGCCATTATTTTTGCTATTGGCGGTTTTGTAAAAGAATTATGAAAAGTACCTGAAATACATATTTGTATTTAAATATATACTTTTTCATTTTATCGTATTTGAACCCTTCAAGATTATTTGTATTTAAATACATGTTAATGAATTTGACCCATATCTGCTGGTATAATACCACGGTATTTTGAAACAGGTACAATATGATATGTTGATACAGGTATACCATGGTACTCCATTTGATACTGACAAAGAGAGCAAGGAAAACATGTGGTAGAAAGAGAAAACCGAAATCACTTGGCAAGATAGTGTCAAGAGGATCATAGTGACTCTAAGCAAGATGGGTTTTTTCTCAACACTTCTAAAATGTTAGATTGGAAACTGTTGTTGGGTCAGTCATTCTAACTGAATATAATTGGCATGGCTGAATAATATTCTTCGATTATATGAACGTGACGCACCACACTGTATTTATACACTCATGCATTATTACCAGTGCATAACAATAGTATATATATGAAGGGTTTAAGGGCAAAATACAATAAACGTCATGCAGCTTGGGTGACATATTTGCCAAGGCGAAATTGCAGAATTAAAATGTACAGTAGAACCTGTCTTGAGTGACCGCCACTTTAGCCTCACAAAAGTGATCTCTTAAGACGCGTGGTTACTCATGACAGGTCAATAAACATTGAGAATATGGTCAATTTCAAGAGGAACCGAGAAAGCAGGTGGTTATCCAAGACAGGTTCTACTGTAAAAAGGTATTGGTCATTATTATTTTGTATCATTGAGATATTCAATATCATGTCAATTTTAAGATGATATTTACACTATGAGGACAACACTATAATTGAGGGTTGATACATTGCGCTTTGCCCTGAAACCTTACACATGTACCGTATTTATTTGATTCTGAGTTATGTACTGCAATATACATTATAATTATATATTATCACAATATTCAATAATTCAGAATGCATACACACAAACACTATACCACTTACAATGGTATCACTGCTGTCAGAATGGACAAATCTTGCTTTTGGGCTTCAGTGATGACATCAACCTGAAATAAATGGAATGGAATGGAACAGAACACAATAAAAATACAATATATGTGGCTTATATTATACACCATAAATGTAAGCAATAGTATGTTGGACCTTCGCCCCAAAGGACTAAAAATTGAGCATTTTGACATATACTTATATTAGCTCATTTACTCCATTCATGGGATCTTTTACTTCCTCTGGCAAACAACAGTTAGAAGGGACCAATGGCCTAGTGTCTTTTTTCAAGAGATCGAAATTGCCCACGTTTTTTTAAAGGGTGCTGATAGTTGGATTCGAGTCCAGTCCCCTCGACCGGTGCTTTACCACTCGGCCACCTTTTCCCATTATCGACAGTAGTTGGTACCCATATAATTTTTGAGCAAGTAGGTCTAGTACAGTGACACTAATCTACCTTTATATATCACTATTATCAGGCTTAGTAACATTAACATTGTCAAACAGACAACTAAATTGCTAATATTTTCATTATGAATCAAAATAAATAGTTGTTTAAATCATTGGCATTTCCATTGGGCATCACAGCCATTAGCATAGACTTGATGTGTATATCTAAAAACGTTAATGGTATACATACAGGCTACACTAGTCCTTAGCTGGCTATATATGCATTACGAAAAAGTAAAAAGGCCACAATAAAATAAGTTCACATCATTTCGGTTTGAACTTAAAACACACACATATCATCGATCACATATGTGCATTCTATTATCATTTAATTTAGGGTATTTTTAACATTCCGTGTTCCATTTTAATTGTTTTTATTAGCTGTCATTCACGTGGCAATGGCAATGCAGTTGGTTACTTGGTACGTAAACCGAAATGAGCGACAATCGAGTCCAATTTACTACATGGCTAAAATAAGTGATAAGAAAATAAGGCATTGCTCTTTGTGTACCTCAAACAATAATTGACATACGCAAACAATATGGGGTGACGGAATGACCGATTTGGTATAGTAAACGAGGTAAAATCGTTGCATCGATGCAGATTGGAATTGGCAGTTGCGCAAACGACTGTCTAACTTTTTCGTAATATTGTTAACAGTATTTTACACTGTGGATCAAATAGTTATAAAAAAATAACACACAGCAACCCTTGGCAACATCCTACTGCTTGTTTCGTGGCATGAACGGCCGAAATATCTTCATTATAACTATTATGTCCGCAATCTATCGACTTCGATCGTCTGGCCTTCTTCATTTTGAAGTTTGAACGTTGCGCGCCGAAATGACTCACGGATAATAATATTATGGGATGCGGTAGCGGCGCGGATTCAAAACTTAATTATGCTTAGCTGAATGTTTCGGTATAAAATAATACAGTAGCATCGTTTTAGTTTAAGACATACTGACATACATATCATTATATGTAAGAACCTGAATTATTATTATCTTTACACTGGCTGACATCCACCACAATGCTTGAGCCAGAAAAAACATTATAGAAAATGCTATAGAATATATTCTATAGTTTTTGTGCTTTCTGTAGAAATCTATAGAGAACTACAGAATATCCTATAGCATTTATGGCGTCTTTTATTTCTGTAGGATTCTATAGAATATTCTATATAATTCTATAGTTTTTAGATAATCTATTGTTGTATGTACAAATCTATAGAAAACTGTATACAATATCCTATAGTATTCTATTGTTTTCTATAGTTTTCTATAGAAAACTATAGAAAAAAGTAGAATACTATAGGAAATTTATAGTTTTCTATCAAAAATGTTGCTAAGGACAGGTAGTTTATGAATACTACTGACCAAAATAGAGAGAGAGAGAGAGACAGACAGAGAGAGAGAGAGGAGAGAGAGAGAGAGAGAGAAGAGAGAGAGAGAGAGAGAGAGAGAGAGAGAGAGAGAGAGAGAGAGAGAGAGAGAGAGAGGAGGAGAGAGAGAGAGAGAGAGAGCGAGAGAGAGGAGAGAGAGAGAGAGAGAGAGAGAGAGAGAGAAGGAGAGAGAGAGAGAGAGAGGGAGAGAGAGAGAGGAGAGAGAGAGAGAGACAGAGA
>OZ023212.1:50586633-50614133 GCA_963995525.1 Escarpia spicata
GAGAGAGAGAGAGAGAGAGAGAGATGTCCATACTATTGTAACTTATAAATGGTAATATCGATAGACACCCATCGAAAACCTCACGATGATTAATACGAAAAAGCTATGTCCACCAATCGAAACTTAAAACATGTTGGAACTTGCCAATGACGGGTATCATGACATAAAAGGGCAAAAAGAACAGCCATCTTCTAACAGCGGACTGACGATTGAGGTATTACTCAGTATACTACATACATGCTTGTTTACGTGTGCGACGATATCCAAATATGACTAGCATCAGCATGACATTCACGTGTTTGGAGAAAAAGAAAGGGACATACAATATTATTGCGTATTTACACTGCACTTGTGACTATGAACCATGGAGTGAAAAGTGCGGGAGTTAATGCAATGTAAAGTGTCACACAGTAGATTGGTGAACGCCAAGGGTGTCAACGGTAAAGGTGTCAACGACGTTTGCGTTAAATATTCGTAATCAAACAAACTTACAATCTGTTGTTGTCTCTCCTCAATGCATTTCAATCAGAACAGAACGTCGGTGGTTCACGCAAGATGAAGTTTACTATCGTAATTATATCATTGTTATATGTGTATATGTATGAATGTATGTGTTTATGTATGTATGTATGTATGTATGTATGCATGTATGCACGTATGTGCGGATGCATGCATACATGCGTAATAATGTACTGATACATAATGTAATGGCTTAGGAACCGACCCATATAGACAATTGTCACTCACCAATAACATACACGTTCATATTCTTTCAGATAATGGTCCTTCTTGCGTCTTCATTACTGGTGGATCCATCTGCTGGCGGAAAGTCGAACCATGGTAATAAATCTATAGCCGACATTTACCGTTTGTGCAAGAAAGCGTGCAAAACAGTATTCGTTGTGTGTATGAGAAGTTGTCCTACCTCCAACGCCAAAAAGTGCAAGGATGAGTATAAACAATGCAACGACAGATGCAAGAGAAATTTCAATCCGTGGAGAAAAGAAAGAAAGGGTGGAAACTGGTAAGCCAACGAAAATTAGCTATGTTAATAAAAAATTTGAATTTATTATGCCGCAGATCAGTAGATCTGTATTAAACATTAAGTAACATGCACCTACACTGTTTTGCATATCAAGCGTCACTGTACACTAACTTCGTTCAGTTCAACGAGACTTAAACACTAAGAAACACCCCACATCTTCACTGAAGTAGTAAAGAATTATACAACAGAAGCACTTGCTGAAGGATTAATGTTTGGCGAGTGTATCACGACCATTGTGCAATAAGTTGGCGTAATCACGGTCGCATAAACAGCCTCCCTTACGTCACAGGCATGCATGCATGCTAGCGGAAGGAATTTCATATTGTATTGCACTCACTGAGGATAACTCGCGTAGATGGTCTTGACAGACCCATATTATTCCGGAGAAAACATTGCTTTCTTGCCTTGATGACGCGGTATACTGATTATGTGCGCTGGTATTTTATGTTGGTGTTTTGGTAACCGTTTCTGATAGTAACAACACTTGTTGTAGACTCTTTCCGTTTTCGCGTGTACGCGTGTACGTTCACAACTGTCACAGATTTACATTGGTTCGATGTATACAAATGTAGTTGTTGATAAACACGCAGACAAAACTAGCGTTGCCAAACGTCGCAGTCATTTATATTATTACTTCAATACGACCAGTCATCCTCTTCAATCGCCCCCTACATCCCACCCTATCTTTCTCGTCTTTCTTTCTTTCAGCGTCACCCAACCTATTTCTGCGAACACTTATCCAAATCACATGTTCACATAATGTTTGCAAAAACGGGTCAAAACCAAAAGGTTTAACATCGCTTGACATTGTGTGTACATTCGATGTAAGATTAGTTAAAACTTCAAGTTTAGTGCACTTGTGTGTATTCAAAAACTGTCCAGAACATTTGGGAGTGACGTTTTGACGATGCATTTGAAGGTTGAGGACTTCTCTGACTATGTCGTCTTTAACTCAACGAATGTTTCAAAGAGCACGCGGCTAAACAAATATGATGCACTCTAAAACTTGTTTGATCAATAAACTGCTTTAGTATATATATATATATATACATTTAATATTGTATATATATATAATACTATATATATGTATTATATATATATATATATACAATATTAAATTTGTTTAAATATATACATACATACGTACATACGTACATACGTACATACGTAAATACGTACATACGTACATACGTATATACATACTTACATACATACTTACATACATAAATACATACATACATACATACATACACACACACACACACACACACACACACACACACACACACACACTCAAACGCACACACACACACACACACACACACACACACACACACACACACACACACACACACACACACACACACACACACACACACACACACACACACACACACACACACACACACACACACACTCACACACACACACACACACACACACACACACACACACACACACACACACACACACATATACATACATTCATAAACCTTATGTGTGTGTGTGTGTGTGTGTGTGTGTGTGTGTGTGTGTTGTGTGTGTGTGTGTGTGTGTGTGTGTGTGTGTGTGTGTGTGTGTGTGTGTGTGTGTGTGTGTGTGTGTGTGTGTGTGTGTGTGTGTGTGTGTGTGTGTGTGTTTGTGTGTGTGAATATCCTAACCACACATGTTTAACTAGAATGTTCAATTATTCAAATGCACATACCTTTAATACTTATCTTTTTCAGGTATTGAACTACAATATCTTCCGTCTATCGCTGCCTTGTTTGGTGATGCCAGTCTGCATATTGTCGTAGCCGAAATGTATTTCTTGTTGACATGCGCAAAAATAAACAGAATACCCAGGCGCATTCTCGCAAATGTTATCGAAGGTAGTTGTGGAACAAAATGCTGATTCATCGTGTCCTTTGTGAACCGATGTCGCATTTATCTTCTTATATATACGGCGATGGCGACAGTCATAATAAACATTGTGAACGTATGTGGAAGCAACGACACAAGACCAAAGGTTGGACGGCAAATAAAATTGATGAACACAACCAAAGGACGGAGAGGATTTCAGAAGACCGACAAAAATGAAGGCGAATTGTGGCATAATTCTTAGTGATTATCTAGCTTCACTCAGACATAAAGTAGGCAAATATTCAAACACCCCTTTCAATTTGTTTACTATGTCTGTGAATTTAAATAAATCGGAAGTTCAGTTGTGCCTTGCCTCGAATGTTGCTCCAGCATATAAAACGTACTGGTGCGAGCCAGTGTTTGAAATTAATGCCGAATTAGTTCTACAGGAGGTCGTACGTAACATTGTCAACGCATATGAATGCATATCAGCGTACGGAATGTCAACGGTAATACTGGATGCACGACAAAAAGTGCAGCACTCATTGACCTGTTTGGACATTGCGAGTCTGCGCATGTGCGTGCATGGAATTTATGTTTATGCAAATTCAAATACCTTTATTATCCCTCATGGGGAAATTCTCTTGTGTTGTTTACTGTTTAAGAAGGCAATAAATAAGTTTATAAATAAGTAAACATGTGTAACTGAGAACACTGATTCAATGAATTGCATGATTAAAATAAAATAGCACAGAACAATCAGCCAGTTGTTAGGAAACATCATTTACACTTACATATCACAGCCATCAGTACAGGAACAAGTTCATCATCACAGGTGTTATTTAACTAGGTGGAATCCAGTGCAATTACCAGTATAATCACACAAACTCCTGCGCAGAACCGAACTGAGCCGATCTCCGAACAGGTCAATGTTGTTCCACCGGATGCATGCAGTTTCACGTGATGCAAGCCTCATAACACAATACACGCGGTAGTTCATGATTTATTATACACACGAGCAATACACTCTGTCGAATACGAGCATGCTGTCCACTTATTTTAAACTTGTACGTGAGTGTTCACACCAATTTTTTTTATTGCTTGTTACTGCTTATCTTTGGGCTTGGGTTGGCTTAGTTAGGCTAGGTTAAGGTTTACTGTTTAGACTTAGAGTTACTCAGACTAGAAATAATGTAAGTTTTATTATGTAATTATTCTAATATGCATTTTATTTTGAAAAGACTGATATTTATTTATACATAATATCACTAAGTCTAAGTTGCTAACAATCAAGTAATTGTTATTGCTATTAAATCAACAAATTGTTATAAAAGTTGTTTTGGGGTAAAATACTTAAATTATTGGACTTAATTTCATCAAAAAAATGCTTCATGAGAAACAGTCACTGCATGAAATTGCTAAAGCAGGTTGTAATGTTAACTAGTTGGTGTATCATTTTGTGATAACATGCAATGTATTAAATGTACGAACACCAAGTATTACAATTATTTTTTATTTATGAGTGACACAATACATCTTATTTCACACTACTATCTTGAGTAACTGAGGCAGAGATATGAAGAGAAAAGTATTTCACAAGATGTGCATGTGGAATCAAGATAGTTATTATACGATACATGATGGCCTTTTCATTTCATATATTGTTAGCAATATATAATAATTTGAATCGGTCGTACAAACCTGTGAGTAGCAAGGTATGCGGCTAAGACCCCGGAAATCAGCCAAGTAGAGAAAACTTGATATTTTCCTATCTCTTAACAAGCCCCATTTTGCTGATTTTGTTTTTTTACCTTTTTTACTACCAATAATGGATGTACCCGTTATACCGCTATGTGTGGTATAACGGGTTTCTGTGGTTGTTTTTTTCTTGTGAGATGTTGACGTGATGAGTACCGTGGGAAAATTGGATGCTGAGGGCACCCCCTTAGTTGTTGGCGCCGCCAATGGGTTTTTGTTGTATTATTTTATTGGTATAACGGGTTTCTGTCGATCGACCCGTTATACCACGATCTGAGAAAACGAGCTTCTGTTGTGTTGTTGTTGTTGTGAGATAGTGACGTGATGAAGACCGTGGGAAAACTGGAGGTTGAGAGGGTCCCTCTTAGTTGTTGGTTTTTTGTTGTATTATTTTATTCTAAAAGTTTTCTGTGTGAAAGAATGTAGGTGGAATAGATGACGGTTACGTTTGGGTCGGTTGAGAAACCGCCGTCGTGTGGTGAAAAGAGCGAGCATTATTATGGTTGGAGCGTAGGTTAGAATGTAGTGTGTAGTAAGGCGTGATGAATGAGAGGATTTAAGAATTCGCCGAATCGGTATCTATTCGACGTGGTGTGTGTGGGAGCTGGGATAGGTATAGGCCTGTGTTATAGTGGAGTGGAAAATTCCCCACTAAGTAAAAGGATCGATCGACGCGTTGTTTTTTTTCCGGCTAAGCGGTGGCTTTTGCTGGTAGATCTGACGTGTGCTATATACACATGGCTGCGTACCTAACAAAAACAATTTCCGTAATGAGCCCTCCCCCGTTCGCACCCCCCCCCCCCCCCGTCGCATCCCGCCCCGCTCCCCGATCGACGAGGTTGCTAATCAAACCTTTCTCTGAAGTAGATACAGTGACAAGTCCAGCTTGTTCACGGTGCCTGGGAATCCAGGAAGCTACTAACCGAATCATCAAAAGTAGATATATTTTGTTTCAACGTAATTCTTGTGTTGCTACACTGTAACTCCTGTCGGCAGTTAAGGTCTTTGGTCAGCACTTCAAAGGGATGCTTGTTTAGCAACAACCTATAAGTTACATTGTGTTAATTACAGCTGTCAAAGTGCATGCATGGCCAGACATGCCCACGTGTTTACGTTTGTAGAGCATGACCGTGGGAAAGACAGCGCCAGTGAATAGCCAATAATCTTCCAACGAGCATCTAAATTTACAACACAAACTCTATCATTATTACTAACAGTTAATGACAAAGTTAAATTGTTGTAGTCAAATATAAACTTTTGAATACAAATATGATAGTTTTTGCAATTACAACAATTATAATACTCATTTTATATTCTTCTAAGACATTTTATAATTATATTAATAACTATCAGAAAATGTTAACTATTTAATGTAATTTAATGTTTCTACCTAACGTCATCTTGATTTATTTATTTCAATATATAATTCTACACCTGTAAAATTATAAATATTTTTACCTATGTCAAAATAGTATTTATGCAATGTGATGCAGACAATCCGTCAACGATCCGTTGTCACGATAATCTACCAACGTTCCGAATTACGTAAGCACCCAGGATCAAAACGAGGCTGGGTGTGGACTGTCCCTTTGTGTTGGAATCTGATAGCAGCGAACGTCTTTGCCGTTTCAACACGCAGTAAGATTTACTTCAACCCACCATCCCCCCTTACTACTACCGTGGTACTTTGCTGCATGATACCTAATTATATTTAATTTGTTTGGTAGCAGGCTTTGATGAACCTGCTGCACTTGTATCTGCCTCTGTTTTCCTTGCACGTGTTACCATAACGTTGGAGATAGTTGTGTTCAGCACGTCCAATTGTCTATTGTACCTTTGCTGAATATGTATATACACATTATTGTTTGATATGGGGTGGGGGAAAATTACCTCCACACCTTTGCTAATCTGATTTGTCATTTAATAATTGTTTGTAGTACCTCGATGATAATATAAGTTGTTTATCGCTTAAGCTTTATCTCATCGAGTGATGATTTGGTTTGTTCCTGTTGGTTACAATTATTAAATGACCGTTATCAACTACTTTAATTCTTGTTCAATTATTATAGCAAACAAGCTCAGGGTTCTGCCAGTTAGCATCAGCAGGGTATACAATTGTATTCACTTCTAGACGCGCATTAATTTTTGGCCGCTGTAATTGCTGTTGACTGACAGATGCAGACATAATAATATGCTCACATGCCACATGTCACGTGCCACGTGCCACGGCAGTCATCCGCCGGCTGGTGGCAGTCAAAGTTGTAACATTGTACATAGGCATTGGATGACGTCATCGTACTGACTTTGTAGAATGTTTAGTGGATTAAATAGTTGTTGATAAATTATAAAAAGTGAATGATGACAGTTTCTTCAAGGCATCTCGAGCAGCATTATTTATAGATTTAGCAATTCTTTAACGTGTATCATTTTCTGAAGTCGGATATTTGTATTCCAGTAATACGGCAGCAGTTTCCGTAATGCCGTAATCTGAGGTGAATTTCCCTAATTATTACGGAAAATCCGTAATGGTTGGCAGCCCAAGGTTAACCAGCCCAAATACCATGTCTGGTACTAAATACTCCTCGCTCATTGGTCTATTTTTATTACAGGGATAGTCGCAAGCCTAGCGGGTAGTTCGTCAGACGTGTCCTAAATAAACATATAAAATAAAATAATACAACAAAAACCCAACGGCGGCGCCAACAACTAAGGGGGGCCTCCTCACAATCAATCAACGAATTTTCACACGGTCACTACATCATATTACCAACACATTCGTCCATCCCTAGTTCAACTGGTGTCCAGATACCAGGTGTGCCATATCTTTACTCGCCGAAAGACGTTTACAGAGCAGCTCGAAAAAACGACGAAAACTACCCTATCCAAAACACACACACACACACACACACACACACACACACACACACACACACACACACACACACACACACACACACACACACACACACACACACACACACACACACACACACACACACACACACACACACACACACACACACACACACACACACACACACACACACACACACACACACACACACACGGGGTCTTAGCATCATACCTTACTACTCCTGTGTCCGATAGTGAACTGTGAAGGTATAAACCCTACAAAGTGACGTGACTATGACACATATCACCTGCCTGCATACTTCATCCAGCCGAATTTGACAGTGAACACATCTATACAAGTTACCATACAGTGACCTGTGAACATGACATGTACATTACACGTAGACATCATGTTGAAGAACACAACATTATTGTATGACACACTGAAATATGAGCATTGCTGCGTATATATTACACAGATATTTCAGCGTGCTAATGTTGATTTATAAGATAATCGATTCATGAAACAATCAACGGTGAATATTGCAAGAAATACTGTATTGTGAGCAGGCTTCTTCATCATGCACTTCAGTTGGCTCCCACGGTGAGTAGCGCAAAAAGCAGTCTTATATTCGGCACAAAAGATGTCAGATCCAGCGTTGTAACACTGCGAACAATTTATAAACATTTCTTCTTCAAGTTCATGTTGAAATGCAGGACATTAGTTTATGAAGCAGTGACATTTGATTCCTGAACTATACTGAGCCTGAGCATTACTCAGTATTCCAATCTGTCATGATGCACTATCACTGAGCCTGAGCAATACTCAGTATTTCAATCTGTCACGATGCACTATCACTGAGCCTGATCATCACTCAGTATTCCAATCTGTCATGATGCACTATCACTGAGCCTGAGCTTTACTCAGTATTCCAAACTGTCATGATGCACTATCACTGAGCCTGAGCATTACTCAGTATTCCAATCTGTCACGATGCACTATCACACAGTGAACTGTGAGCATGCATATTGTATTTCATTGACACGTGTTCTTCTGTTGAGTTTGTGTTTTAATTAGCAAATACTGATTTATTAATTGAGTTTTTAATGTTTTAATAATTGGGTATTAAAAGTATTTGTTATGTTGATGTGGATGTACATTCTGCACAATATATATGAATATCATCATAACCATGGAAGTTATGGCCTTTTATGGAAATATATCTATTGTGTGTGATAGTTAGCCAATAGTGACTTAATAATTAAGTTATTTGTTTTGTTAAATGACTGATTTGCATAAATGATATAAATTTATGTATTCATAATCATGGACATTACGAGTTTTTGTATGTCGAGTTAGCATACTAATTAACCAATATTGACTTATTAATAAGTTGTTGTTATTTTTAAATTACTGGTTAATGTATATTTATTATATTATATTTAATGTGGTTATATGAATTATAAAAATGTCTTCATAATCATGGACCCTCTCTGTTGAGTTTGCATGCTACACAACTAAAAGTAACTAATTAATTGCATTAATTTGGTTAAAATTAGTACTAAAAATATTAATTATATTGTAATTTTATTACACTCATCAATGTGTTTGAAAACCCTGAAAACAGTATTTAAATATTTGATTTATTAAATTTATCTTGATAAAATAAACAGTTATGCGATCCCTAAGCTATTACCTTTAATTTAACCCATTCCCAATATTCTAATATTATATTTAATTTATTGTTGAAGAACCTAAAATGTCATTTATAAATTGTAATCCCCCCCAGGATCCCCACCCCAGACGATTAAAAAAAATCTAAATCTACGAACCTCCCCCAATGGGCCCGTTAGATTACACACACACGCACGCACGCACGCACGCACGCAAGCTCGCACGCACGCACACACACACACACACACACAAAATGTCAGCTTCATACATGCCAAACTGACAGCGATATGCGTCGTTTAAAAAGAGGAGATGTGTGGTAATAATAATAATAATAAGATAACTTCTATTGCGCATAAATCTTTTAAAAAACAAGCTCAGAGGCGTATCAAAACGAAAGGATTGGTCAATCTCAAAATCCATAAGCAGTATTCCAGTTGTCAACAGATGGGTCAAGGCCCTAGGGAGCTACGGTGGATAAGCAAGGTTATAAAGATCAGTTTTTAAATGACGATAGAATGTTTAAATATTTTCAACTGATCTGTTTACGACGACACCCACTGTGCGTATAAACAGCGCTGAAAACTGCGGCTCTGTGTGACGAAGCCGCAAGATACACAACGGTCTGAGACAATGAAATCAAAATAAAACACCAATTTTTTGGCAAATAATTACAAGTTTTGTTACGTATACTAACAATTATAAAAGTAAGCGTATCATTAACGTAAACTATAATATAAATAGGTCACGCATAGTTTCGGCAGACATCGTGTTTAAGCCAGCATAAAGTAGGCGCTAACCTGTTGCGTGTACAAATATATACGTAATACGCAAAATGGAACCGGAACTTACTCTTAGACTGGAACTTACTCCCAGACCGGTACAGCTGCGGGACGAAAGTAGGAGTTAATCTGACATGTACAAGCGCATGCGCATGCGCAACACGGAACCGGAAATTACTCTCACACTGAAATTACATCCAGATGAAATCAGCATTATAAAATACGGACCAGATTCAATTCAACGCAAAATAGGAACAAGAGTCGGGATATCGTCGAATACGGACACGAGTCACGTAAATATATCGTAGTGACATAAGTGAAGTCAATATAACATAGGGACTTCAATTGAGTAAATTATTCAAATCATTCCATCTCTTGTCCGTCGTTCAAGTATAAACGAGAGATCGTAGAGCGAGTGTGTCCAACGGTTTGCATGAGAGCAACCACCACCACCACTGGTGTCAAGTCGGCCAAATCCGGCCGCCAACTAACACTACCAACCTCAGACAAACATAAAAACAACCACCACCACTGGACTGTTGTCAAGTCGGCCAAACCCGGCCGTCAACTAAAACTACCAACCTCAGACAAACATAAAAACAACCACCACCACTGGACTGTTGTCAAGTCGGCCAAACCCGGCCGTCAACTAAAACTACCAACCTCAGACAAACATAAAAACAACCACCACCACTGGACTGTTGTCAAGTCGGCCAAACCCGGCCGTCAACTAAAACTACCAACCTCAGACAAACACAAAAGCAACCACCACCACTGGATTGTTGTCAAGTCGGCCAAACCCGGCCGTCAACTAACACTACCAACCACAGACAAACACAAAAGCAGCACACCGTATACAATTAGTCAACTGCTCTGAAAAGGGGATATGCTATTAAATGTTTGGAAATGTAAATGCCTACTGACCGGACAGAGGGACACCGTATATCCGCACGAAGTCAACGTCAGCAATTATGTGCATTCCTATAAAATTAAATACCTAGTTTTACAATGTCTCCTTTCAGGAACCAAACATACACAAAGAAATGTACAAAAGAAGCAATATACGTTCATTCAACCATAACATGTGCGAAGTACAGTCTTGCTTTCACTTCTGCAATTAAAATGGCCTGATCCACAAGTGACCTCGCCCATCTCAGAGATTAAGTTTTTCTCGTTGATGTCCTCAAATTATATTTGGTTTATCTTTCTCCGACTTGCTGCTTCATCTAGATATGAATCGTTGAGATCCTCTCCGATTGCATGGCATATATTTAATGTGCACACTACTAGAGCGTGGTCCTAAAAAATTAGAAACATCAACGTATTCAAATGCTCGTATTATCCCCGATATAGTCCGAATTACCCCCAATACGGTATTTACCCCAATATTACATATCGCTAAAAGATAAAGCATGCACTCTCGATAAACCAACCGCATTTTTGTCTTCTTGCCACCATGGACTGAATGCACTGAGTGGCAATATCGTTATTTTTTTTATTAAACATTGACATAAGCTTTATCCAATATAAAACAGTCAATTTAAGTTACAGCGAGAAATAGTTATAAGATTAACAAAAATGTGTTTTATATAGCGCCATATTAATTTTGTTCATAACGCTTAACATCGCCTTGTCACCTTATGCCGTCGGGTTAGACTTTTGGCGACTCTCCAGCACAGCCTCCTCCGTTCTCGCCTGTTTGATGTTGCCTGACTGTGTTGTTCTAGCGGCGTCAAGATCTTTTCATTTTTCATTTCATCTAGCCACCTGATTCTGGGTCGATCTATTTCCCTTTTTCCCTCGATAATTCCCAGCACAATTATTTTTCCAGGTGTGATGTTCGTATAACTTTGCTAAAGTACACCAGTTTGCCGGATTATAGATCCGTCAAGTGTTATTGGATTATTACTGACCATCTTGGATGTGCCGATCATCTTTACTTGTGGTCCATGTTTCGGAAGCGTAGTGTATGTTGTCACCGGGAAAGCCATGGCTTGACCAATTCTAGTTTTTGTGATAATCTTTATATTTCCGTCTTGCCAGATTGTGCCCAGACTTGTCATTGCAGATCTGCTCGTAGTCCTGCCGCCAAACAGTGATTTTTGGTTTAACCGTGCAGTGGAGTCTACCCAATGTTTTTGATAGTTTTTAGAACTATAAGATCTACTGAATCAGCAACTCCACGATGCCATTCTGGCATCCTTGAAGAATCTGAAATATCCAAGAAGGCCACCAAGACGTGCTATATGTATAAAATCTATCATAATTTCACTGCTATGCCATCTAGATGCTTACGTTTTGTTTCTAAACATATGTGTCAGCACCCGATGAGTTCAATGGACTAATGTGTAGTAATGCACGACAACGGGATATAGAGGTAATCCAATATGGCTGCCAAAATGGCAGCGTTATTGTGGAAATATAAATATATATTCGGTCTGATAAACAGGAATCTCCGTTTTTTAAATGACACATGTCTCCGTCAGTTTGGCATGAAGCTGAAATTGTGTGTGTAATCTAGCGGGCCCTTTGGGGGATGTTCGTAGATTTAGATTTTTAAAATTCGTCGGGGGTGTGGATACTGGGGGGTAACAATTGATAAATCACACATATTAGGTACTTCAACAACAAGTTAAATATCATGCTAGAACATTTGGAATGGGCTTAAATTAAAGGTAATACCTTATGGATCAAATTACTGTTTATTTTATCGCGTTATTTTATTATGTTATTTAATAAATCAAAGATATCGCAATTTTAAGACGAAAAATATATCTTTTACATTGACAAAATTGACAATTTTTTTTTTTGTCTGTGCATAAATATTTGCTTTCTTTAAAATGTCATAATATTTTTATTTATAAATATATTTAAATATTGGTTTCAGGGTTTTCAAACACATTGGCTAGAGTAATAACTTTAT
This sequence comes from Escarpia spicata, assembly GCA_963995525.1. Classification (NCBI taxonomy): domain Eukaryota; kingdom Metazoa; phylum Annelida; class Polychaeta; order Sabellida; family Siboglinidae; genus Escarpia; species Escarpia spicata. The sequence continues at coordinate 50,599,509 of OZ023212.1, forward strand.
AATATTTAATATTGTAGTACTAATTATAGTCAAACTAATGCAATTAATTAGTTAATTTTAGTTATGTAGCATGCAAACCCAACAGACCGACATATTTCAATAACAGACCATGATGATGAAGATATTTATATAACTTAAGCAAGTTGTAAACCACATTAATTATGTTAATAAAAATGCATTAACCAGTCAGTTGACAATAAGAATAACTTAATTAATAAATCAGTATTGGCTAATTAGCACGCGAACTTGACCAACGGACATATTTCAATAAAAGGCCAGAGTGTCCATGATTATGAAGAAATATACAACCATATTAAATATAATATAATAAATATACATCTACCAATCATTTAAAAATAACAACAACTTTACTAATAAGTCGGTATTGGTTAATTAGTATGCAAACTCGACAGACAAAAAAATATAATGTCCCTGATTTTGAATGTATAAATTTACATAATTTATGCAAGGTTTTCAATCACATCAATTAGGGTAATATATATTCAATAACCAGTCATTTAACAATAAAAATAACTCAATTAGTAAGTCACTCTTGGCTAACTATCACACAAAGTAGACTGATATATTTCCCTAAAAGGCCATAACTTCCATGGTTATGATGATATTCATATATATTGTGCAGAATGTACATCCACAGCAACATAACAAATAACTATACATTTAATACCCAATTATTAAAACATTTAAAAACTCAATAAAATAAAATAAAAATTGCTAAATAAAGCACAAACCAAAAAGACGAACACGTGTCAATGAAATACAATATTAATGCTCACAGTTCACTGTGTGATAGTGCATCATGACAGATTGGAATACTGAGTAATGCTCAGGCTCAGTGATAGTGCATCGTGACAGATTGGAATACTGAGTAATGCTCAGGCTCAGTATAGTTCAGGAATCAAAAGTCAATGTTTCATAAACTAATGTCCTGCATTTCAACATGAACTTGATGAAGAAATGTTTATAAATTGTTCGCAGTGTTACGACGCTGGATGTGACATCTTTTGTGCCGAACACAAAACTGCTTTCTGCGCTACTCACCGTGGGAGCCAACTGAAATGCATGATGAAGTAGCCTGCTCACAATACAATATTTCTTGCAATATTCACCGTTGATTGTCTCATAAATCGATTATCTTATAAATCAACGCCAACACGCTGCAAGATCTTTGCCGCAATGTTCATAATTCAGTGTGTCGTAAAATAATGTTGTGTTCTTCACCATGATGTCTATGTGTAATGTACATGTCATGTTCACAAGACACTGTATGATAACTTATTAAGTGTAGATATTTACACTGTCATATTCGGCCAGATGAAGTATGTGTGTCCTTCACAGTTCACTATCGGACACAGGTTTGTACGACGGATTCATGTTGTTCGGGCATTGCTAACAATATATGAAATAAAAAGCCATGATGTATCATATAATAATAACTATCTTGATTCCACATGCACATCTTGTGAAATACGTTTCACTTCATATCTCTACCTAGCATACTCAAGATAGTAGTGTGAAATAAGATGTATCATGTCACACATAAATTCAGAATAATCGTGATACTTGATGGACATAACTGTGGTGTTCATACATTTAATACATTGCGTGTTATCACAAAATGATACATCAACTAGTGAAGGTATATGGTTAACATTACAACATGCTTTAGCAATTTCATGCCGTTGTACTGAAACATTTCGTCTTGAAATATATGGTCGATGTTCAATTGTGCGCATGCGCGGTGCCCTATATGGGTCATATTGAGTCACGTGCAAATTTCCCGGCAAGCTTACTGAAATATTCGGTCGTTGGATGTTGCAGCGTACCCAGGTGACTGTAAGTTCCGAATGATATTGGAATTCCCATTTGCATTGGACTAATGTATTTTTACATGTACACCTGCAGGGTTAGGGCTGTGGTTGGACGTGGTCGCTGTACCCATCTGATCTGTCATTCTGTGGCCCACACACGGATAGCCTAGGGCTAGCTAGCGTGTTCAATGACACTGTCAGTGTTACTGACTGACACTTGCATGACATCCATGCCCCCCCCCCCCGGCTGCAACACGTCTTCCAGTTTGTTTAGGTTTAGCCAAGGGGCTTAGGCTGAGTTTGAGACTAGTCTTAATTTGATAATAAGACTGCTTGTTATGTCCACAATACCTATAACCTATGGCTATGTCATGGCTACAGCTATGGCCTATGCCATGGCTATGTCCCTATGGCTATGACATGGGCACAGGGACATAGCCATGGGTTAGTTTCAGGGTTGTGGGTTAATTTAAGGTTACGTTATCAACAACAATATTTTTACTTTACCCAAGCCTCGACCTGTAATTTATTACCTTATATCATGACCTTGGCTGTGTAGGGTACATGCTGATGGCAGTGATTATACCTAAATTATGCAATTAAGGTCTAAGCTTATAAAGTTTTGCATACACGACATAAAAGTAAAGGTAAGTTCTTATATAGCGCAGTGTCCGGATCAGTCCTCAGGACTGCTCAAGGCGCTTTACACTTTACTCCCCTGGCAGACCTGTTCAATCGAACACCGTCTCAACTTCTGTGGGAAGCATCCAGCCACGCTGCAATTGATGCGCGAAGACTAATCGTACACAAATATCCACCACTGTCTATAGGTACTCATTCATACACCTGAGTGAACTGATCGACACGGCAGCCCAGGACTCTACCCCTGAGCTACTGCATCCTACATAGATATAGTCATAGCTGCCATAGCCAAGCCCAAAGCATAGCCATTGGCCATGGCATGTGCATAGGCATGGACATGGTTATTCTATAGGCATGCCCATAGGCAATCTAGGCTATTTACACCTGACGATTAGCACGAACATATATATTTATATACAATGGAAGTGTAAATACAAACATAGTGCTACCTGAATTATTTCCAAATAACCTTTAGAAAGGCTAAACCTAACCCTACACTTTCCCCCTGGCATATGGAACAGTTATGCCTCATGTTTTTGGTGACCAATAATGGTTAGCTAGTCCGCCAATCTAACATTGACCGTGACAGTGTGAATAGTCGATCCAAAAACTAAAATGCTATAAGTTACTGTACTGTACACATAACTATTGAGCCGGAATATGGTAATAGTATACTATAGCTAGTAAAATATTTGCCATGTTGCCCATGACATGGTATACTCATGTGTAGGGTTGGCGATTTAAATCAAGCTGATTTAAATCACGATTGGATGTTTCGTCTGAAACTGAAACATTCGGTTATCTATTTCCGCTTGTGCGCATATGACTTCTGCGCCGACCAGATATTTCAACGACGAAATGTTTTGTTAAAACATAATTCATTGTGCTTTGTTCTCTACCTTCCTTTATTTTTTTATAACTTTTCGGTTTTGATGCATTGCTCATAGACAAGGGTATTTATTTATGTATTTATTGCTGACACACTTCACATGTTTTAGGTTGCGGCAGCACTGCTTATGCAGGCAAAGCAGGCATGCGAGCATGCGAGACCACGATACAAACAGCGATATATTCCACCGAAACGTGATATCTGGTGCCAGACAATTTGACAAAATTGTCATCTCTGTAAGTTACAAGAATAAGGTTAATTGATATAATTATACATGGATATATGTATGTTCAAGTTATGGCAGTCGTTACTTTGTTTAACTCAGTGCATTACGTCTTACTAGCACCTGGATTGTGAAGCTTTTAAAGTGAAAGTAGGTATAATCTAACGATATATGCTTACTAGATGTCATATCGCTACAATCTTTTAAAAGTGCTGGCTCGTCAAATCTAACGTTCTTTTGCGCCGAACTATGTACTGTTTTAATAGCCTATTTGAATTTCATAGTCAGAATAATGAAGGTGCACGAGCGGATGCAAAAATCTGCATTTCATTGACACATCAGTAACTTCAAGTAACAAATTCATCAAGCAACATATTTGTAAGGGAGGTGTTATTCTAACACTGTTTCCTTGGAGACTACTTGATCGATTTAAATAATGCAAATTGGAAATTGTGCAGTTTTTGATGTGTTAATTGTATGTATCTTCTGTATCAGGTTGTACATGATTTCTCTTTAGATATGTTATTCATTCCATTGCAGTACATCGTACAAGAGGCTTGTTATAGAGCCGTTTCTGTTTGGGCGAACCTTTGAAGCCCTCGGCCTGAACAACAAGCCAATGCAATTGTAGGTTAGGCAGGTGTGACACCGTCAAGGAATCTTCAACTTGGTGTTGGCCCACAAGATATTGGGGTCCGGTCTCGCTGGAAGTCGATTACATAGAGCCTCGCTTCCGATCTCCAGCAGGTTGCGCCCGGTGTTGTTGTAGAACAAGTTATAAACTTCAGTGGCAAAACAAAATGGCTCAGTGACGTTATCGTGGAACGGATTGGCCCCGTGTCATTCAGTCCACGTTCGCCTCGAGGATGGGAGAGTAGTGCGTAAACACATTGACCATGTGAGGATTCGTTGTGTGATTGGTGATAGCTCGGTGCCGGAGAAGACACCATCTTCTGAACTGCCTCTTGAATTGTCTCCCAAACTGCCTCCGGAGGAACTTGTTCATGCAGAACTGCCTAACGTACCGCTTGTTGTACCACGTGACGTACCGCCTGATGTACCACATGACGTATCACGTGACGTACCACATGACATAACTCAGCCAGAGATGGAATCTGCCCACACATGTGAACAGAACCGTACAACCAGTGCAAATCTTCGTAGATCAGGGAGAAACCATAGAGCACGTGAGAAACTTAACTTATGAAGTGACATTCACGATCACTCGTAGGAAAGTGATTGGAAAAGAAATTGTGAACGTTGGTAGTGGCGTTTTGAATAACTTTAGTTAGAACTGAACGTTTGGTATAGATATGCTTTTAGTTAATCATTATTCTTGTTAAGTACTAGAACTCCACGAACATTGCGTTAGAGAACTCCAGGGACATTGAATTATAACACTATAAGGACACTGAGTCATATTTGTTTAGCAAACAAGTTATAATATTATAATCAAGATGGTGTGCATGAATAAACTGTGTGACAATTGATTTGACGTTTACATCTACTCAATTAATGCACTCACAATCTAAACTAAATATGATCAAAGCTAAACATGTATCATTGGGCATAATAATAAAATTATTATGATTACAGGTAGATTAGATTTATGAAAGCCATTTTTTTTAAATTGTACACATTAATTCATGACTAATACCTACACACATATTCTCTCCCATTTCAATTGTCAGTACAAAACAAACACCATCAGACGGTGAATCTATGGATTTTGCCCAGTATAGTAATTATAATATCCTAATAATAATACTATCCTTAGTCAATTCATTATTTGTTATTATTATCAAAATTATTTGACGCATGCAACCTACAACTTTTAATTGAACTTAACTATGCACAATCGTGTGCATAATTACAGTTATCAACTTATAATGAACACGAACTATACAACAGCAAAAACAGTCGTTGCCATATTCTTAAATGTAGGCTAATTCAGTAATTGCAGTGACCTTGGCCCCAATTAATTATTCATGCATTAATAACACAGTTCACGTATGATGATATTATCAAAAGCAAGCTGGCAACGTAACAGTCAAATATTTCAGACCAAACGTTTCGTGTATGTAGCCTAATGAAATATTTGGTCTATTTGTTTCCTCTCGTGCGTTTCATCACTACACAATATGTTTCGGTTAAGTAATTAAATATTCGGTTATCTATTTCCGCTCGTGCGCATACGACTTCTACGCCGACCAGATATTTCAACGACGAAATGTGTCGCTACACCGTGACTGTTTCTCATGAAGCACTTAAACAAAAAATTTAATTGAGTCCAATAATTTAAATATTTTACCCAAAACAACTTTTAAAACAAATTGTTGATTTAATAATAATAACAATTAACAGATTGTTAGCAACTTAGACTTAGTGATATTTTATATAAATACATATCAATCTTTTCAAAATAAAATGCATATTAATATAATTGCATAATAAAATTTCTATTATTTCTAGTCTGAGTAACTCTAAGTATAAACAGTAAACCTTAACCTAGCCTAACTAAGCCAACCCAAGCCCAAAGGTAAGCAATAACAAGCAGTGACAAGCCCTATAATTATGTAGTATGTCTGACTATTCAGTAGCCTAGCCCTCCCTAGGCCTAGCCTAGGTTAGGTATATACTGCAGGCTATAGCCTCTAGCAGAACTGACTTGGCCCAGGCGTAAATTCTTAAAATTGCATTTTAATATTATCACATTTAAAGTGAAAACATATATATTTGTTTATGTAATGATTTAAATTCTAAGAAATGGAATAAGTCATGATCTGCATCTGGCTGGGGTGACGCGCTCGCGGTCTGACTCGACACGGATCGGTCAAAATCAAACAAATGTCGCATGTTTTCAACGGCGCTAAACCCATATTTCTTTTGCGTTCTCGACATCGAAATTTTCAACACAGACTAATATAATACCTATAGAACTGGCTAAAGACATCATTTTTCTTGGTTAATACTAATTGTGTAACTCAGTCGCCGCGTGCGTCGAGCATGGGGTCAAAGTTGATCGGTCACCTGAGGTCACGTTGTTCACCGCGGGTCGCATTTGGTGTACTGCGCTACCGCGAACATGCGCAATACGCATAATCGGAACAGGAACTTACTCTCAGAACGGAACTTACAGACCAGACCAGTACACCGGCCATGCAGTAAGTAGTTATTTGGAATGCACATTGATATCGCAGACTTGAAATCACGTTTATTCACCTACAATGAGTGCATCATTTAATAGTATGTTCTGGTTTTCCGCTTAGTATTACAGTTTTATTTCGTCCACAATCGATGCAAGTTCATGCTGACAAAACATAATAATATATGATTCCTTGAATTGATCAAACATTTCTGCTGGATGGTGTTATTCCTTCAAGTGCCTTCATGCTCTCGGCAAAGCCGCATTTGTTATCAGGTACTTAGTTATAAATAACACGATTTTAATTTCTTGTTACAGGCTGTATATGTTGACGGACACTTCGCAAGCGGGCTTACGGTTATTGTATACTGTGGCGTGGCATGCATATCGTATTCTAGCATGTATTCCATACACTGGCATGTATTCCATACACTGGCATGTATTCCATACACTGGCATGTATTCCATACACTGGCATGTATTCCATGCACTGGCATGTATTCCATACACTGGCATGTCTTACTGTCGAGTGCATCCCGTTGATAACATTTGCGCGATTGCACCTGGGTATTCTGTTTATTTTTGCACATGTCAACAAGAAATACATTTCGGCTACGACAATATGCAGACTGTCGTCGACGAACACGGAAACGATAGACGGAAGAAATTGTAGATTCAATGCCTGAAAAAGACAAGTATTAAACCTATATGCATTTTAATAATCTAACATTCTAGTTAAATATTTGTGGTTACGATATTCACGGACACACACACACACACACACACACACACACACACACACACACACACACACACACACACACACACACACACACACACACACACACACACACACACACACACACACACACACACACACACACACACACACACACACACACACACACACACACACACACACACACACACACACACACACACACACACACACACACACAGACAGAGTGCATTGCCAGCAAACTCATTACGTTAATATTTGTTTAGCTGCGTCCGATTTGATACATTCGTTAAGTTAAAAATGACATAGTCAGGGAAGTCCTCAATATATATGAAGATTAATCTTCAAATGCATCGTCGAAACGTCACTCCCTTCCAAATGTTCGGGACAGTTGCTAAATAGACACAAGTGCATTACACTTGTAGTTTTAACTAATCTTACATCGAGTGTACAGACGGTGTCAAGCGATGTCAAACTTTTGAGTTTGACCCGTTTATGCAAATATTATATGAACATTTTATTTCTCAGAAATATATTGGGTGACGCTGCAAGACAGAAACACTAGAAAGATAGTGTGGGATGTGGGGGGGGGGGGGGGGGGGCGATGAATGGCGATGGAAGGCCGTATGGAGGTAATCATATCATTGCCTTTTGGCAACATATATTATGTACAGCTACATTTGTATATATCGTAAATCTGAGATAGTTGTGAACGTACACATATCCCGCGAAAGAGTTTACAACCACTGTTGTTACTAGAGAGATTAGTACCCGTCATTTATTTGGCAAACTTGCTACATAACCTAGGGTTCTTCTGCCGAATCATGAATTATCGAACAAAGTACTGCAGTGTGAACTAATCAGAAACTGTTACCAAACCACCAACACAAAGTACCAGCGGACATAATCAGTATACGGCGTCATCACGGCAAGAAAGCAATGTTTTCGCCGGAATAATGTGGTTGTGTCAGGACAATCTACACGAGTTATCATCAGTGAGTGCAATACAATGTGTGATTCCTTCCGCTACCATGCATCCATGTCTGTGAAGTAAGGGAGGCTGTTTATGCGACCGTGATTACGACAACTTATTGCACAATGGTCTTGATATACTCGCCAAACAGTAATCCTTCAGCCAGTATTTCCGTTGTATTATTCTTTAATACTTCAATTAAGATGTGCAATATTCCTTAGCGTTTAAGTCTAGAAGATGACATTGTTCTTTCGAGATTGTCAATAACCTTCTAGAGCTGCACGAAATTAATGTACAGTGATGCTTGATATACAAATAAACACCTATTAACATAGCTAGTTCTCGTTGGCTTACCTTCTATTTTTTTTGCACGGATTGTACTTTCTCTTGCAGTTGTCGTTGCATTCGTTCAGCTTATGCTTGCACTCTTCGGCGGTGGAGGTAGGACAACGTCTCAGGCAAGCCTGGAAATGTTTTGCGCACATATTCTTGCACGACCGGTAAATGTCGGCTGTAGATCTGCCACGATGGGTCGGCCTTCCGCCGGCAGATGGCTCCACCAGTAAAGACAACGCAACAAGGACCATCATCTGGAAGATTATTAACGTGTATGTGATCGGGGAGTAACAACTATCTATATGGGTCGGTTCCTAAGCCATTACATACATACAGACAAACATACATACATACATGCATACATAAGAACATGGAGAAAATCTAGACTGGAGCCTGACAGGCTTGCCTTCTGCCTCCAGCGCTACGTTTGGGCACCGTGCAAAACTTGAATACCACACGAATCAAATTGCTGATGCATCTGATGACCAGAAGCAGCTGTTCAAGATTGTTGCCAAGCTCCTACACACTGATAATGACACACCACTACCGCCATGTGATTCGTCTGACACACTGGCAATGCGGTTCTCGGATTTATTCTTGGCAAAGATCTCGAAAATTCGGTCTGAACTGAATCAGAATGTCATTAAATGTAAATGCCTCTGCTGAGGATGCACCGCAGACGTGTCTGCAGACTGCATTTGTGCCAGCCACTGAGGCTGAAATTGTAATGTTGTTGAAGTCAACCCCAGTGAAATATTGTGAACTTGACCCCATTCCGACATGGCTTCTTAGATACTGTGCGCACGATGTTGTACCTGTGCTCATGACAATTGTTAACCTGTCTCTGAGAACAATTTGAGTACTCAAGAAACCGAGTTTAGACAAAACCTATCAGTCAGCGTACAAGCCGAATCACAGCTTTGAGACGGCCCTTGTCTGTGTGTAGGATCACATCCTGCACGCAGTGAACAATCATAATGTTGTCATCATGGTTCTCCTTGATCTATCGGCTGCGTTTGACATCGTCGACAATGAAGTGATGTTGCATAGACTCTCACATGATATCGCAGTGGTCCAAGATGCATTGGACTGGTTTAAGTCATTCCTGAAAGACAGCGTCCAGTCTGTCCATATTCATGGTGCTACATCACCTGCTCGTCCTCTGGCATACGGGGTACCAAAAGGCTACAGCTGCGGATGTCGTGAGTAATGAAGAATGTGTAGCGGAGATCAGGACGTGGATGATGACAAACTTTTAAAAGTTGATTCAAATGACTCAAAGACAGAAGTCATCGTGTTCGGCTATGCGCAACGGCTCAAACAAACTGAGCTGCACACACTACGCATTGGTTACTGTTTGGTCACCGTATCTCAGAAAGTACGAAATCTTGGTGTAGAGTTCGATGCCGAGATGAAGATGGAGACGCACTTGACTGCTGTATGTAGGTTTGCATTTTTCCACCTCCGCAATGTTGCAAGAATAAGACGTTATCTAACACTTGTAGCGATTGAACAAGTCATACATGCGTTTGTCACCAGCAACTTGACGTTGGCATTTTATTACTCCACCGACTGCCTGTGAAACAACTAGAACGGCTGCAGAGAGTACAGAACCGGGCGGCTCGCCTTGTCGACGGCGCCAGGAAGTTCTGTCATGTCACACCTCTATTTATCAAGCTGCACTGGCTGCCGGTAGCAGTTAGAGTAGAGTATAAGATTCTTCTACTCACGCACCGAGCACTGACTGGCTGTTCACCACAGCATATCACTAAATGTGTGAACCGACGTCAGCCAATTCGATTGCTGCGCTCCAGTGAACACAATCATTCATGTGTAACACGTGCAGCGCCTCGCTGGGTGACAGATCATTTTGCTTGGCATCCCCAACACTATGGAACTTGTTACCGCTAAAGCCGACTGCAACAACAATGACAAACACTGATTTTAATTCAAACCTTAAGACTTATCTGTTTTTACGAACTTTTTGTACGGCGCCGTGAGCAACGATTGTTGGAACAGCGTAATATAAATGTCACGATTTGATATGAATTGATTTTTTATTTGATTTACGTACATACATACATGCATACATATATACATACATACATAGATACATACATGCGCACATGCGCACAAGCGCCAATGCGCCCATGCGCGCTTGCACGCATACACGCATACACGCATACACGCATACACGCATACACGCATACACGCATACACGCATACACGCATACACGCATACACGCATACACGCATATATTCATACATACAAACATGCATGAACACATACATACGTACATAGTACATACACACATGCATGTATGTATACATACACCCATACAGACATAGATACATGCATATGCACACGCGCACACGCGCACACGCGCACACGCGCACACGCGCACACGCGCACACACGCACACACGCACACACGCACACACGCACACACGCACACACGCACACACGCACACACGCACACACGCACACACGCACACACGCACACACGCACACACGCACACACGCACACACGCATACATACATACATACATGCATACATACATACATACATACATACATACATGCATACACGCACGCAAGTACACACGCATACACTCACACCACAAATACAGATACACACAACCTATTTATCTATACAAATACTTACGATTACTCCTACATCAATGTTGACTACACATAAATCACATAACATAAACGGAAATAATTTCATATCTTATTACTCGTTACTAATATGAGTGATATTACACCCATCCGTGTAGTGAGATACATGTACTCGAGGCAAGATAAACCTAAAAATGACATAATATAACAATGATATAGTTACGATAGCAAACTTCATCTTGCGTGAACTACCGACGTTCTGTTCTGATTGGAATGCATCGAGGAGAGACAACAAAATAGTTGCTTGATTACGAATATTTAAAGCAAATATCGATAAGCCGTTAACACCCTTTGCGTTCAGCAGTCCAGAACATGACACTCTTTACATTTCAGTAACTCCCGTACATTTCACTCGATGGTTCCTGATCACAAGTGCAGTGTAAATGCGCAATCATATTACGTGTCCCTTTTTCCCAAACACGTGAGTGTCATGCTCAAGCTCGTTATATTTGGATATCGCCGCACACGTAAACAAGTATGTATGTAGTATACTGAGTAATGCTTCAATCGTGAGTCCCCTGTTAGAAGATGGCCGTTCTTTTTGTCCTTTCATGATATGAAACTCGTCATTGGCAACTTTCCAACATGTTATATTTTTCGATTGGTGGACATAGCATTTCGTATTAATCATGGTGTAGTTTTAGCTGGGAGTCTGTCGTTATTACCATTGATAAGATACAATAGTATGACATATGTATATATATATATATATATATATATATATATGTGTGTGTGTGTGTATATATATATATATATATATATATATATACATATATGACATAAATAACTGCGAAACAATCTTGGAAGTTGATCGTGTATCGATTTAGCCTTGATTATCCAGGCGCCTTGAGGTAATTATAGGCACTGAAACACACCTAGACAGCCCAATTTACAGCAGTGAACTGTTCCCTCCAATTATACAATCGTTCGAAAAGGCAGAGACATTGACATCTAAAAAGGAGGAGTCCTAATAGCACTGCAGACTGACCTCATAGGAACACACAGAACTTACATCGATAGCAATTGTGAAATAATCTGGTATTCTAAATAAAGATAACACAATAGGAGCATTCTACAGATCACTCCAAATTGGTAAGACAAACGAATACATGCATGAACTACGAGAATCCATTAACAAAATTACACGCTCAAACAAAGATCATATACGGCTAGGCGGAGACTGACCTTTCCGACATAGACTGGGACTTACTCAGTACAAAGCCAGGCGGGGCTACTCCCGGCTTATCCAAAATGCTACTTGGAATTGCCAATGACTTTGCACTTGAACAAGTTGTACGCGAACCCACTAGAATAAAGAATACTTTGGACTTATTCTTCACAACTAACCCCACCCTTGTTGAAAGATCTACAGTAGTACCGTGAATAAGCGATCACGGCGGCATCCCAATAAACATACACAGTTGCAAGCCCAAGGTAATCAAGCAAAATCCACGCAAAATATACATGTACCACAAAGCTAACATGCAGGCTCTAAAAATAGACCTGTTCAAATGGAGCAATGAGTCTGTATCAAGGGATACATCCATGAACACATATCATGAAATGTAAACAGAATTCCGAACAATAATGAACTCTCACATACCAACAAAATAATATAAAAGCATAACCAAACACCGTGGATAAATAAGCAAATCAAACGACTACACAAACGTAAACAAAGGGCTTTCAACACTCACAAACTACGTGGAAATCACGCCAGCTATGAGAGTTTTTGTAAGGCCCGTAAAAGCACAGTGACAAAGAGAAAAGAAATGTTCACAGATGATATATATCATCCATTTGTTCCGACTCACCAAAACGATTCTGGTCATACATAAAAAGCCTTAAAGTTGATATAGTTGGAATACCAACCATAATAAAAGACAACAGGGTAGAATCAGACAACAGACTTAAAGCCGAAATCCTCAATAACCAATTTAAGTCGGTTTTTATAAATTAAAGCACAAACCTACCACAAGAACCATACTCAAACATACCAGCTATGCCTGACATCACCATCACAATAAAAGGAGTCGATAACTTACTTCATTACTTAAAAACAAACAAACCAACTGAACCCGATGATGTGCCAGCCAGAATCTTACAACTTGCCGCCAATGAATTAGCTCCAGCCCTTAAAGTAATCTTCCAAAAATCAATTATCAATGGAAAACTTCCCGTCTCATGGTTACGTGCCAACATCACTCCTATCTTCAAGAAGGGTGACGAATCCCTTCCATCAAATTACCGTCCCATCTCCCTAACTTCAATATGTTGCAAACTCATCGAACACATTACCTACTCTAACATAATGGACCATTTTGGCCGATCAACAGTGTTATCCGACCGACAACACGGCTTCTGCAGTAAACACTCCACAGAAACGCAGTTAATACTCACCACACACGACCTAGCGAATTCCCTAAATAATAAATCCCAAGTGGACATGATAACAATGGACTTCTCAAAAGCATTCGACACCGTTCCCCATAACCGGCTCCTAAATAAGTTAAAGAAATATGGCTTCCACAACAAAACACACGTCTGGATCTCTAAGTGTCGTGAACAGAGAGTGGTGGTCGATGGAGAACATTCCACCTGGACAAATATTACATCTGGTGAACCGCAAGGCACGGTATTGGGACCACTTCTCTTCATGATATACATCGATGATCTACCTGGCAATATCCAATCAACAGTCCGTCTGTTTGTAGATGATTGTGTCCTCTGTAGAGAGATCAATCCACGGTCCGTCTGTTTGCAGATGACTGTGTCCTCTGTAGAGAGATCAATCCATGGTCCGTCTGTTTGCAGATGACTGTATCCTCTGTAGAGAGATCAATCCACGGTCCGTCTGTTTGCAGATGACTGTGTCCTCTGTAGAGAGATCAATCCACGGTCCGTCTGTTTGCAGATGACTGTGTCCTCTATAGAGAGATCAATCCATAGTCCGTCTGTTTGCAGATGATTGTGTCCTCTGTAGAGAGATCAATAATCAGTCTGACTCGCAAGAAGTACTGTTGCTCTTTTCGTATACTTGAAGGTTCCTCTATAATTTGATTTGTTTCGATCATCGCTGGTTCTCTTTATAGGATAGAAAATGGAATTTCATGCTACACCATCACTTGTGCAGGTGCAATTCTGTTTGCGTGATTTTTGTTTCCATAT
>OZ023212.1:50619133-50681633 GCA_963995525.1 Escarpia spicata
TTCATACTAACGAACTGTACAGTATAGCACCTATTAAATGCTACAGAAATTAGAAACTGTAGTGTGTTTAAAAATAAAGATTTTTGACTAAGAGGAATGATAATTTTTAGTATTTAAATATTCAAACCTAACCCACTAGTTACATTAACTACGTATGGTGATTTTAAGGTAAAACTATGTATTTTTATTATGTACGGATGCGATATAAATATAGCACGTGTTGTCTTCATACTTGAGTCTTTTATCTTAGTTTGTAAACATCAAATGCCACTTAAATAATGAATTTTCTTATTACACAAATGGGAAATAAATTTCTTATCGATGTTTCAACCGCCTTCGGCAGCCGAAACGGCGGTTCATAGTTGTGTAATAAGATAATTTGTTATTTAGTTATTCTTACAACTTGATGAACATGTTCACGAACAAATGCCACGTTTTCTTTGTATTTTGTATGATCGATATATATGTACCGAATAAGTACATCTTATAGTAACAAAAAGTAACACTACTGATATCGAACATTTGTACATGTCATCATTACAATAAGTTCATAGTTACATTTACAGTAACACAATATGTTTAATACAGACCCTAAATAAAAAATTTATTTACACATTAAAGCTCTTTTACTGTAATCAAATAAAAAAATGTCTTGTGTTCTCGTAATTAGTCACCAAAGAACTGTATCCTGACGAAATCGAGTCGCACATGCAAAATGAAAATGACCATACACCGTACCATAGTAATATATCATTAACGTTCCTCATTCCTGGCAATGTCGTATATAATATGCACGCATCTTTGACCTCTGACATAGGAGGGTCGTTCGTAGCTTGTGAACATTTGTGACACCTTCCTTTGGGCAGATCACTCGTGCTTGCAAACAGTCGGGACATCCGAAACTTGGGGAATCAGTTTTGCTTACTTACACCCCTGAGGAGATAGAATGACTAGTCTACACATATAACTGACATCCAGAAATGGGGAAACTAAACGCATGTATACAGATCACTGACATCCAGAATGGGGGACATTAAATGGGACTACATATATTTCTGACACCCAAACTGGGGAAATTAAATGGGCCTACGTACACTCCTGAGTAGACACATTGGTCGTGCCTATATCATTGAAACACAGTCATGTGTAGAGATCAATTGTGCCTGGTGACACCCCTTATACCCTACCCTAGAGTGCACCAGTATAAGCTATATTGTTCACGTGATGGTATCTGAACATGCTGCAATCCATAGTCGTGGATCTCATTAAATCATTTACTGAATTACACAAACGTATATGGGGAGTTTGGGGGCAAAGTGGACACACGAGACAAAATAAATATTGTATGTATGTATGTATGTATGTATGTATGTATGTATGTATGTATGTATGTATGTATGTATGCATGTATGCATGTATGCATGTATGCATGTATGCATGTATGTACATATGTATATATGTATCTATGTATCTATGTATATATGTAATAATAATAATAATAATAAGATAACTTCTATTGCGCCTAAATCCTTGGAAACCAAGTTCAGAGGCGCATCAAAACATAAGGGTTGGTCAATCTAAAAATCCATAAGTAGTTTTCCAGTTGTCAACAGATGGGTCAAGGCGCTAGTGAGCTACGGTGGATAAGCAAGGTTGTAAAGATACGTTTTTAAATGACGACGGAATTTTGTAATATTTTCAACTGATCTAACACTAGGAGGAAGCATATTCCAAAGAGTTGGTGCAGCAACATAAAAAGCCCTAGTTCCAATGTTAGTGTTGACTCTAGGAACAAAAAGTAGGTCAGAACTAGATGATCGAAGCTGGATAGATTTTCTTACAGGAGTAAGCAATAAATGCAAATAAGACGGTTGCTTATTGGACAGTGCCTGGTATGTAATGGTATAGATCTTAAATATTATACGATATCGTACAGGAAGCCAATGCAAAGACTTCAAAAGTGGCACAGAGCGAGAAAAACGAGGATATCTTGTAACTACTCTTGCTAGACAATTTTAGACACGCTGAAGTTTTGTGATATCCTTGCTAGCGATATTATAAAGGAGGAAATTGCAATAGTCAAGTATGCTGCTAACAAGCGCTCTTGCAATAGTCTTAGAAACAGAAAATGACATATACCGGCGAATACGGCAAAGATCACGAATATGATAAAAACAGCAGCGACATGTTTGAGATATATGTTGTCGGAAATTGAAGTTACTATCAAAGATCACTCCTAGATTCCGCACCGAGGTTGCTGGCGTGATATACTGATTCAAAATACTCGTAGGGAAAAAAACATCCAGTTTACAACGCTGCATTGGAGTACCCATAATGATCAATTCAGTTTTATTTGCATTTAATTTCAACTTGCTGTCAGTCATCCAATGGAAGATATCTTGAAGGCGATCACTAAGTTGGTTAAGGGAGCGATTTGTATCCGGGGTAGCCAACGAAATGTAGATCTGAGTATCATCAGCATAAAGATGATGATCTAAGTTATGTATTTGTATAACAGAGCTTAGTGGCGTGATGTAAAGAGTAAAAAGCAGAGGCCCAAGAACAGAACCCTGGGAACACCAAATAAAACCGGCAGTGCAGCTGAAAAGCAGTTCCCAATCTTTATAGTTTGGTATCTATCAGTTAGATACGAAGAAAACCAGCTTAGAGCTGTGCCAGATATGCCTTATCACTTTAATAGGCGTTCAATGAGAATGCTGTGATCAATCGTGTCAAACGCGGCAGAGAGATCTAGTAAGGTAAGTGCAGTCACTTTACCATTATTAATGTTCAAGTTAATGTCATTACGAACCTTTAAGAGGGCAATCTCTGTTGAATGAAACTGCTTATATGCTGATTGTGACACATTAATTAAGACATTTGTGCTAATGTGAGACATTAGACGACTTGCTACAACCTTTTCTAGTATTTTGGAAATGAAGCTGATATTAGAAATAGGTATATAACTGTTTAGGTCTTGTTTAGGCAGAGATGACTTCTTAAGAAGTGGTGTGACATGGACGTATTAACAATCATCAGGAAAACAGCCAGAGCAAAGTGATGCATTTATAATATTTGTTATAGGTCCAATCAGTGTATCGATACATGCTTTTAGCAGTATTGTTGGAAATGGATCAAGTGCACAAGATTTATTTGGGGAGGACATAATTATTTTCCTAACTTCATCAACTGTTGCAGGTTCAAATAATACAAGTTGAGAATTTACTTGTGGAAAGTCCACACTGACATTACTTATATTATGACGTGGGAAAGCAGAACGAATAATACTGATTTTATTCTTGAAGTGACTAGAGAACGAATCACATGGAGACTTAATTGACACATGGTCAGGTAGCGATGGAGTAGGCCGTCTGTGTAGAATGTTATTGATGCAGTTCCATAACTGACGCGGATTATCAGACTTATTTATGACCATATCTGTAAAATAATCTGATTTAGCTTTAGTCATTTGTCTGTTACAGAGGTGACATTGCTTAGAATAGCGCGATCTATCTAATGGCGAGCGTGATTTGCGCCATACACGCTCTAAATAACGACGACGCCTTTTAGATAGTATAATTTCGGAAGTCATTCATGGAGCCGGTGGCCTTTCTGACACCCATTTGGATTTTATAGGTGCATGTTTGTCAAGTAGTGCATTAGTACTTGACAGTACTGTTTATATAAGTCAGATAGATGTTTTTTATCTGTGATAAGGTCAGATATAAGGATATCAGCCATTAAAGCTGTAATGTCAATCCTATGAATGGCTCTGTAAGACACATTGTGTTTCGATTGTAAAGGGGCTATAGAACCATTAATATTGGCAATGACAGTATGGTGGTCTGATAACCCATCTGAAACAGTAGGTGCTTGGATATTATTACAAGTTGAACGGGTTATCAAGAGGTCAAGCCAACGGCCATGTATATGTGTCGAAAAGGTAACATTTTGTTTCAAATCAAATGATGCCAGAATATCATCAAACGTAGTTGTAGTTGAAGAAGGTATATCCAAATGTAGATTAAAATCACCAAGAATGTAAAATTCTGAATGAATAACTGCCAGATTTTCCAACATATTCTGAAAGTCTTCAAAGAAATTGGCCGGATGTCCTGGGGGGCGATAGATACAAACAAAGTGTGCGGAGGAAGAAGAATCTGAAATTTCTGCACAGATGGACTCAAAACTAGAGTATTCAGGGTTAGAATGTAATTTAACTTTGAACTGCTGTGATATAAAAAAAAAGCCAACACCACCTCCACGGCCGACTAAACGTGGTCGATGATGAAAGGTGTAACCAGAAGGGGAAACGTCAGCAATGCATGCATGTGTATCATGTGGTCTGAGCCAGGTCTCAGTTACAGCTAGAATGTTTATTTTCTTTGAAATTAATCAATCACAAAGTGAGGCTGTCTTATCTCGTACAGATCGAACGTTTGTAGTGGCCACCCGGATGTTTCGTCTAACAGATGCCCCAGGATTGAGACTTACATCTCCTGCTAGTAATAAAATTATTGCTAATTTAAATGTTGGCGTAGAGCGGGGGATTGGCAGTAACTTTCTATTATAACAAACATGAAGACATGGCTGACTATGCAAAATTGAAGTAGAATGATGAATTTTAGTGTGATTAGGAAAAAGCACATTAAAATTATTAGATCTCAATGGTTTGCATAAAACAAAATCGATATCCCTTACAGCAACAGAGCAAGACAAACATCCAATAGGAATAATGGTGACATAATTATGTTAGATTATTATCATATTTAATAGAAAATAATAGACCAAAACCATATCATTTTATATCATATAGATAATAAATAGTAAAGAATGTTAAACCCAGAGCTAAGGCTAAACCTACGGCGTAACTGCCGTAAGTAAAAACTAAATTATATTTACAAGATCAGTATAGTCTCAATTTTAACAATAAAGCCTACTTTATTTAATTAGAAAACGCACGTATGTATGTAGTACCGCAGGCACGCACGCACGCACGTATGTATGTAGTACAGCAGGCGTGCATGTTAGAGCACCAGGCGGCGACAGTAACGTTTTGCACCAGAATGATGATATATAGCGGTGTACAAACAGCGATTTCTCCGAAATGTATAACGCAACATCTCGTTGTTTGACGCAGTCCACAAAGAATGGAGGGGCATGAATAGGTGCAGAAAGGCAAAGTTACTGTTACAGTTATCCGTCACACAGCGGTAGAACGTTAATAGCACATTGTCAGCCAAAAGGGAACACATCGGTGCCATTACAAAGCACACAGCGGTAGATCGTAAATAAAACAGCCCACAGGTTGAGCAACATCGGTGGCGTTACACATAAAACTACGGTTTTTTAAATTAATAGCACATAGTCTACGACAACAAAAATAGCTGAAACACCAAAAAAAAATACTGTTCGCTAAATATTCATAAGTTAACACGCCCTGCTAAGAAAGTAGAACGAAGATAAAACACAGCCAAAAGAAAGAGAACACATCGCTGGCGTCACACGTAAAACACCGGTACTCGCCAGGAAATTAACAGCACGTTGTTTATGACGAGAACAAATAGTTGAAACACAGAAAGAAAATACTTTGTCTGCTATGTATTCACAAGTTAACAGTCCGTGCATCGAGAAAGTCACACGAATCACACGTGTATCTCCTATGTACGAACTTCAATATGTCTATTACGAAGCGGAACGATAACATATTGGCATGACGCAGTAATGACTAAATTCACAGAACATTTACAAATAAATTATATTATATAAGTAAAATTTCGAAATGTAGAAAATCAGGTTAACATGTTGGTTATCTGAAATACGTGTTTCTGAGAAGAGCAATCAAAGCACAATAAGGTAGATGTGATGACATATGACGCATACAGGCCGCGTGTTATGAATCATAGAATCCCTGATAATCTGATTTAAATAGTATATCTTGCGAAATTACTGGAGTAGCTATCAGAATTGGAAACAATACTTGATAGAGGCACGAGCTATAGGCACAAGTAACACGCGTTGATCGGTCGTAGGGACGGGATACCAGTGCATCCGATGCACACTTTGTAGTTGCACATAATCCACCAGGTGGAGATGTGGTAATAAGAACCATAGCAGAGTCCAGTACCCTGGTAGTATGTCTCGCTTAGCCGACTCGAGCCCGGAGTTGTGAATTCAGGGTAATATCCGGGGAGACATTTTCGGTGGCATAGCTACGTGAACTCAGTTCAGTCATAGTGTACTAACATATTAAAGTGTAGATTTTTATCAATACCAGAGAAGACTCCTAAGCATATTATATCTGTATTATTTCCAACAGCACTAATCGCCTCTGAATTTCCCTCACACAAAATTGTTTCAGTATATGCCTGGAAGCATTAAAATACCATCCTGACATGACATTTATTAACTAAAATTTATGTAAATTATATTCGGTTTGTCTCTACTAGACGGCGACCCAGTATATGAATACTCATTACCCATTAGACGGAGACACCGTAGGTGGCTAATAGGTTTTTCAAAGCCAATTTTTCCTTGCGTTCACCCGAACCTCGTTACTTGAGAGATGGGTTTTTGCCGCCCCTCCACGTACATGCAACCATCTGATGTCAATATTGCCAAAACTACCTTCAACCTAACCCTAACCCTAACCCTAACCCTAACCCTAACCCTAAACCTTAAACCCTAATTATATTCGGTTTGTCTCTACTAGACGGCGACACAGTATATGAATACTCATTACCCAGTAGACGGAGACACCGTACGTGGCTAAAACTACCTTCAACCAAACCCTAACCCTAGCCTTCGTTGCGCTTCGACTGGCGACGTGGCGCGTGCACATTCTGGAAGTTGCGCACGTTTGCGCGTCTAGCAGGGTGCACGTTTGAGTGGCGTCGCTTGACCGAAGCGGACTTAGGGTGGTTGGGGAGGGTAAAAATGGGAGGAATCCATGTCGATCGACGCCAGGATACCGTAAATGCACGTATAGAAGTACAGGGCGGGCGGATGGGGTGGGGGCGTGCATGCAATTTAGAGTGATACATTTTAAGGAATAAAATGTTTGAATGTAAATGGGCACACGTTGTACATAGCTTCTGCTGAGTGGCGATTGGTGAGAGCTGAATGCTGAAAAGACAGCCGGGCGAAGAGGGAATTCTCTGCTCTTTCCGATGATACAAGGCGCGGCGAGATCGCTTGAAAATTGACAAAGTTACTTGCATTTAAAAAATGCCTATAATTCTGAGAAAACTGCGACGGTGGCGCCGTCTTGCAAGCGTCTTCCTACCAGTGCTAGCAATCGACGACGTTCCGTGTACCTACAAAGAGAGGGCTGCGCAGAAGGGAATTCCTTCTGCGCACGGAAGTCTTATCCGCCTCTAACCCCAAAATTCGCGGTTGACCAGAAAATTCCTACATTGACCAGGAAATTTCTACATTGACCAGAAAATTTCGACACAAAAAACCGGAAGTGTTGAGAAACGACTTAAAATTACCGATTAGACCCCCTTAGCGGCCAGCTAGAGTAAATCTGAGCACACCACGTGACTCGCCGTTTCATTGCGCACCTGACTTACCTATTTTAAACATGCGTGACGTAATTTTTATAAAAAAATTCTTGGTTAGGGTTAGGGTTAGGGCTAAGCGTTTAAGCGTCCTCGCTCAGACGCCGGCCAGCAGCCAGCAGCCCAGCTGACTCGACCGACAGACGTTTTTTTCACAGTTCTTCGTGAAAAAATCGCAGACAACGACTCCCATAGCCGCGACAGGACTATGACAGCCGCGTTCCATCATTAGGGCGCACGTTTCCCCCTAGGAACACGCAAAAATGCTCAAACAGTCACACTTCTGCCAAGCTTCGACACGACATCAAAACACGGCAAAAATTGACTGACTTTGCTACAACCCGTCACACCAAAATGCAACCCAAATCAACTGCATTCACATTTTTTGCGTTCAATAAAACATACACACTCAGACGACTGTACACGCGTCAGTTCTGCACAGATCCGGCTGAGATTTCACAGCACCACTCGCCATCACGTGCCCTTCAAAACGATTAGTAGCCCGGTTCACTTTTTTCGCACACTCAATACATGCAACAATGTACTGCCTATCCCTTGGCATGCAAGATATTTCAAAATTCTCTGCTCGGCTCAATTCGGTATAGATCCGGCTCAGATTTCACAGCTGAACTCGTCATAACGTACCCTTTAAAACGATCTGTAACACGCCTATATAGTTGTAGGATTTCTCATTTTTTTTAATATCTACCTGTCGACTGATTGGCATGTCGCTTTTATTCGACGAGACAGGTAACTCACGCAGGTAAGTCGTTCATATTTCACACACTATTACGGATGCGCACCTTCACGACAGCCCTTCAGCGAAAACCTAACCCCCTGCGTTACTTTCCGAGAAAAAGCACTTTTTAAAGTTAAAAAAATGGAACAATTTCACTTTGTTATAGAGAAAAGGTAGAGTAATTCAAACTGACCCGTGAATGTTGGATGTTCATTGTAGGAGGCGACATTGCGGTTCCGACAACGTTGACCGCGTTAAAATCGGTTGAGAAACAACGACGCTGTGTGCGTTTGAAAATTAGCAATCATGTGTACGAAACAAAATTTTAGATATTTTGTTTAATATGTTTTTTTCGATTTTCAAGAAAACGACTGCGCGCTTCCAAAACAGTCGACTCCGTCCAAATCGGTGCAGAATTGGCGAAGTTACAGGCATTTGAAATCTTGCAATATGGCCGAAAATTTATGGCCCTAACCCTAACCCTAACCCTTCGTCACAGATAAAATTATCGAGCTATCACTTGTACAAAAAATGGATGGCGACTCGTAAATACGTAATGTTGACTGAATCCAGGCACCGAAAGGTGGGTGTCAAAGGCCGATGTCGCCGCATATTCCCGTTCACGTGACTATTACACGAGAGGTCTATCTCAGACCACATCCAAGTTCAGATATGTGTTTTGATATTCGGTTAGGACTGACCGAAAATCATTTTATTGTTTGTCTGTTAATTTCACTAAAACGAAGTAAAGCATACGTACAAATGAACCAGTGTATCAATAATGAATACCTGATACGATTACGTTTCGTGAAATTATTGAGCACCTTTAACGCAACCAACAACTGTAGTCATTTCGTTCGCTTTGTATGAAATAACACACACGCACGCACTCACGCTCACACATGTACACCCACACACACGTACACACCCACCCACCCACCCACCCACCCACCCACACACACACACACACACACACACACACACACACACACCCACACGCCAACACGCCCACACGTCCACACGCACACGCGCACACGCGCACACACGCACACACGCACACACGCACACACACTCAGACACCCACCCACCCACCCACCCCACACACACACTCACCCACACACCCACACAACCCACACACCCTCACACCCACACACCCACACACCCCCCACACACACAAACACACACACATTCACACACACCCACGCACATACACAGACATGCACACACACACACACAAACACACACACACACACACACACACACACACACACCCACCCATCCACCAACCCACGCACTCGCACACACACCCCCCACACACATATACAAACACACCCAAGCACTCACACAGACATGCACATTGCGCATACGCACACGCGCGCACATACACACATACACTCACGGAAACAGTATAATCGTATTCATGCGTTTGATGTCGATGTTTCCGTGCACCAAACGTACAAAGTTGGAAATACTATGTCACGAAGACAAAATGTTATATTGTGTATAATGTATGAGATGTTGGCTAAAAGACACGAACGTAACTGATATATTTGTTCTTTCGTTTAGGGTCCAAAAGGTGCCCCCTGATTGGATGGTCCTACCGGAGCTACGGTAGGTGTTTCACGACACAGAGCACAAGGCATACGTTAACTGCGTTATCAGACACAACACAAGTAAACGTTTCTTGGTACTGGCAACGTTACGTCAATTTATTGAGATGTCGATTATTCTGCATTTATACTTGATGCAAGAGGTCTGTGTACCTGCATATTTATACCACTGTAGCAAGTATGTTTATGTGCCAACTTACGCAATTATGGTAATCTGGTAAATATACCTTATGGTACAAAACACGATATATACATCGTGGCGATGATGGCAGTTTTACGTAATTAATTGTAAACACGTAATACGATTGCCCGATAACAGTACCCTCTGGATATGTTGAACCGCAAAGAACCCATAGATGTATTTCTACTGATCATTAGTACCACTTTTTCACTTTCAGGATTTACGTTTTTTGAGTGCGTTACATCATGACGTTTGCATTATAAAGCTACTGATATAAGGTGTTTGTCAGTGATGTATTTAAAAGCAAACACTTGTTTCCACAACAACACACAGGATCAACTATGTAAGCAACAAGCCACTGAACAGGTATCAACTAAAAATCAGTCGTCCAGATTAACTTGTTATAATTGTAAATATTAATTAAGCTTTACAAAAAGACAATCAGATGAAAGTTAAGAGTCGACTTAAGCACACATTGACTTATCCGAGTTCGAGTTCTGTGGAGTGCACTGTACGTGGGAATCAGTCATCGAGGAAATCCGTCGCTGAGAGTTAACACGACAATAGAGTGACATATGGTGGCGACCGACGACTAAACGTTACGCTCCATCAACGAGCTATGATCTTGCATTATTAGATTGGATGTGAAATATGACAACAATTTATTATGTTTACATCATCCGTACGACATTTTACTTCAGGGAGCCACGGGTGAAGCTGGACCCAGAGGCTCAGGCGGTGTCGGACACAATGGAACTACGGTGAGTCGTGTGAGAAGGAACCGGTAGATGATGTTTTGTAAGCAATGTCACTTTTTGATGATTAGGCAATTTCCCGTTCTTCGCTGTTAACACATTTCGTTGTGTTTGGTCTGACCGCATTTAAGTGGGATGCACTGGCACTTTCAATACGAACATTCACCGGCCGTTTCCCCATCCTCGCAAGCCAGGGCTGTTTGCCATGCAAAACCCTGGCAGATCTCCTACTCGAAGTGCGGAAGTTAGCTGAGTCAAACTAGTAATTGTCTTCGCCAGTGGCGACTGCGTCATCCGTAGAACAGCACAAAAACCCACCCCAATTTGAAGACGGATAAACGATTTCTAGGAATCCCAGTATATAATGACCCGTTCGCCCATTAGCACGAGTAGCTGAACGGTATTGTGTATTCGAATAATTGCTTCTACTTCCTAAATATTGTATATAACACGAGCTACAGTTGGTTGAAATGAGTTTTATTATGACCATCTGACCTGCCGCCCACCACTCATACAATGAGCGATTTCATAGGCTGAGCTTAAATTCAGAGTTTCGCAAAGCGATCAGCCAGGGGGTACTGCTGATTGGCACTAACGTAATCAGCAGCAGCGACCCCTGGCGCGCGAGGATGGTCGGAGCTAGACTGTGTCGGTCTGACGTATTCGAACGTTTTCAAGTATACGTGATTATCACGTTACGCCGGCTTCCAGTATAGCGCAGTCAGTGTCGGCGGTGTAGTTAATATACTGCAGTTTGACGTGATCTGGTCTGATCGGGTCTGATCTGATCTGATCGGGCCTGGTCGGATGAAAAATGCCAGTGTATCCCGCCCTATTGAAATGCATCTGGGAATAAAATGCAAACGAAAATTAGCATTCAACACATTTAGTACAACACATCACGTTGCTTTATACTATTACTACTACTAATCATAATTTAATTAGGACCAACACATATCTATATATTAATAACCTAACTTTGAGGGAGTATAGTTGTATATAATCCCTGGTGCCGAGGTCCACTCGCCTCAGTTTATGTTCGTTCACTTCCATGGACCACTGGCCTCTGATATGTCAATTGGCGTTGTATCGCAACAGCAACAATTGAATGTTCAGCGAGGAGTTTTAGCAATTATATACATATTATTTTGTTGTGGTCCCCAGGGCGTCGTTGGCCGGAAGGGAGCAACAGGACCAACGGGAGCAACAGGAGCTTTGGGGGAAAACTGTCCTTACAGTAAACAATGTTTCCTTTTTACAATTGTTAATTTACTGATGTACAGGCGGTGTGTGGGTGCGTTAGATTCTAAGTGTATTTTCTTTTAAAATATATTATGTCCTCTTGGTGCAGCTAATCAGCACCGCCTTGCCCCTCCTCTCAACATGTCTAGTAACGGCGCTCACCGTATGGATATATCGTGTTTTGATATCAACACAAATGTAATTTGAGATCACATTTTGAATAATTCACTGTGATTTCCGATTCTTTAATGTATTCCATTGATAAACTTCCATTTAAACTCTAAATATGCCACATAAAAGTGCATTTTTCACAAAGTCAACAAAACGGATACATTTCGTTTTGCCCTGAGACCTTTCGTATTAGTTTAATTCGCTAACTGTGCATGTTTATTGCCGCTATATCCGGTGTGTTTGTTTGCTTTCGGTAGATGGTCCACTGAGCTTCGTCAAGCCGCTGTGGGACTTGTTTCTCACCATCTGGTTCGTCGCTCTCTCGTCGTTCGTCGTTCCCAAGCGTCGACAATGTCTTCGTCAACTGAAGAATGCAAAAGTTGTCGTCTAAATCAACAACAACAAAAAATAGTTGGACAAAGGAACGATTCTGAAACATAAATATGTGATAGGGGTCTTTTGTTCACGTACCAACCTCAAAACAATGAATTATTAATGAATACGGTTTTTTTTAGATCAGAGTGCATTTAAAATAGCTATTTTGTTTTGTATTAAACTTTCGGTATGGTGTGTTTGTGTGTTTGTGTGTTTGTGTGTTTGTGTGTTTGTGCGTTTGTGTGTTTGTGCGTATGCGTGTGTGTGTGTGTGTGTGTGTGTGTGTGTGTGTGTGTGTGTGTGTGTGTGTGTGTGTGTGTGCGTGTGTGTGTGTTTCTATTAAACTTTCGGTATGGTGTGTGTGTATGGCATATGCGATCATATAGCTGTAAGTTAACGTTCATTCCAAATGGTGTCTACTGATTATGAAAAGACAACATAGTAGTTTTGCAACACTTGACAAATATTCGAAAATCCGAACTTTTCAAATAGAGTGAATGTATGACGTGTCACGACTACCTACGACTATCTTGCTGATTCACCTCTTTATAGTTTGGAAAAATACATGATTTGGCGATGCTTCAAAAAGTGCTTGTTTGGCGACACGATTGACTTTATTGATCAGAACATCTTCACATTTGAGGGCGAATTAATCATATTGGTTTTAATTCCATTTTGTGATTGGTTTGTTATTGATGGTTTCGTACAGACAGTAAATGTTGTGAATTAGCCAGAGTGGAGTCACATGGGGAATGTCTCCCCCTATAATGTGTCCACCGAAACATCTGATTAAATAAGTCAGGATTCCATATTCCACGACAGATGCACACCTCGTTCATTTTTCCACTCACCCACGTTTTTGGAACACGATTCCACCAATAGTACCAGACACCACTTCACTGCACGTCTTTGGAACACGATTCCACAAATCGTACCTGACACCACTTCACTGCACGTCTTTGGAACACGATTCCACCAATAGTACCAGACACCACTTCATTGCACGTCTTTGGAACACGAATCCACCGATCGTACCAGACACCACTTCAATGCATGTTTTTGGAACACGATTCCACCAATAGTACCAGACACCACTTCATTGCACGTCTTTGGAACACGAATCCACCAATCGTACCAGACACCACTTCAATGCACGTTTTTGGAACACGATTCCACCAATAGTACCAGACACCACTTCACTGCACGTCTTTGGAACACGATTCCACCAATCGTAACAGACACCTCCTCACTGCACCTCTGTGGAACACAATTCAATTGGAAACAAAAAGAGGAAAACTGGACAACAAAAACACTCATCATCATTTGAAGTGTATTAACCATTTTAGTGTATCATGTTGCGTGCGATTTTATTAACATACTCTGCATACGATAAGTGTGCGCATAGAAACATCAACAATAAGTAAAAAGCTGTAGGACATTACTCGGAAATCGGGGCTCCCATTTGACAATGAATAAGACTAATTACTTGTGTGCTGTTTTAAATCAATGACGGCGGAACGACATTAATATTGAGGGGCTGAGTTATAAGTTTCGAAGCTCAGCAAAATTTTCGCCAAATCCCACTTCCAGGCTATCCTAAAACCTAAATTTACCCCCTTTCTCTTGTGCCTCGCCATAAAAACACCTTCACGCTTACCAACGCCATCAAATTACATCAAAAATGCACCCCTTCCCCAAATATGGAGCTAATCATATCTCCAGCCCCTACACCACAAATGTTGGGGTGGGGTTCAGTCCACAAGCCCTCCAGTTCCGACGCCTATGTAAATCCATCGCCAATTGCTAGGACAAAAGCTAATTGTCCAAAATTGCGAATTAACATAGAAGGAGGCCGGTCGACCTCGGCGCCTTGGGTGAGAGGTAAGGAGACCGGTCGACCTCGGCGCCTTGAGTGATGTAAGGAGGCAGGTCGACCTCGGCGCCTTGGGTGAGGTAAGGAGGTCAGTCGAACTCGGCGCCTTGGGTGTGGTAAGGAGACCGGTCGACCCCGGCGCCTTGGGTGAGGTAAGGAGGCCGGTTGACCTCGGCGCCTTGGGTGAGGTAAGGAGGCCGGTCGACCTCGGCGCCTTGAGTGTGGTAAGGAGGCCGGTCGACCTCGGCGCCTTGGGTGTGGTAAGGAGACCGGTCGACCCCGGCGCCTTGGGTGAGGTAAGGAGGCCGGTTGACCTCGGCGCCTTGGGTGAGGTAAGGAGGCCGGTCGACCTCGGCACCTTGGGTGTGGTAAGGAGGCCGGTCGACCTCGGCGCCTTTGGTGTGGTAAGGAGGCCGGTCGACCCCGGCGCCTTGGGTGTGGTAAGGAGGCCGGTCGACCTCGGCGCCTTTGGTGTGGTAAAGAGGCCGGTCGACCTCGGCGCCTTGGATGTGGTAAGGAGGCCGGTCGACCTCGGCACCTTGGGTGTGGTAAGGAGGCCGGTCGACCTCGGCACCTTGGGTGTGGTAAGGAGGCCGGTCGACCTCGGCGCCTTGGGTGTGTTAAGGTGGCAGGTCGACCTTGGCGCATTGGGTGAGGTAAGGAGGCCGGTCGACCTCGGCGCCTTTGGTGTGGTAAGGAGGCCGGTCGACCTCGGCGCTTTTGGTGTGGTAAGGAGGCCGGTCGACCTCGGCGCCTTGGGTGTGGTAAGGAGGCCGGTCGACCTCGGCGCCTTTGGTGTGGTAAGGAGGCCGGTCGACCTCGGCGCCTTGGGTGTGGTAAGGAGGCCGGTCGACCTCGGCACCTTGGGTGAGGTAAGGAGGCCGGTCGACCTCGGCGCCTTGGGTGTGGTAAGGAGGCCGGTCGACCTCGGCGCCTTGGATGTGGTAAGGAGGCCGGTCGACCTCGGCACCTTGGGTGTGGTAAGGAGGCCGGTCGACCTCGGCACCTTGGGTGTGGTAAGGAGGCCGGTCGACCTCGGCGCCTTGGGTGTGTTAAGGTGGCAGGTCGACCTTGGCGCATTGGGTGAGGTAAGGAGGCCGGTCGACCTCGGCGCCTTTGGTGTGGTAAGGAGGCCGGTCGACCTCGGCGCTTTTGGTGTGGTAAGGAGGCCGGTCGACCTCGGCGCCTTGGGTGTGGTAAGGAGGCCGGTCGACCTCGGCGCCTTTGGTGTGGTAAGGAGGCCGGTCGACCTCGGCGCCTTGGGTGTGGTAAGGAGGCCGGTCGACCTCGGCACCTTGGGTGAGGTAAGGAGGCCGGTCGACCTCGGCGCCTTGGGTGTGGTAAGGAGACCGGTCGACCCCGGCGCCTTGGGTGAGGTAAGGAGGCCGGTTGACCTCGGCGCCTTGGGTGAGGTAAGGAGGCCGGTCGACCTCGGCACCTTGGGTGTGGTAAGGAGGCCGGTCGACCTCGGCGCCTTTGGTGTGGTAAGGAGGCCGGTCGACCCCGGCGCCTTGGGTGTGGTAAGGAGGCCGGTCGACCTCGGCGCCTTTGGTGTGGTAAAGAGGCCGGTCGACCTCGGCGCCTTGGATGTGGTAAGGAGGCCGGTCGACCTCGGCACCTTGGGTGTGGTAAGGAGGCCGGTCGACCTCGGCACCTTGGGTGTGGTAAGGAGGCCGGTCGACCTCGGCGCCTTGGGTGTGTTAAGGTGGCAGGTCGACCTTGGCGCATTGGGTGAGGTAAGGAGGCCGGTCGACCTCGGCGCCTTTGGTGTGGTAAGGAGGCCGGTCGACCTCGGCGCCTTTGGTGTGGTAAGGAGGCCGGTCGACCTCGGCGCCTTGGGTGTGGTAAGGAGGCCGGTCGACCTCGGCGCCTTTGGTGTGGTAAGGAGGCCGGTCGACCTCGGCGCCTTGGGTGTGGTAAGGAGGCCGGTCGACCTCGGCACCTTGGGTGAGGTAAGGAGGCCGGTCGACCTCGGCGCCTTGGGTGTGGTAAGGAGGCCGGTCGACCTCGGCGCCTTGGGTGAGGTAAGGAGGCCGGTCGACCTCGGCGCCTTGGGTGAGGTAAGGAGGCCGGTCGACCTCGGCGCCTTGGGTGTGGTAAGGAGGCCGGTCGACCTCGGCGCCTTGGGTGTGGTAAGGAGGCAGGTTGACCTTGGCGCATTGGGTGAGGTAAGGAGGCCAGTCAACCTCGGCACCTTGGGTGAGGTAAGGAGGCCGGTCGACCTCGGCGCCTTGGGTGTGGTAAGGAGGCCTGTCGACTTCGGCATCTTGGGTGAGGTAAGGAGGCCGGTCAACCTCGGCGCCTTGGGTGTGGTAAGGAGGCCGGTCGACCTCGGCGCCTTGGGCGTGGTAAGGAGGCCGGTCGACCTCGGCGCATTGGGTGAGGTAAGGAGGCCGGTCGACCTCGGCGCCTTGGGTGTGGTAAGGAGGCCGGTCGACCTCCGCGCCTTGGGTGTGGTAAGGAGGCAGGTTGACCTTGGCGCCTTGGGTGAGGTAAGAAGGCCACTAAACCTCGGCACCTTGGGTGAGGTGAGGAGGCCGGTCGACCTCGGCGCCTTGGGTGTGGTAAGGAGGCCAGTCGACCTCGGCATCTTGGGTGAGGTAAGGAGGCCGGTCGACCTCGGCGCCTTGGGTGTGGTAAGGAGGCCGGTCGACCTCGGCGCCTTGGGTGTGGTAAGGAGGCCGGTCGATCTCGGCGCCTTGGGTGTGGTAAGGAGGCCGGTCGACCTCGGCACCTTGGGTGAGGTGAGGAGGCCTATTCCCCCGCCTATGCCGATGACCATTTAGTTTCTGCTGTCGCCAATTACGACATGCAGCAGATTATAAACTTAACATACCTTTAACATGGTGCCACCTGGTGAATGGAATTCAATGAATGCCAACTTAATTTATCCACAAAACAACTCTAAATAACTACCTTTGTGTTTCTTCTATCCTCGCGCGCCAGGGGTCGCTGCTGCTGATTACGTCAGGGCCAGCCAGCAGCTTTGCGAAAGTCTGAATTTCAGCTCAGCCTATGAAATCGCTCAATAGATCAGTGGATCTCGGCAGGACAGGTGGTCATAATAAAACTAATTTCAACCAACCGTGGCTCGTGTTACATGCAATGTTTAGGAAGTAGAAGCAATTATTTGAATACACAATACCGCTCAGCTTCTCGTGCTAGTGGGCGAACGGGTCATTATATATTGGGATTCCCAGAAGTCGTTTATCCGTCTTCAAAATGGGGTGGGTATTTGCACTGTTCTCACGGGTGATGCAGTCGCGACTGGCGAAGTCAATTACTAGTTTGACTCAGCTAACTTCCGCACTTCGCGTAGGGGATCAGCCAGGGTTAGTTTTGCATGGCAAACAGCCCTGTCTTGCGATGATGGTTTCTTCTAATATATCGACAGTTGGTAGATCAGAGGCCAGTGGTCCACGAACGCGAACGAACATACAGGTAGACGAGTGGATATCGGCGCCTAGAAAGAAATAGACATATATATATATATATATAGTTAACTTATAAATACGGTTAGGGGGCTAGGGTTAGTTATAGCTGTGGTTTGTTATTGTTAGGGTTAGGCTACATTAGGCTTCTGACGAATATGCCACCAACTGTACTCTAAGAACGAGAGCTTCAAAATAAGAATAAGAATAAGCTACTCGATGTTGATGGTGGCGCTCCCTGGTGTTAATGGATAACGCAATGCCTGGTTGGGCAGGCAATGTATATTTCGATCGGCTGTTTCCGGTTCTGGTGGCGCCATTTCGACAGTAGGAAAACTATTTTCTACTAATGACCCATAATCATAAGTGACCACGACGTTAACTAACTACAGTGATAACCTTATCTCTATAAATAATGAGATTGACGTGTATTCCCGCCGTCTGATTTGTTCCCATTATTACCCAGTCGACCCTGAAAAAACTGAGAGATGGTCTAAGGGGGCACGGTCACGTCGACCCATTCAAAAAGGTATACAGGCACGCAAAAATCCACAGGTCTAAGGGGACATGTGCAGTGGTGATGTTTCATACAAAGCTTTTATAGTTCATCGACTTTCCAATGATGTATACTGGTCATCATATGGTTTTGTGAAACATTTATAAAAGTCAGCGATAAGATTTTAGTAGCAATACTAAAACTACAAACAGTCTTTCTCCAGTTCACTGTTTCACCAATGAGTTAAGATGAATCCACACAACAACAAGTGTTTCTTCACAATTGCAGCTGTCAAGTTCTCTCAAAATTCACCAGCAGCATAGTTGCTTGTTGAAGCTTCGGCATCGGCTGCAAAAATAATCGTACGAACCCGTCGTGCAGTTTTTGTCGAAGCTTCATGGAGTCGCTTTCTGTCGGCCTTCTCTGTCGAAGCGATCAGTCACTCTCCCGAAGAAATGCCCATGGCATCACAAAGACAATGCATTGTCACCTCCACTCCGCTGCAGCACATGTGACAGAGAGGACTCGCTGCAGGCCGACGAATCCGGTCTTAGGACACTTGGCCCAGATCTTGGAGTGGAGCCTCTCGTTTGATGAGGCATGGTCAAACGGTGCCCACTCTGCGTCGTACATACCAACCTACCCACCACAGTGCGCACCGCTATGTCATGGTACCTGGATAACCGGTCGATGGTCGTATGCGTCAGCCGGCCGAATCCGGGTCGTCCGAGGGTGACGTCACTCTTCTTGCTGGACGCTGTCAACTTGCGCAGGGCTGTGTCTAGTCGTTTGGCGACGTGGTTGATGCACTCTTCCTTATGCAGCTACACGTCG
The DNA here is from genome assembly GCA_963995525.1 of Escarpia spicata. Taxonomy (NCBI): domain Eukaryota; kingdom Metazoa; phylum Annelida; class Polychaeta; order Sabellida; family Siboglinidae; genus Escarpia; species Escarpia spicata. Next base: position 50,638,403 of record OZ023212.1, read on the forward strand.
CCATACACGCGCAACTTGGTCAGCTGTTTGAAAGCCTTCACGTATTTGTCAGACACCATCATACCTTAGGATACCTTAGGACTGTTCTGATCGCAGGATCCTCTCGGTTCCTCAATGATCAGATCTTCTTCTTCGGGGTCTAGTATTAAGAGTTTGTGTTTTCCGGTTCCAGTGTTTAATGTTAGTGGGGCTTCATAGTCGTATAATATCTCCTGGGTTGACCAGAATTTATCAAGGCGGTTTTTAAATGAATTTATTGATTTTGCTTGTATTACTGAATCAGGTAAACTGTTCCATGGTTCAACCACTCTAAGCGGGAATGCATTTTTTCTTATGTTTAGTTTTGCTCTTTGGTTGAACAGTTTAAGGGAGTGTCCTCTGTTACTGGATCGTGATGCCACATCCTCCCACTTAGGAAGGTTTGGTGCAGATTTGTTGTCATATATGTAATGCATTATTTTATACACTTCAATCATGTCTCCTCTTAACCTACGATATGTTAATGTGGGTAACTTAAGTAATTTTAGTCTTTCAATATATGATAACTCCCTCATACCAGGTAGTTCTTTTGTGGCTCTTCTCTGGACATTTTCTATGGCTATTTTATGTTTCGTCTTAAATGGATACCATATTGCTATTGCATAATCTAGGTGGGATCTAACCATAGTCTTGTATAGTGGCAAGAAAGTGTATGTATCTAAGAATTGAAAAGTTCTTCTGATTACTTTTGTCATTCTGGTTGCTTTATTAACCACTTGGTTGATGTGATCATCAAAAGAAAGTTTTGAGTCAATAATTACTCCTAAATCTTTTTGTTTGTCTGTGGTGACAAGAGCATGTTTGACATTATTTGTTGCCATAAAATATTTACTTTCACCAATATTATTTTTCCCAATTTCCATGTGTACACATTTATCAGGATGGAATTTTAACAACCACTTGTCGCTCCATTGTTCTAGTATGCTTAAATCATGTTGAAGTACATCCTGATCATCTATATGTGTTATTGTTCTAAATATCTTTATGTCATCAGCAAGTAGAAATGTATTTGAATTTGTTAGATCTGGGAGGTCATTAACATATAGAACAAAAAGTAAGGGTCCTAGAACGGAACCCTGGGGTATCCCTGATATTACCTCTTTCCAGCTAGACTCGTCTCCATTTACTGAAACTTTTTGTTTTCTATCTGTGATGAATGATTCTATCCAGTTAATCAGTTCTTCTGAAATGTTGAAGCTTTTTAATTTGCTAATTAATCTTTTGTGTGGCACGGTGTCAAAGGCTTTTTTGAAATCCATATATATAACATCAGTATGGTTGCCCTTATCCATTTCTTTAGTCCAGTCATCTATTATTTTGATTAGTTGTAGAACTGTTGATCGGCCAGATATAAATCCATATTGTTTTTGACTAAATAGATTATTTACTTTCATGTATTTTGTAATGTGATTTCTAATAATTTTTTCCATACATTTACATACTATGCTTGTTAAACTTATTGGGCGGTAGTTACTAGCTAGTTTCTTGTTTCCATTTTTATAAATTGCTGATATTTGAGCCTCTTTCCAGTCATTGGGAATGCAGGAAGTTTTAATCGACGTTTCAATTTTTTTTTTAAGGGTTGACAAATACTTGCTGACAACTCATTTAGTAGCCTGGCGCCTAGTCCATCTGGGCCAGGCGATTTGCTTATATTAAGTTGTTTTAACGTCAGTAGTATTATATTTTCAGTTAGTTTTAATTTGTCCATCGCATGTTTATTGTTTACTTTAGGTATGGTTGGTATAGGCCCTGACTGTTCTTTTGTGAATACACTGGAGAAATAGTCAGCAAGTATATTAGCTTTTTCTTCATCTTCATTTGTTGTTTGAGATTTTAGGTTGGTGGGGTCTATGTTCAGTTCCCCAATTCCTTGTTTGATTGTAGTTTTTGATTTATAATATTTCCAAAAGACTTTGGGGTTTTTCTTGGTCTGGGATGCTAGATTTCGTTCAAATTCCTTTCGGAGCTTTCTGGTTAGAGCTCGGATTTTATTTCTGCTTTTACAATACTCTAGATATTTTGTTCCATCCCTTGTTTCCATGTATCTTGTCCATAATCTGTTTTTACGTCTAATTAGTTTCCTTGTATTAGCATCCAGGGGGAAGTTCCCCTTTCTATTATTTGGAACTATTTTTTGAGGTACATACTTATCTTCTAATGAGTTTAGTACTGTTTTGAAGATTTCCCATTGACCGTTAACATTATCCTTACAGTCTTTAAATTTGTCTTCCCAGTTAATATTTGAACATTCTATTCTCATTGCATCATAGTTTGCGACATTATACAGCTTCCTTTTTTTAGTGTAATTACTTGTTATATAGTTGCACACTATACTGAATTTGAGTACACAATGGTCACTTTTGCCCAGAGGGCTAAGGTACTCTAATTCTCCTACATTATCTTCGTCATTAGATAGAATCAGATCTAACAGGTTTGTGTTAGTTGTGCCTCGTCCTCTGGTGGGGTTTGACACGTGTTGAACCATGTAGGTGTCTCTAAGGCATTCCACAAATTTGAAATTTAAATTGTTGGGGTTATTTGATTTGGTCGTCCAATGATTCCAATTTATTTCAGGGAGGTTGAAATCTCCAGTAATTACGATGTGAGAGTATTGTTGTTGTGATATTGATCTGATCATATTTAGAAGTTCTACATTATTTTCTTCAGATCCCCCATCGCTTCTGTATATGCATCCAAAAAGAAGTTTATTTTTATTCTTTAATTTGATTTCTATAAATAAGCATTCTTTGAAAGTTGTGGCTAGGTTTATGTACTCTGCTTGCAGGGAATTTAGCACATATATTATAATACCTCTTCCTTCGGTATTTTCTAAATTTTTGGAGAATAACATGTAACCTTCTAAGGAAAATTCTGGTGTTGTTACAGAACATTTGGGGTTTTTGGGTTTTACTTCATTAATTGCTATTATGTGGGGTTTTAGTTCTTTGATTCTTTGTTCAAATTCATTTTGTTTGTTTCTTAATTGGTCAGCATTGGTGTAAAAACACTGAATGCTGCCTATCTCATTAAGATTATGTTTGTTTACGTTCGTTTTCCCATCTGTTGTTCTAGGTGGATATGTACTTTTTATTGGCTTTTCCTTATCTTTTTTATTCTTCTTTCCCATGGTGGACCCCTCACTCTGTACAGGTATTCCCCCGACTCATCTGCTGCTTCCTGTCTCTTTGCTTCTTCATAGAGCTTTTTAGATTCTTCTCTTTCTTGTTTGGTTTTGTCGTGGTCAATTTTTATATTTTTGAACTTATCATTTTCCTTGATGTGATGGAACTTTCGAAGAAGGGTGCGTTTTTTGTCAATGTGCGTTACTGTAATCAGTACTGGTCTGGGGCTGTTTGCATTTTCTTTGGCTTCCCCGAGCCGTCGGATTTCTGTGATGTCAGTGTCTGTAAAGTTATTGTCTATTTCTGTGCAGATTTCTAGGATTTGTTCTTTGTCATGTTGTTGTCTTGTGGTTTTTAGTTGTGATGTTGTTTCTGGCAGGTTGAAAATGATTACATTGTTTAATCTTTTTTCTCTTTCTTTTGTTTCAATGTTTTGCTCCTTTACTTGTAGTTGTACTACTTTTTTCACTTCATTTGGGTTAATGGTTGGCTTTGTTTGGGCTTGTGTTGGGCTGTTTTCTTCTACCTTGGATTCTGAGATAATTTCTCTTACTCTTTTCTCGTCGACTTTGGATCCAAGTTCTTTTTCTATTTCGTTTATTCTGTTTTCCACTTTCTTTAGGAATTACTCACACCTCTCCTCACAGCTCTTTTCATTTTTGAGATTTTTCATTACTTTTGAGTCACAGGGTGGACAAAACCAATGTATTTGCTGTTTGTCTGTCATTAGTTTATATTCTTTATCGTTTATGTCCACACATTCAATACAAAAATGTTTCTCGCAGAATTCGCACTCTAGCAGTTTATGGTTTGGTCCTTTGAAGTTTTGTTTACACCCTGTGCATGTCCAAACTTCATCATCAACAGTTTTCCACTGAAAATCAGTTTTACTTTTTGTCCTTGGTTTTTTTTTGCTTGTTGCCATGACCTACTTTAGTTTTATATCCCTTATTATAATATTTATTTAGTATTTTAGAGTTGTGCAAGGGATCAAGGCAGTGCTGGGAGAAGATGTTGAGTAGTTATAGAATGATGCCCAGGGCGACTCTGGGTTTAATGAGTTGCCTTGATGAACAAGCCAGATTAGTATAAAGTGAAGATTTGTGCAGGATGGTTGAAGAAATGTGTTTATGTCTAACTAATTAATAATGATTATGCCTACATAATTTATGTTTGTCTACATAATTGTAGTGGCTTTAACAAAGATTGTATGTTAAGCGTTGCTTAGGGTGCTTTCTTATGTTTACTTTTAGTTGTGGCGGGAAAATTTTGAATATGAGTTGCGTTATAGTTACGATCCTAAGGGTAGAAGTTTTCTATTTCTGTTATTAATAACAGTATGGGGTTTGAATTGTGCTGTGGGTTTAAGTATTTACTGAAAGAGCTTTGAATTTGTTCGTTTATGATGAGATTTAATGCCACTGGTGTTGCTACGTACGCGCCTTGTAGTTGTACCGGAACCGGAAGTCTTGTACCGGAACCGGAAGTCCTTGTACCGGAATCCCCGATCAAGCGATCTGCCCCACAGGATCTCCGCCGCCTCGACCCCCATCCCTCCCGACCTGCCACCGTATCCGTGTTGCACTCTGTGTGCGACTCGATCATTTCTTGAACTTGCCGTGATTAGTCCCTACAATCTAATATCTTACAAAAATTATATTGATTAATCCAGGTGGTTCTGTTGTAAACAAGACACAAATTACTAACCCAAAGTTAGAGCTCACCAAAAACAGGTAAACAAGTCTACTTGAATCTGTGAAAATGTCATGAAGCGCTGCTTTTGTAGCATCCACTCTAGGCTAGCCCACATTTATACACGTGACCAGCCACAGCAAGGTGGGTATTAAGTTGCAAAATTGTGAAATTGAGTTGTGTACGTTTTTGATTCCACAGATCATAAGCATTAAAACGAGACCTCATTTGTTGAAATATCTTCAGTAGTTTTTGATTTATTGCTAAAGAAATAAGTAAACTTTAAAAAAAATCTACATTTTCATAAAACAGGTAATTTTAGTTGATACTCTCTCCTGTTTCTTCATATGTGGGTTCATAAACGCACGCATTTTACTAGCTTTGTAGTATATTTTGATGAAAATAAACTGGACATTGAAAGGTGAGTTTATAGGGTACGCATTTCTGCCAAAATCACAAAATTGATGGGATATAGCCTAGCCAGCCATTTTAGCCAGCGTGCAGAATAAGCCTGTTCAACTTAATTCCCAGTTCACTGTGGCGGGTCATAAATGTCAGCAGCTAGAAGCCGCTCTTACCATGTTACGAGATCCGGTGGTGACGTCACACACACAGATCATGGACATGTTCTGGAGGCGGTTAGACCAGGCAACTATTATATGGGTACTGTCCTGCCAAGCCACCATCGTCAAATAGTGTTCTCTGCAACATGAGACAATTAATTACAGTCAAATTCGCTTTACAGTCACCCTGGTAAAACAGCCACTTCGCAATTCAGGTCACCCTGGGAGAATCCAAACTTATTTTTGTAATAGAATCGATACGTCCCTGTGTGTGGACGTACCCAAACTACTGCGTTGGCAACTTTGATGTCATGTCTTCTCTCAATAACCAGTCTTCTACACCAACATTGATCATTTATTTTCGCTCGCGATGTTGGTGGTTCCTTAATGCAAATGGATGAGTTACTTTCCCAATGGAGTAATGTTTCACCACAAACACTTAGCAGTGCCTTGGCCAGTTAAGTCCAAGCTATGAAATCTCTGACCTCCCTCTCAGCTCCACTGGTGGCTTCAAGTGTTTGTGTTCCCCGTTAGGGTTGGTCAGGTCGACAGTTATAGCCATACTTTAAGTAAGATTCGTCCTGTGTCTCCTGCCTGCATACATATCAAGTTCATATTGTCATTATAACATAGACCATCCACGCAAGCCAGGGGTGGTAGCTACATACACTGCCCCTACAGACATTATGTGCAATGTCAGCTGAATTAAACTAATAATTGAGTTCACCAGTCGCGACTGCACCACCCGTGAGAACAGTGCAGACACACGCTCAACCCGATGCGCAGAGGAACGAAGCTAGCGACTTAAGGAATCCCAATATCATAACTACCCATTCGACCATTCTTTCTGCTGCTGAGCGGTGTATTCAAATAATTACTTCCACTTCCCGAGAGGGGCTTAGCCATAAACTCTTCTGCCCTTCTTCAAGACTGGCAGATGACTGGCCAAGACTGGTAATTATAACTGATAAGACTGTTGGAATTTAGAGGTGTCCAGCTGGTCACTAGATTAACTAATTCAAAGTCTATGGGCCCAAATTAATGACTATCATTGGCACAAATGGTAGTCAATCAAATCGAATGGATCAGTAATAATTAAATAAATGGCTCAAATGTCACTGGTGTGTCATTGTAAAAAACTAAACTTCCCAATAGTGACTAGCTTCCACGCAAGCCTATCGTGCGCCAAAATGCACACTTTTGATTATTTCAAGACTGGCAAAAAAATTACTTCTAGCTAAGGGCTTGCTATCCAAGCATTACATGTAACATCGGAAAACTAAAACAAAAATGAACCGAACACTCTAGCGAACGACATCACTGACTGGGCTTAGCTGCAGTATCTCACAAAGCATCTGCCAGGGGGGGTAGTGTGACTGGTGTAGTAAGCAGCGCCCTGTAGCGCAAGAGAATGACACAGATACATGAAATAACGTATTTTTGCTTCGGATTATTCACATAATTCATAATGCTTTATTGCAAATACGTACGCACGCACACACACACACCCACCCACCCACCCACCCACCCACACACACACACACAGACACACACAAACACACACACGTGCATGAACATATATATCATTGCAGATAAATAAATCCTGCCATTAACTGAGTACAGTTATTTGACACTCTTAAAAATGTATCTTTCTAAAATATGTGCACATACCTTTAGCAGATTATTCATAATAATAATAATGGTTTCTCATATGTACTACAGTAATTACCGTATATATTGAGACACCTTATGTTTTGGGACACCCTAATTATCTACAACAATAATTCTTCTTCTGTACCATATGTTTTGGGACACCTTTTTAAATGTAATTATTTGTATCCCTATATTTTGGGACACCAATTATTCGTACTTCTGAGGAGCGATTACCACTTTTGCCTGATGTCGACGCCTAAATAAAGAAACAGTGTATCAATAATACCAACAATTGATAAACGAGCGAAAAAATGTACAACTCCATACATACACAAAATCATCAAATGTCACGGTTGCTAGCACCCTGATGGCTCATCCGATCCCGATGATCTTGGGATCAATTCAAAGCATGCACTTGTAAATAGACCAACAACCATGTAGTTTTTGGTGTTCTGTATGGTTCCGAACGATGTTGGCGGCGGGTACTCAGTTAATTAATCTTCTGATGGCGGCGTTGCTTCACATTTGCATAGCCATAGGATTCAGACATGCACCTTCACCAGTTCTTGATTCCATGTTACAAGCTCCACCCACTTTTAAATGATGACGAAACTGACGTGTTTTGACGGCTGAAACAAATGTCGGCATGACATCGAAATAATGTTTGCCAAACAACGGTGATGAAGTGTCAAATTATTCGCGATGGCTGGTTGATATATAATAATAATAAGGTAAATTCTATTGCGCCTAAATCCTTGGAAACCAAGCTCAGAGGCGCATCAAAACAAAAGGGTTGGTCAATCTCCAAATCCATAAGTAGTTTTTTTTGGTCAACAGATGGGTCAAGGCGCTAGGGAGCTGTGGTGGATAAGCAAGGTTGTAAAGATACGTTTTTAAATGACGACGGAATTTTGTAATATTTTCAACTGATCTAACACTAAGATCATGCATATTCCAAAGAGTTGGTGCAGCAACAGAAAAAGCTCTAGTTCCAATGTTAGTGTTGACTCTAGCAACAAAAAGTAGGTAAGAACTAGATGATCGAAGCTGGATAGGTTTTCTTACAGGAGTAAGCAATAAATGCAAATAAGATGGTTGCTTATTGGACAGTGACTATGTCAGTCTCGCCGCCGTTTAAAAGTGGGTGGAGCTTATAACATGAAATCAGATAGTGCCCAGCTAACACATAACGTTTTCACAACGTTGCTGGAATGTCGTATTAAGGTTATGTCAGAAATAACGTTGTGGCAACGTTTTTGTTATGGTCCATCTTCCACATTTATCAGAATAGTTCTGTATAACGTTGCAGAAACTTTTAAAAACGTTTTATTAAAACCACTAGTTTAATGAAAAATCTAAAATTTAATAGTTAATTTCTTGCAACATTTTTTTTATGGCCCACCTTCCTCATTAATATAAACATATTTACGTACAATGTTGCAAAAACATTTTAAAAACATATAAAAAAAATCAATTATAACGTTGCAAAAACGTTTTAAACACTTTTTTTAATGTTTCAGTTATAAAGTACTTTGCAAAATGCTTTTAAAATAAATTCTGACCCCACAAAGACTGGTCCAAACAAGTTTGACCCCTCCTTGAAAGTTAAACCCCTCTGGTCCAAAAATGAATGTTTAACACCCCCTCCCACCGCAGCCAGCACGCCACCCTCGGCCCGCTGGCGGATCTGAGCGGCTGGCAGGCGGAGGAATGCGCCGGACGTTTGCCGATAATAGCCCGCTTGATGCCAGCCGCGCATGAGGCGATCCCGTTAGCGGGAGGTGATTTATCAGTCCTCGGACCGAGGGAGGCCGGAGCACTAACATGTGATGTTCCTTACATCTATTACGTGCATCAAGTTTCACAAGCAAGGTAATGTTTCCCGCGCAGTAACGCACCGCGCGGGAAGTGTAATCTAAACGAAACTAAAATTCGTTCTACTTGTGTTCTTACATTTACTATTATTATTATTTTTTTTACTGCGAGTCTACGTCGTCCATATTTGAACACTCAGCTATTTGTTACAGTTACGCGCGCAACTAACTATCCACAAGACAAGGTACATCTTTAGAAATTAAATTGTGAATATTTGGTACATATGAAATATAGTAATTTTTGCATGTTTCCGTAAGCACACATTTCGATTATTTACTGCCAATTCCCGGCTAGCATCGTAACATTGTTTACGCGTCATGGACATGGGGACATGGATGATGGAGCGTTTTCATGCACTAGACAGTCTCGATCTACTGTACCTCGACCAACAATATTTATATTTGTTGCCAATAATTAATTTATCAGAACATAATTAGGCGCGCCCATAATTACATTGTTATACACATAATTTTTATATAATTATAATCTGTGAAATCTTCTATTAATTAATAGTGCTCTGCCCGGTCTCACTCTCAGTTGTTTCGGGTTTGGCATTTGATCGTTCACAATCATCTTTGCCTTTATTTGTGTCCTCTAAATTTGATTGAATGTTCAAATTTTAGTGAAGAAAATACTATTACTGTATATTATATTTATAGGAACCCAAAAGGGTTAGCTCGGTCTAGTGCCACCTACTAAATAAAATAGATAAAAATAGTTACATATATAAAGCATCATCATCAAAACAGAATTACAAATACTGGTAGTATTACATATTAAACAAACATCTGCATGATTTACACATTTTTTATTTGAATATTAAACTTGGCTAGATTGTTTTCTTTAAATATTTCATTGAATCTTTGAAAAAACATTACAAAAATTGCTGACAGTTACATTTACCAGTATATTTACATTTATATTTGTTCTTCCTCAGCTTGCCTACCTCACATCCCTGGGAGCAGTAAACTTGGGGACCAGTGTTCGGACTATGCTAAGGAAGGTGGGGACAAACTCACTTTGGTCCCTCTGTTCCCTTAAGGGGAGGAAGGGCAAGAAGAAGTTTGCTGATATGTCTATCTGCAATCTTGTGATTAGTAAGTATTATACAGCAACATAAATCGGGGAAATACTCAGCAGCTGAACAAATTCAATATAAATATGTTTTGGCATTGGAGCAAATGTTTCTCAACTTTAAAGCAGGGGATGGTGACAGGTTAAAGATATAAATCTTAGGACAGGATTTGAATAAGTTTGTAGATTAGACTATTTTATAACAAATTATATGCATCTATTATGTAGACTACCCTACAATATTTCATATATTAAATAAAACAAATTTATCTTTTATTTTAGGGGCATGTCTGAAGAACCATCCCAGGGCGAAGATTGGGGATGTAGAGTTGGAGATTGGGGAGACGTTAAAGAACGCACCCAACAAAGTGGGAGAAAAGAACAAGGTGAGAGAAACTTAGATACAAACACAAGTGTTGGTGTATGTTACATGGTGAAAAGCATGTTTTAAGGTGTGACACTTTAGAAAACACCTCCATTTATGGGGTCATCATCATTATTTAAGGAATGGGGGGCAACAATTTAGGGAAATAAGATCATGTGAATTTTATCACCTCCCTCCCCCATCGGATGCCCCGGGTATCTTTCACCCCCCTCCATTGAACACACACAATATCTTTTACACACCGCACCCCCCGTCCTGTCAGACATGCGAGCTTGATTTACTGATTTGCATCATAATGACCAAATCACTGCTTTAATAGCATTGATATTTAGATTTATAAAACTACTATTGACGTATTTATTAGTTAATAGGATCAGAAAATATATTTAAACATATACATTTTGTATAAATGTTGATTTAATGGTTGTGGAAGTATGAATGATTTGTTAAGCTGAGAAAGATGGTGTGTAGCGCCAAACATTTTAGTAAAAATTGTCTCATTTATGGTATATAATGCTGATTTTGACCACTAATAACAAGTTGATTTTTATCCACTACGGACAAGTTGATTGTTTAACAAGATTTAACAAGATTGCCACCCAGAGAATTAACTCTAGATGGCAGGTGGACAAGGAAGCTCTTTTGGCTTATCGAGAGTCTGACCCTTTTATCTATGTGTATCCCGCCCGTCTGAGGTATGTGTCGATTTTATTTTAAAACATATTCACGCTACTAGCACCCACACAATCAGCAGGTAATCTGTTCCATTCATTTAGAGTCCTTTGTGAAAATGAAAACTTTCTTATATCCAATCTACTCTGCTCCTTTGCTAATGTAAGTTCATGTCCTCTAGTCCTTCTATCTTTCTTAATTGAGAAAAATATATTTCTATAAATATTTTCATAACCCTTCAATATTTTAAACACTTCTATCTGATCTCCTCTCAATCTCCTGGTCTCTAGTGTTGTTAAACCGCATTTTTTTAGGCGTATTTCGTAACTAAGATCCCTCAGTTTTGGTATCATTTTAGTTGCTCTCCTCTGCACTCTTTCTAGCATATATATGTCCTTCCTGCGATATGGCCTCCACGCTTGAATACAGTATTCCAAATGAGGCCTAACTATTGTTTTGTACAGCGGTATTATTAGCTCTTTTTCCTTATACGTTATGTTTCGCCTAATTAATCCAAGGATTTGATTTCCCTTTGAAGCTGCAATTCCGCACTGCTCTGAAACCTTCATATCAGCACTAATGGTTAACCCTAAGTCCTTTTCTTTTACAGTAGTACTTAGTACAGTACCCCCCATTGTATATTCTACCTCTTCGTTCCCATGTCCTGTGTGGAGGCATTTACATTTCCCAAAATTGAACAGCATTTGCCACTTTTCAGACCATTTGATCAACCTGTCAAGATCATCTTGTAAATGCTGTCTATCTCCATCACTTTTAATCCTTCTAAACACCTTTGTATCATCTGCAAATTTCAACACCTTGCTTGTTATTTCATCTTCCAAATCGTTGATATATATTAAGAATAATATAGGTCCTAATACTGATCCCTGTGGTACCCCACTCAATACCGATTTCCAGTTTGAAGCGTCCCCATCAACAACTACCCGTTGTCTTCTGTCAATCAGCCATTGTTCTATCCAGTTTATTATACCATTTCCTATGCCATGGTTTAAGCAGTAATCTTTGGTGTGGTACTTTATCGAAAGCTTTTTGAAAATCTAAGTAGACGATATCTACTGGTGATCCCTCATCTACCCACTTAGTGATGTCTTCCAAAAAACATAACATTTGTTAAGCATGACCTCGCTTTAAAAAACCATGTTGAGATGGGTTTATCAAGTTTTGTTTAACAAGAAAATCCAACATGTGATCTTTAATTAGTCTTTCTAATAACTTACAAATCACTGATGTTAAACTCACTGATCTATAGTTCTCTGACTTGTTTCTCGAACCTTTTTTGAAAAACGGTATAATGTTTGCTTCTTTCCATTCTAAAGGAACCACTCCCTCTTCTAATGACAAGTTGAAAACTGTTGCAAGCGGTATGCTAATTTGTTCTACAACTTCCAATAGTAGTTTGGGTGGAATACCATCCAGGTGATTTATTATCCTTCATAGCCCTTATTTTCTTAGCTACCATTTCCGGGGTTACAATTAATTGTCCTAAATAGTCTGAATCTGCCCCATTAAACTTAGCCTCTGGTACTGGCAGTGAACTAATATCTTCCCTGGTAAACACTGAACTAAAGTATTCATTTAGGACTTCTGCCATTAAGAATCCCTCTGATATTATATTTCCAGCACTATCTTCTAGAGGACCGACCTTATCTTGAACTTTCTGTTTGCTTTGAACATACACATAAAAACTCTTGCTGTCATGTTTTATATTACTAGCTAATTGTTGTTCATAGCTTCTCTTTGAATTTCTAATTTCAGCTGTAGCTTGGTTAAGTGCTTCTTTATAACTGTTGTAGTCTTCATCATTTCCAGTACATCTATATGACTTCCACATCATTTGTTTATACTTAATTTTTCTAATGGCTTCTTTCGATAAGTGTTTCTTTTTGGACCGTTTTCCTTGTTTTTTGAAGGGTACAAATTTATCGATTATGCACTTAATTTCACTCTTTAATATATTCCAGCATTCTGTTGCCGTCTTATTTTTCAGGGTCTTATTCCAGTCTATCTTTGCTAAATATTTCCTCATGTCCTTATACCTTCCTTTGTGGAAATTTCTCCTATACTGCTTCTTGCTATTCCTTTCTGATTTTACTTTGATGGTAAAATGTATCTGGTTGTGATCGCTACTCCCCAGTGGCTCACATATATTGACATTGTCAACTAATTCATTCTGTGAGGACAAAACTATGTCTAACACATTCTCACCCCTGGTTGGTTCTAGCACATGTTGAGAAAGGAATGTATCTTGAACTAAAACTAAAAACTTGTGGTCCTCTCTCCCCATACTCTGTAGAGATTTCCATTGTATATGCCCATGGTTAAAATCCCCCATACTAATACAGTCCCGTTTACTTACTTCACTTATAGCGTTTTGTATTTTTTCATTATCTTCTATGCTTATGTTTTGACTTCGATAAACTAACCCAACTGTTAACGTTGAGTTTCCTGTAACTATGTTACACCAAACAGCTTCTTCGCAATCTGCTTCTCTTTCTAATTTTATTTCATAAGCCTGAATAAATTCTTTAATATATAAAATAACTCCACCTCCCTTTCTTCCTATTCTATCTTTTCTAAACATTACATATCCTGTCAGTCCCAATTCAGCATCTGATATATCGGTGGTGGTCCAGGATTCGGTTATACCTATTATATGAGGGTCAATATCTTCTACCATAATGTTTAGTTCATTTCTTTTGTTTACTATACTCCTTGCATTTAAACAAACACATTTATATCCAGCTTCAGAAGAGTTTTCCAGACTGTTATTTGTTGATTTATTTGTGCTGTCTTTATCTATGCCTCCATTTTCAGGCTTTTCTGTGAGTCCCCCCTGCGAATCTAGTTTAAATAGATGCAACCTGTCCCACTGTCAACAGATTGCAGCAGATTCTCTGAGAAAACTGCTGCTCCCTTTCCACTAAGATGGAGGCCATCTCTCATGTACATATCTTCCCTCCCAACAAAGTATCCCCATAAATCTGTGAATCCCACCCCCTCTTCTTCACACATTTGCCCAGCTAGTGCATTGATCGCCATCCTCTTGCAGTTTCTATACGTTGCCCCCCTTCCTCCCATTACTGGCAAAATTCCTGACAAAATAACCTGTTCGACTCTCGTCTTCTTTAGCTTCCTCACTAACTGTCTATACTTCTGTACTATCGCAGTTGTTCCCTCCCTGTCTGCATTATTTGTTCCTACATGTACCAGTATAGACCCCCCCTTGCCATGTCCCAATACCTTCTCTACCCTGTCAGTTACATGTTCAATCCTAGCCCCCGGTAAACAAACAACGATGTCCTTCCCCTCGCTCAGTGTCTTGTCCGTCTTTCTCACAATGGAGTCACCCATAAACACCCTCTCTTTCCTCATTGCCCCCTCAATCACTGCCTTAGAATAGCTCCTTCTTCGGTTTGCATCTGTCTGGTTGTTGTCTTTCCCCCCTGCCGTCTTCTCTCCTGTCACATTCTCTTCCGATCCATTCTTTCCTGTCGCTTTTTCTCTTGTCACCTTTCCTCCTGTCAGCGTCCCTTTTATCGACTTCTCTTCTATCACATTTGCTCTCACTTCCCTTCGTCCCGTCTTCTTTCGTCCCGTCTCATTTTCCTCTCTCCTCTCCCGTTCCATCTTCCCTCCCTCCTTCTCTACAGTCACTTTCTTCATTGTCACCTTCACGCTTGTCACGTTTTCTGTTGTCGATTTTCCAATTTCTTCCCCTCCAATCACCTTCTCTCCTCTCAATCTCCTTTCCTCAGTTTTCTTGCCACTGCTATTCTCCTTCTGTCTTGCAGTATCCTCACCTCTCTCCCTGTCGTCTCTCTCCATTCGACCTGCCTCCTTGCTAATTCCCATCTCCATTCCCTTCAAAATATCTGTCAACCTAACTATCTCCTTCTGCAAACACTCCACCTTCCAACATCCAATGCACTGAAAGGTGAATCCTTCCTCCATGGTTTCTGCCCATGACTTTCCACACTCTGTCCTCATACTTAGTAGCAAAGTGTTTAGACATATTTTCGTCTCATGTCACTTCATCAACCATGTTGGGTAAACAAAGCATTCATCACGTTTCGTGCATAACACGGACTGGCACCAGCTTACAACACCGATCTACTCTATAAACAAAGAGCTACTCGAGAGTTGTGTTCAACTACAAACAATAGAGACCATTAGCTGACGCAATTAAGCGCCGCGACCGTACGACAAGTCTGAACGCGACCTCAAATTTAAAGTAATCCGTAGATTTCTCGTCGACGTCTAATGAAACACCATTAGCTAAGCGCGCAGTGAGCGGTTTTACGTTCGGCTCCAGCAGGTAATTATTTTCTCATATATAGTGATTTTGTGTGTGTTACTAACAATAAAATGCATGTACGAAATACATAGATATATGTATAAATGTGTTATCGGAACAATTTAACCTTTATCGCAATCGATAATCGCAGGAAGGTAGAATTTAGGACGCAAGAACGGCAAACGTGAACCCCAATGCAATCATTCCGGCTCTTACGATTAGGCTAAGCAAACAAAACATTGTCTTTTGAGTCCTGTTATGCAATAACATAGCCTAATCATGATGTTTGTATACCACAGCGTGGGGTACCGTAATAGGCAATATTTTCTTTAACTGGTCTAAGGTATTAGGGGACACCCATAAAGTTTGTCAAGTTTAGGCGTGGCGGTTATATATGACGAAACGTTATACGGGATGGGAGGGGTGTCGGGGTAATTGTTACGTTACCATTTGTGAAATGGCTATAAACGTTTTTTGTTGTTTAATTAAATATGAACGGCGGGAACAGATTACCAAAAACGCCACAACTGACACTGGTAGACAGATGGTCAGCGCAGTTTGCTCAATAACGATTTTTTCATTAAAGGTTTTCAATCAACTCTCTGTATCTAGTCCAGTCGGCAACGTAAATAGGCCATAAATCTACATGTTATATAAATCGCAAATGCAATGCATAGATTTCTGTTTAAAGATATTTATTTTCGTACTTGCACAAAAAACATGATATGCCAACATTGCAACATAACCAAAGTAGACATAATGCAACACACGATTCTACTACGTTTAGAAAATGAATAAGGTTAGGTTAATATACATAGTAGGCCCATATAACTGGTTGTGTGGGCTTACTAAACATTAGATAGACATGTGTTACAATATGGTATGTAAGTGCGCTTAGCCATGCATAAGCCTAAGCTAAGCATTTGGAGTCCAATCAACAAATGTGTCATGCACTGTTATTGCGCCTCACTGCATCGCTGCAGAAGAAAATAAGCAAGTCGTAGGTTTTTTTTAAAGTCGCCAAACATGCATACATATAATTTATATCTCAACTTTCTTTATAAGGATGTGTTCCTAAAAGGTGTAGCTATTACTCTGTATAGTTGCATTTGGATTACCTTAACTATTTATGTATGAAATAAGTCGGCGTTTGCGCTTATGCGAAATATCCGTGTTTGGCGTTCATACGCGAAGTCGAACTGCAGTTGCCGCGTAAACCTCTGCATGGATCGCAAAAGCTGTGACGTAGAACTCAATTAACTTTGCGGTCGGCGTATGTTTTAGCGTCAAGTTTGTGCTTATTATGTTAGCTAGTGGTGTCTAATGACTTGTATGTGCCACCATCTCGCGGCCGATACGGCGACAGAACTTTCTCGGTATCTGCTCCACGACTGTGGAATTCATTTCCAAGCGTGATGAAGACAACCTGTTGCCTTGTGACTTTCAAAAGACTTTTGAAAACCCATCTTTTCCGGGTTGCTTACGCAACATAGGCGCCACCAGTCAGCTTAGTCAGTTTCTTTTTTTTAATAAATTATTAATTATCTTGTACTACTAATTGTACACAATCTTTACTGATTTATTACCAATACCTTCAATTTTAACGAGCATCTTAAGCTCTAACTTTTTTTTTTATTTGTGTATATATTTTAATTAATTTTAACTAATCTACTATTATAAATTTTATGTAACTTATTAATGTTCTGCATATACCACACATACACACATATATATACACACACACACACACACACACACACACACACACACACACACACACACACACACACACACACACACACACACACACACACACACACACACACACACACACACACACACACACACACACACACACATATATATATATTCTAAGCGCCTCCGAATGGATTTATCTAGATTTATGGCGCTATATAAGGGTTCTTCTTATCTTATCTTATTATTAGCAATCTGATGGTCATACGCACTGCAATGCCCGAAATTATTTTGCTGTGCATACCTGACGCAGTGCCTGCGATTTATTTATTCATTTATATACATTACACGTGATGTTAATAAAATATATATGTAATTAATGAAAAAGTAGTGCTATTAAATACCTTAACGATTTACAAATTAAATATATGAGCTGCTAATGTAATGTACAGGTATAAGTATTTTAATGAAGAAAATGTCGGATATAAAATTGTAGTGATACACAGAAAGATAAAAGTTCATGTTTGCAAGTGAAACGGTAGCGGGCAAACGGAAATTAGCTGAACAAACCACAAATATGCTTATTAAAATAACAATATTTGCAAATTAATGTTAGTGTCTTTATAAAGTTGATTTATTGTTTTAATTATACTAACTTACATGCCATACCTGTTTAAATAAATACTTGCAACATATGTTTAAACCAGTGCTTAAACATATAATGTTATTTAAATTAATATGACACGTCTTTCTAATTATTCTAGCTTTTATGACAATACTGGCTTGACATACATCTTCCATTTAAGGCAATTACATTTTACGTGGGCAGTCCGAGAACTCGCATCAGCAGACAATAACAATAATTTCCAGCAAATATATACACAGGTGATTTTACTTTGGGAGTTTATGTTATACTCGCTTTCCATCTTGTGTTATACATCTAAACATGTTTCCATAAACCTGAAACGTTCCCTGTCAAGGTTTTAATTGCGGTAGCAATAAAAACGTGTTCATCACCTTTCCTTTAGATTCGGTGTACGCACGAGATCCTGGCCAACTGAAAACATTCTTCTGTTCCGTTTTGTTGTTGTTGAGGATATAGTGACCGCCGAATTAGTATTCAGAATTACACATAATACAGCTCCTGTGTTTTCATTTATTTTATCAGTATCAGAGTTTCGTTCATTTAATCAATTTAATTTAGCAATATCATGATTACACAGCGCTGTCACTCATTCCACACACACATATCAGCTAAGTATTCAACACAAATTCTAGACTGTCAGTGGCGTTTGAGGTTTGCTTCCACCTTATCTCTCACCCCCGTTTCTCGCAAGAACGTCATTCAATGTAAATGACAATGGCATCATTATTATTTAGCTTGTTGATTATGTCGTAATTTTGTTTATTAATACATGACACATGTCTTATAAGCTACTTATCATCTTGCCGTTATTGAAACTATAAGGGAGACCGGGGCACAGTGGATCACGGGGAACGATAAATCAGTGGCTATTGATAGAAACTGACATATGGGAATCCAAATGTGCTGCCATCATTTTATGCCTCTACACAATCCACATCGAAATTAATGCTTCTTTTCGAGACAGATCTCGCTGGTGGAGAATATCAACGTAAGGTATATTTTTCACTATCAAATATAACATATCCTGACTCTATTGTTTTTTGTGTGATTTAGTGTGCACAATCCATTAATTGGAAACCAAGCCAATGTTAGTAATTAGAGGGGTGTATCATGAAGTTAACGAACATGTGCAGACGACCACTGCAGACGACAATTTGTAGAACAAGGCAAGCATGTGTATTGAGTGCATTCGGGGTACAGTGAATCGGGGGTACAGTGACTCAATACGCGAGACATGATAATTATGTTACCTTTGTAATAGTTCAATCTTTTGAATTGTAAACATAATCCTATAGCATTAAATTTAGTTGTAATATGCATACTTATGCCTAAACCTCTTGAATTAAATTATTTGTGTTTCGAAGTTTGCCTACAGCCATTAAGCACAGGCTATTATTTCAATGTAAGCATACTAATTATAAACCAGGGGCCGGTTTCGTGAAGGGTACTTAAAATTACGCAACTACTTAGCGTCACTTGTTTGCGTAAACTCCTATGCTCGCTTATATTAAACAAATCACGTCATTTACTGACACAGCTCTTAGCCGCTTCATAAAGCCGGCCCCAGAGCGTTATGTTTAATAAGCATATTTAATGCACCAGTTAGCGAATTAGTTTATTTCGGTTATATTAATATAATATTCGTGAATAATTTATTAGAATGGATTGTTTGATTCACTGTGTCCCAGTGATCCACTCTGCCTCCGGTACCGGGGCACAATAAATCGGATGTTTTTTTTTCTCAAACCCCCTTCATCCCCAACATTGTGGGAGCAAGTAGGGTATGAAGAAACACATTTTACAGATAATACGTTCATCTATCATTTGCACCATACAAATTGACCGTGATGTCATTAATCTAGGAGAAATGCGGCAAAAGAAAATTTCCGATCCATTGTGTCACAGTCTCCCATACCTAAAACCTTAATTCTGGCTAATTTCTGCCCTTGATTATACACATAACAAAAATTATAAATACACTCTTGTGGTTTGTTGCTGTTTTCCTAAAGCTGAGCTGAAGTGTCTGCAATGATTCCGCTCCATCTAACAAGTCTTGGAGTCACAATGTAGCTACTGGAATTGGTCCTAGTCAAAAAATAGTTAATTAAAGTATTCTTTATTTGCTCATATTCTATATAATTGTAAATCCTTTCCATGCGGCTGCATTTAGTCTTTCCCATAGCAACAACATTAAAATGAATTGTATTTACTGTACGTTATTAATTCTATATCTTAGTAAACCTTCAAGTCTAAATTTGCTTACAGTATTTATACAAAAAATAGTTTTTCTTTATGCTTACCGTGTGTTTCTTATATATACCAGTATTTTTTCAAGACAATAGTTACACTGTTGAAGATGAAATTTACCATACGTAAACTCGGTCTGGGATATTCATTCAAAGTAGTATTTGAATCAGCTTTGCAAAAAAACCAGCTTGACATATGCCCTGTCTCGGTCTATGCGTGCAAAAACATAGTGAAAAAAAAACAGGTTGTAATTTATGTTTTAAATTAACTGTCATTCTCTTTCTGACATGTGATGTGTCAACGAATCCTGGTCCAAAACAGTTCATGATATATGCTGCGCGATTGCCAACCTTAGATGTGTTCGTCACAAATCTTCTGCTCTTTCAGATTTAATATTATCAAAATATATAAATATTTTTGTAATAACCGGGACAATTTATACTGTATTCTGTCTTGCGTTTCTCTACACTACCATGCACGTCAGTCATATAGAGGTGATGGAGTGGCATCTTTGGTTTCCGAAACATTTAAAGTAGAAATCTTTAAATCAACTAGATATCACAGCTTTGAGGCATTATGTGTTCTTGTAAAAATTCATCTGCGTCTACTAATTTTGTATCCTGGAAACACAAGTGCACGTTTGACGAATTTCAAGATTTACGCTAAAGTTACATGAACAATTGTGTATGCTAGGCGATTTCAATGTCCATGTTGATTTACCTATCCTTAACTTTAGGTTATTCATAAATGTGTTTTATACATTTGCAATAACAGTACAGCTCCATCTGCTAGTGATGTATATATAATTCCAGCTATAATTGGAATTATATATAAACCTCCAGATACAAATATAGACACTTTTAATAGTTTTTTGGAAAACTTAATGCTAAAACTACAAATGGCATATTAATATCACATAAACATAATAATTTACTATACAAACAATACAAACTAAATCCAACACCTGCTCATGAACATATTTATAAATCTTACACAAACAAATTAACTCATGGGCAGCAAGAATTAACAATATCTTCCATAAAGTATTTCATATTATTATATTATCTAAATAAAATACACTATAGCAAACTATTTCAAGACTACAAATATAACATAAAAACGTGGAAAACAATCAGTGAAGTACTAAAACACCAAAAAACCTATAATATCACAAATTCATTAACGAAGACGGTTCGACATATTTAAATAAACAAGATATTTCAAATGAATTTAACAAATATGTTATTAATGTTGGTCCTACGCTTGACAAGAAACTTCCAGTAGTAAATGATAACCCAACTAAGCTTATTATACAAAATGACTCAATTTTTTCTGTACTCCAACAAATTCAACTGAACTAATTTCATTGATGCACATAACAAAACAAAACTCATCGAATGTTTTTGACAATATTGACGTATGCGTAATTAAACAAATTATAACACTGATAGCAAACCCACTTGCTCACAGTTTTAGCACTTCATTTGAATCAGGTATAGTGCCGGATAAACTCAAAATTGCAAAGTTTATACCTATATTAAAAAAGGAAAATCCAAAACAATTTAGTAATGACAGATCAACATCAATATTAACTTATTTTTCTAAATTTCTTAAACGTCTAATATATAAGCGAGTTAATAATTTCCTTACTCAATTCAAAATTATTACGAAAAATCAGTACGGATTCAGAAAGAGATATGGAACTTATATGGCTCTAATTAATCTAATAAATAATATATCAACAAACATGATTAATCGGTATTACAACACAGGAGTATTCATTAATCTATGTAAAGCATTTGAGACCATTGACCATTATATGTTACTAATGAAACTAAATCGCTATGGAATAAGAGATGTGTGCAGAGGTTTAGAAATTACGTGGAAAACAGAAAATATATATTTTTTTTAATCAATCAGATTCAGAATTATTGAGAGTGACTTGTGGCGTTCTTCAAGGATCAATACTTGGTCCACTTCTTTTCATTTATATATATAAATTACATTGTTAAGACAACACAATTTTATAGACTCAACCTTATTTTATTTTATTGGTGACACAAATATATTTCACTCACATTAAAGTTTTACTAAGCTTATTGTATTGTAAGTAAATTCGGAATTTGATAAGATATCAACATGGTTTTACAGTAAAAAACTATAAGTAAACATAAATAAAACTAACTTTATTATATTTACTTCTGAAAATATAAAAATATAATGAATATGATGCAGTAATTAAAATAAATGGAATTCATATAATTCAAGCTACTTTAATAAAATTCTTAGGAATTTATCTAGAGGAACATTTAATGTGGTCACTACATATTAACCCAATTGTGTCTAAAGTTTCACCCCTCGTAGGTATGCTTTATAAATTAATGCAATTTTTACCTGACTATATAATAAAAACGCTGTATTGCACATTAATTCTCCCCATCTAGAGTACTGTGCCCTAATTTGTACAAATACTTATACATCAAGAATAAATAAACTTAATATTTTTCAAAAGAAAGCAGTCAGAATAATTACCATGTCTCATTACCTTGCCCGCACAGATAACTTATTCAAGAAAATCAACTTACTAAAACTAAATGACATATACAAATATCAGCTGGGTGTGTTTATGTACCAATTTAATAACCATATGTTTCCAACCAGTATGTTAATTCTTTTTAATAAAAATATTGACATACATAGACATAACACCTGAACGCACTCAAACAATTGTATACCTCTGGTTAGAACGAACATAAATCAATTATCTGTTAAATACATGGGTCCAAAATTCTTGAATTCTCTGACAACTGAAATTAAACAGTCAGTGGCAGTATAGCGAATCAAAAAGAAATTTAAACATTTGTTATTGTACCTTTATCAAGAAACTTAACTAATTCCAATAATATCAAGTTGTATTTTAATTAAGTCTATTAATAAAACAGATTCTTGAATTGTTTACCTATACTAAATAAGCAAACCTAGTTAAATAGATGATAGTTAATGTTCGCAAGTTATATTGTTTAAGTATCTACTAGTTAAGTAATTATAATCTCATTAATGACGTTATTGTTTTATTTAATTAACAGTTACAGTTTAACGTTACATATGTTTTTGTCATAGGTGATTCCGCTATAAACTCTTGCGGGTTTCTTAGGAATCTCCATAGTTGCACTACAATACTATATTGCATTACTTTGTCTTGTCTTAGACTGGCTACCGCGCTATCTAAGAACTTGACTATAATAATCCGTTTCACAATAACGTTTTGTTCTTAAAACTAAGCTTAACATTGGTAAACATTCTTTCTCTGTATGAGTACCCAAAATGTGGAGTAAATGTCCTAATTGACGAACATTGTGTGGATTCATATTTCATTAAATTTAATATGTTTCGGATTAAGTGCGGACTGGGTAACAGGCAGAAATGAAACGTAGCCATATTATCTACATTTAAATACGACAAAAAGTGCTCTAGACTGGGAAGGGCAACTGAATCAACATTTTAGAGCCTCGTGTAATGGACTAAACCATACGACACAACGACACAAAGATGTGTTAGAATTACCACCACCATACCTCATATGTTTTCACGTTAACGTATTCTGCAGAAAAATACGACTTAAAGGTGTCTTCTTGTATTGCAGAAAGAAGCGAAACAATGTCGCAGACTGGCACCACAAGACGGCCAGTCCTGTTCTGCTGTACCTTGTTTCTAATGTTAGTCGCCACTTTTGTGTACGCCAAGTTCGGAACGAAATTGATCGAACTAAAAGAAAAGTACACATTTTCAATAGTTTCAACCTCTGCGCACGGGAACGACGACAACTTGACCTTACCGTTATTGTTCCCAGAGCGAAAGGAAAGGCCGATCAAAGTTCTTTACGGGTCCACGTTGTTTGGCGGTAGAAAGGATTGGGGATTTCAGAGTGTGATTGAGAAAGATTGCCCAGCGCTAAAAGACACGTGCGATTTCACCACGGATCGTACCAAGCTCAACGACAGCGATGTTGTGCTCGTCCACATTCGTAGCATTTACGTAATTCCCAAATATCGCCCATTGTTCCAGAAGTGGGTTTTCACCATCCTGGAATTGCCTGTTCACACGTATAGGGGGCTGTCCCGGGAAACGTGGCTTTACAACATTACCATGACCTACAAACGAACATCCGACGTGCCATTCTATTACGGTGAATGCACGCAAAAACCAAAGCGACCGTCTGCACATGTAAAGTATAACTACGCGGAAGAAAAGACGCATCTGGTTGCATGGTTCGTGAGTAATTGCAACACGCCGAGTAGACGGGAAGTCTACGTAAGAGAGCTCTCTGGTTCCGGTAGTTCTCGGGTATTCAAATTATTCTGACATACTTCCGCCGCATTCGTTCGTTGACGTACGCGATTTTGAAAAGCCAAAGGCTTTAGCGATTTACCTGAACATGCTGGACAAAAATGATACCGAATATAATAGGTATTTCAAGTGGAAAGAAACGTACACGTGCACGCAGAACGTGCCGACGGCATGCAGACTGTGCCAGTACGTGCAACGAGAGAGACATCGGAAACAAGTGGCCGATGTGGTGCAGTTTTGGGGTCGCAAAACAAACTGCATTAACGAGAAGCAGTTCTAT
The DNA here is from genome assembly GCA_963995525.1 of Escarpia spicata. Taxonomy (NCBI): domain Eukaryota; kingdom Metazoa; phylum Annelida; class Polychaeta; order Sabellida; family Siboglinidae; genus Escarpia; species Escarpia spicata. The sequence continues at coordinate 50,663,011 of OZ023212.1, forward strand.
CATGGCATGATTTGAGGTTAATATAACCAATACATTGACATTGGCATATTACATTGAACATTATAATAAAGATTTAGGTATTTACTTTTGGTATTTTATAATTCGTATATCTCCTAAAGGGAAACAATAAGTAATTTTGCAACCGATTCTTCTAAATGGGTAAATGAAAGTAACCGATAATAATAGTATAATGCTAGTAGTTTATTAGAAAACCTTTGCTGAGCAGACATAATTTAAATTGCACGGGCAGAGTCATTGTGATAGATAGCCTGACGTCACAGAGTTGTATTCTTCCCGCAGAACTAGGAACACTAGTCAAGTTTGCATTGACCACAGAGGAGATGTCAGCGTCGTGAAGATAAGTGTAGACTGCAAGTGAAAATGTGCGGGAAAATATGGGTGAACGTTTTCTCTGGCCGCTGTTGAACGAGTCGCGGTTGAAGAGCATTTTAGCGTGGCAGTGTGAGATATCACATGTGCATAGATACAATATAGTGTATACGGACGGTCTCAAATTAAATCATAAACCATCTAAATCAAAAACTGGTTCCGTTCGAAATAACATTTAGGATTTATTGACGGACATTGGAACATAATTCAATGTATTCACCTTCTTCACAGTGAAAGCTCTAAGTCCACAGCCTGGTGGCGATGTCTTATAGTACTGTGACAGAATGACACAAGTCACTCATGATTTGCAAACCCTTTCTCGTGGCTCTCGTCTCATATAGCTGATTCTGTACAGTCTGTCTTACTCCCACAACCTTACTTCCCCTATCAACAATACTGTTCAACCTCCCTCTGTTCTTCATAAATACAATAAAGCTAAACATCTGCAGATTCTCAGGACTCACACCAAAGGATCTCAGTCTGAACATGCGGAACATTCTCTGATGATATTTCGTTACAATGCAGTTGGCGTTTGACTCAAAAGTGTGCTTATTATCCAAACCAGCGTTGATATATTCAATATATATATATATATATATATACACTAATTCAATCGTTCGGTAGTCACACCATCAATGACATGCTCACTCACACATCCATTCATTTTGAAGTCTATTGGCATGTCCCTGGTCGTTTTTCACATTCAAGTCTAAGTAGTTATATTTACACCACTTCAATGATCTACTGCTCAACATTACTCTGAATTTGAGGGTTCTGCTAGAGCAGAGTCATCAGAATACTTGTACACGATGCGTAGTTCAGCTCGTCGCCTTTGCGATACTGCGAATAGTTGCCTCTCCCCTGTCTGTCTGCTGCAAGTTAGTGTTTGTAAATGTTTGTGTTTATATTACTCCACATAAACACTTTGCATCTCTGGCGTCAAACATTAAGTCAAACGTTTGGGGATTCATCTTCGCGACCGAGTAAGGCTCCGTACCACGATAGTTTCGATACTCACCCCACTGTCTATAACAGCGGTATTTAAAAAACGTGTTGGCACTGCTATCCCTTTAGCGAGCCAACAAAGCCATAGTTACCCCTCCGTTTTATAATACCTAATTCGAGAAAAATATTGTTGAAAGAACAAAAAATATTAGATCCAATCGTTCACATTCACTGATAATCATGGGATTCGTGGCACCACATGGTAAGCAGTTTAGAGAACAGACAGTTCTGTTTTTACATAGTCGCCTTTCAGGTACAGGTACAAGCAAATTTGCACAATAGACAACATATGTTGATTCATTCAGTTGAAGCGCGAAACATCAAGGGGTTTGTTAACACTTCTGCAACTAAACCGGCCTGATACAAAAGTGACCTGTTTCATCTATCTCCTTGTTCCTCGCCACGGATGATCCGCGATATTTCAACAAGATATGGCTAGACGAGATCCCCTCCTCTCCGATTGTAAGGGACTATGGACTTTTATCATGACACATCCTTAAAGGAAAACAAAATGCAATAATCTTTTTTTATGTTTTACATATAAAAGAGTTAAGAGAAACTAACCATTTACAAATACAATCACATTTTTAACGTCAGCAGTTTGTTAGGAAAATAAGTTGGAACACACAGCGACCGCATTTCGTATGCCTGCGTCTTATGTCATTAAATGTAATATCCCTACTTAATCTGACTACCTGTTCTTAATTATATACTAAACTGGTGTGGAGCCTGAGCTAGTTTCTTAATTCTTAATAGTAACTTAATTCTCCCAGAATGACCCGTTTGCCAGTCCGCAAGTCAACCGCTTGTCTGGCCGCCCGCTTACGGCTTAGTTGATTTGAAAACTACCTCCACGAAGTTGTCAGGGCATCTGAAGAGGCATCATTTCTATAGAGCCTATTTACCGTACACATTCACCTAATACGCATTATACGGCGACAATTCTATATTGCCTAATCTGCGGTAAATTTCCGTAATGATTACAGAACATTTGTAATGGTAGGCAATCATGTGTATTGCCAAACCATGTTTAATTGCAAGGAGGCCTTATTAATGTGCACCAGATGTATGCGATGACATGTGTAAACAACTTTAATCAGGTCGTTGAAGGAACACTTGTCGTTGAAGGAACACTTGTCGTTACAGCAACTTCGCAGTATATACAATGTTGTTCGTTTATTGGTTGTTTATTGAAGCACTGCTGCCACATCTAAATGACACTGGTTTCAATGTTATAATACTGATTGGTTTTTTATTTCATTGTTTGAAATTGTATTTTTACACCCTAATTGATTGATTTTTATTTATTTATTTTATATTAGCTTATTTATTTAATTAATTTATAGTTTAGCATTTATTCAACACGTAATTTTAATATGTGAAGCGCTTTGATTGGTATTTACTTACTTAAAAAGCGTCATATTAAGAAACGGAATTAGTATTATTATTTATTCGCGTCATAGGCAAGATGACAGCATTCAAGAAATCAAACCTTTCATGAGAATCTTCAACTGTGAAAAAAAATTCTGAGTTAACCACTAACGTGAAAATGTTTATTGTAGTTGCAAATGGTTAGTTTGTATTAATTATTTTAGGTGCAACACCAAACAGTTGCCTTTTGTTTCCCTTTAGCACCCGATATGCCTTTCTACAACATGCCCGAAGTGTTTAATGATTTCTTTATACGTTTTGAAGAACACATATTCATCCTACATATTTGATCTACAGTCGTCTTTAATGTTTAATAAAACTACTGTTATTGATCCGGAGAGTGTAGCTAATTGTCTTAAGACGATAAACATAAACAGAAGCCCAGGCCCTGGTGGCATATGTGGCAGAACTCTGAAGTGTTGTGCAGATCAGCTTAGTGGCGTTGTTCAACATCTTTTACATACCTCTCTATACACTGCCAGTATTTCCACTGCTTGGAAAACGTCTACTGTCATCCCTATTCCTAGGACAAACAACCCAAAACAGTTAAACGACTTCAGACCACTTGCTCTAACATCCGTTGTTATAAAAACCCTGGCAAAGCTAGTCAAGTCATTGATCTTGTCCATCACTGAGAGTCAATTAAACCCACTCGATGTTTACGTACCGGGCTGGAAGAGGTGTTGAAGATGATAAGTTATTCATTCTGGAAAAAAGCGTCGTCCTCATTGTGTTTTTTTAATGGGAACTTTTCTGAGGTTGACACACACACGGGCTCGCCTCAGGTTTGTTGTCTCTCACCCCTCCTTGTACACTGACAGTTGTAGAAGTGCTTACGCAGACAGGTTTTTAATGACATTTGCTGATGACAGTGCTTTCCTTTCACTTCTCTTTGATTCCCAACAAGATCACGGCCCGGCACTACGAGATTTTGTTGAATATTGTGATGACTCCTATTTAAAGGTTAATGTAAGACCAAGGAATTCGTAATATATATCAGAAAACACAGTCATAGTCCTGAGAAAAAAAACCATTCATGATCAAGAGGTTGAAATTGTCACCAAGTACAAATACTTAGGTACAATGTTTGATAACAAACTAGATGGGATAACAACACTAAAGTAATCGTCAAGACATGCCAACAAAGTCTGTATTTATGTTCTTAGAAAACTTAACTCATTTTCTGTTGACAAAACAATTTTAAACCTGTTTTACAAGTCTTTTATTGAGAGTGTTCTTTACTTTTCGTTTATCTGCTGGTATTTCAACCTAAGTGTTTAAGTGCTTAACGTAGGAGAGATATCAACTTATGAACTATGCCTACAACACGTAAATCCCCCAGCGATAGGGAGAGCGAGGTGCCCGACACCGACGCAATGCTGATGCGTTTCGTTGAACTATTAAACGACGATGTGGTGTTGAAAAAACTAAAAACGGCCCTGTTCCCCTAAGCGCTGGCGAACAAGATTGACGCGCTGACAATGACCATCGCTGACCTAACAAAGAAACTGAACGCAAAGGAGCACCGAATTGTTACCCTGGATAGAAAGTTATCTGATTTGGAGTTCCAATGTGGTAATTTTAAAGGGAACTGTTTGGTGTTATGCACCTAACAGAGTTAATGCAAACTAACTATTTCCAACTATAATCAAATTGTTAACGTCAGTGGTTTACTGGTAATATTATCTCAAAGTGGAAAATTCGAATGAAATCTTACAGATGACGACCAAAAGCAACCAATAAACAAGCAGCTTTATTTTTACCGCAGTGTTCCCATGACGTAAGCAATGTTGTCAATACATGTACACATGTTACGGCATACGCTGTACAGTTAATTCTGTTCGGCTCATTTTGAAGAATCGTGTTTCGAATTGGATGTTTATTTGTAATAGGACAAGACCCGTCGAAACGTCGGCGACGTCGGGTTTTGAAGCTTGGAGCAATGCCGACAATATTTAGTTACAGACCACAGCCGTCGAAACGCCGCACATTCTCCGTCGAGCGCACTGTCAGGTGAAGTGAGATCGCAAGAAGGTTAGTATTGAGTATTCAGTACCTAAATGACAATCTTGTATCATTTCATATTGCAGGATCTGACGTACGTTAAATACGTTAGTTAGTTAGTTAACTTTCTAGTTTTGGAATGGTGTCGGCAGGAACTGAACCTCAGACAGACTCTTAGCCTCGGCTCTGGCTCTGCCACTGAGTCTGAGGAACGCATGCCTTCCACCGGGAATTTGACGGTTATTATTTTACTTGGTCTTACTCTGATTGGTACCAAGGCCGCGTGAACACAGGCATAGATATGCTGGAAATAATATAGAACTACATGACACATTGAAGACTAGAAGAAAGCCGACGACTTGCAAAAGTTAACGGCAATCAATTCGCGTGAGCGATAATATAACACTTTGATTAACGTCACAGGGCAGAAAAGTCTGGAATTGTCGCTATGACCCTATCAGAATGTTTTGTAATAACATTTCAAGGCAGAAAGTGTTGGTGTGTTAAAATGAATTTGTTATAAATACATTCTGTTGAACATTTGTCTTCTAAAAATCACTGACTGATGACCATTGATAAGGGTTTCACTAAGTACCCATCAATCAGCAGCAGGGATAATTACATAACAGTGACAATGTTTTTATTTCATTAAAAGTGAGTGACAATTCTACCGGTGTATTTGGAATGATAATTGACAATTTGACAATTTTAATTTGATTTTACAAACATTCGTAGGCTCCAGATGTACAGCTATCTTGTTATAGTTAGAGGAAAGAAAGTAACGGACACAGTGTAACGGTATAAAAAGTAACACACTGATTATATTATTATTACTATTTGTTTGTATTATAAAAGTACTTTTGTGTTAAAATAAAGTGTGTGAGGTAAATCTAAGATTTTTTAAATTTGGTGTCTTATAATTTATTTAAATGCCAGAGAATAAGTGTCACTTTTATTATGTTGAAATTCAATCAATTAAAATGTGTTATGTTTTGTACTCGCAAATTCACCACCTGTTTCTAATTTTAACAAATCATTAAAAATAATTACATTGAAAGCCTAATCTGCAATATAGGTAATTAGCTCATCCATCACTTGAGATGCAACAAAGATCAAGCCTTTCAAACCCACTTCTCCATAAACCACTTGGTAGGCATGTACCAATTGCAATTACCAGTCTGGTTTTAGACTGGTAATAAAACTGGTGTAAATAGAGAATTTAGGGACTGAAAGAGCAGAAAAAGAGAAAATATGAACAAAGGAAACCAACCTGGGTTATGTAAAGGGGCAGTACAGAAGGGTTTTTATCCTGGATTCATGTCACCCAGGTGTTGTCAGGTGATAAACCCTTTGTCTGTGTACTGGGACTGTTACCATTTATAAATGTAAATTTATATAAGAAATCATTGTAAATGCAGTAAACCTCGCCTAAGTCGGATCTTCGCTCAACTTGGACAGAATTCCGAGGAACGGTTGATTTGTAATGAATTTTCCATAAAAATCTTTGTGTAAGTCGGATCTTTGCCAAACTCGGAATAACCGAGTCGGTCCATTTGATCCGAGATAATGTGTTTTTCCTCGCCTAAGTCGGATCGCAGTATTCAACAAAATCACTTGGTAAGCTATAGCCTTAGAGATGTGTGCCAAAATGAAACATAAAACTGTTTTAATACTGCATGATGTTGTATGTTGCTTGTGGACATCAACATTTATAGAGTTACCGCGTTATTTACAGTTACTTAAAGGAAAACAAAAGGGAACGCTGTGGTGTTTAGCACCTAAAAGATTTAGCACAAACTAACCATTTGCATCTACAATCAAAATTTTCAGTTCACTGGTTTACTCGGAATGTAGTCTTAAAGTGGAAGATTCTAACGAAATCTGCGATAACATGTAGACTGCCATCTTACTGATGACGCGTTCATTTGGCCGAAAGCAACCAATAAACGAGCAGCATTAGTTTTGCTGTGTACGACACACTGTCTTGTGCTGTTCGCGTAGTTGGTTCATGTTCATGGGATGCGGTTCGTTACATTAATATAAGTTGAGCTTACAGTGAAAACGTGACTTGCAATATGCCACACTGCTTTACATACGGTTGTAACAATAGTACAGCGAAGGATAATGAGCTGTCTTTTTTGTTTCCCTTTGAAACAGCCAGAAGTGAAATAGTGGATTCACAACTGTGGACGGGCTGGTTGGAAGCCTTCGAAATACAACGCACTATGTTCAGATCATTTTGAAGAAACGTGCTTCGAAGGAAATCTACATCGTCAGTTAATGACACAAGATCCGACAAAACGTCGCCGACGTCGATGTTTGAAGCCAGGTGCAGTGCCTACGATATTTAGTCACGGACCTCGGCCGTCGAAGCGACGCATATTTTCGGTCAAACGCGCCGCCGCTGCGAAATCGATCGCAAGAAGGTTAGTACCGAGTTACTTGGTATCCAATTAAAATCTGTTGACATTTGAGATGCAAGATATGCTGGAGCCAAGCCAGAACAGTACCAGAATGTACTATATTGCACCACAACGAGTTTAGTCTTTAGAAGATGGCCGAATAGCAAAAGTTAACGGCAATCAAGTCGCGTGAGCGATATTACAGTAACGGATTAACATGGGCTGGAATGATTGTCGTTTATAATAACATTGCAAAACTTACTGTATTTTGTGTTAAATGAACAAAAATACGTTCTGCATTCAATAATATTGCTTTAGACATTGTCATATATCGAAATGTTTGGCCTATTATTTATATCATGATGTTATATAATTGGACTTCGTATATAATTATGTGTGACTACTGTTTATGTAACGAAGAATACCACTATATACTCTATTGTAAAACGTTTAAAATGGCTTCATTTGTATTTAGTAAAATTCCATAATGTTACTAAATTTTAGTTAAGGGGATACAACCCAGGTGAAAGTGTTTTTTTTTTGAAAAAAATACAAAATTGTTTTATGCCAGATTATGATAGCTTATTATGTTTACTGTGAATATATATAATTTTATAACAATTACATACCTTTAAACCACTCTTATCCATGGAATAAGGGTGCCAATATCAAGTAATTTGTATCCATTATGCCACATTTTATGGCTATTTTCTATAAAAAAAACATTTAAATTCTGCATTTGGAAGGATATATCTGGGAGTAATTATGTGATCCAAATATAGTTATCAATGAGCTCACCAGATACACCATGTTTGTATTATAAAAAAATACTGGCATCACTCAATAATCATATATTGTTGAAATATCTTTAATAATATACCATGTACACACATCTTCACTAACTTGGTTTTTTTTGCACACTAACAGCAAAAACAGGTAACAGCTGTTGTGAAAATATCTTGAATTTGGATCAAAAATATAAATTATTGTAATCTGCATTTCAGCTCGATCACCAACATGATGTGGCACATGGGGAAAGGCATCAACCGCAAGTTTACTGTGAAGGTCCAAGGCAAGGGATGCAAGGACCTCCTTCATTGGATACAGAATGTATCAAACCATCTGTGGTGGTGTTGTGCAACATGCAACAGTGACGCACAGTTGCTGGAGTAAGTACCAAACTTGATATGTATTCATTTTATACCTGAGGCATGTCCAAAGCAACAAGTAACCTTTAGATTTGCAATGAGTAGATGATGAGTAGGGACCACGACCCAAGTAGTGTAAGGTGAATTCCAGTCACCGACTTGAATCCCAAATACACTAAATTAGCTTCTATGCATAACTAACATTATAATAAGTTTTCGAAATTACTGCATTTTATAGGCATCCAACTCGTTTTTTTTAGGATGGCTACTCAAAAGTACCTTCCAGCATGACTACTACCTTATCAGTAAATGTGTTTATTCAGATTTCAAAAAAAGTGATACTGTAAATGCTGTTTACATGTTATGTGTTAATATGTGGACCACCGACTTGAATGGGACCAAAAATGTTACATAGTCAAAATTCCTGATGACCAACTTTTCAGTAGTTTAGTTACTCAGATGTGAGGGGGCGAATAATCCACAGATGGATAGTGTCCATTCTGTATCACCCTACCTATTCCTTGTAATCAGTTGCTGTGTACATTTATGAGTACAGTTACTTGAGTGTAATAAATTACATCGCCGTGTAATAATTACATTCCAGAATGCAATTGTCTGTAATGAAATAAATAAGAGCAATTGTGTCATTATCACCAATTTTATTAAAGAAATATAAATCAAAACATGATATCAAAATACAGTGACTGTATATACAGTAGATACAGAAATTAAGAAGAAAAAACAAGTTATAATAAATTATGTGAAGGAATGTGATGATGGAATGCCTTATTTGTAAGGATCAGTATCGGTTTACTAATGTACCAATATGATTACCATGATTGGCCATTGTATTGTTACTAAAAACAACCAACACTTTACACAGGAAAAGCAATTTAAAGTTCCCTGAATGCTACAGTCATAAGGTAAATAACAGCTGCTTACTAACAACATATAGACTGGTGTGTTACATCAGTTGTTTGCATACATTTTATTAGAATACTGCATGCACTATTATTCACTGTAGGAATGAAAGCTAGATTGATGCTGTCTGCTCTGGCGTGGAACTACCGATCACGTCCCAGCCCAGACAAACCTGTTGAGACTGGTGTCATGTGGTCCAAAAGACGCAAGCAGTGAGTGCTGCATAACAGACCACAGCATGTGAACCCACGTGCCCACCTACAAATGCTCACGGATCGAGTGACAGATGTGTTTATAAAGATATATCACACTGCATGCGATCACACTCACTGGGGCAGATGTCCCAAAACCAGAGAAGGAGGATATGCTGGCAGCAAGAGTCAGTCAATTTGTAAAGAAACAGTAAATACTGCCACCACCAACCTACACCTTCATAGGTCACATATACATTGTCTAGTTTAGTTTTCAAGTCCAGCGTGGTATCCCTCGTGTTGTCCCCCATCGGGGGCAGGGAACCTTGATCTTATGCTGGTAGAACTCTCTGTACCCTCCGTCCCAGCTTGCCATGGATCCACCAGGTAAACTGTATGTATGCAGCCCACCTGAAAGACCTGAAATAAATTAGGCTCAAATAAACATCTGACATTGTAAATACATGACATATAAAAATCGGTTCTATAACGACACCATTCCTTTATATAAATTGTTTACCATTAAACATGTGTTCTTCTGGAATAAGGCCAATACTGATAATTTTGCACTACAGAAAAAATTATGACGGTGCAACAAACATTGTATCTATACGTTATGATAACTTAAGTAGAACCATTATAATTTGTTCTGTAGTGAGAGAGTATCACTTTATTCTTACAGTAGATTACAATAAAGTGTGAAACGATAACCCAAGTACATGTGTGAATACAGTAAATAACTATGTATAGTAGTATATTGTAGCAGGCTTAGGTAAATAATGACCAATGGTTAAGGTACGTCATATTGAAAATGAACACATTTATGTAGGATTACTTGCTGTTGAGGGGAATTTTATTTTGCAATTATTGTCATTAGGGTGATGGTCATCATATTTAAATTAGTCTTGGGTCAAACCAGTGTGGTTCGTCTTTACATTTAGAAAGGGTGAATGACGTTAGCCGGGCTAGTTTAAACAAGCATACGATTGAATTAGTTGTTTTGTTGGTGGTTTTATTCCAAGAGATTTTAAGGAGGTTGTCAGTCTTAGATTTGTTGGGTTCAGATACATAGCCTCTGCAACATATTTCAGTGCATGTTAATTCTGATTTTATTCCGTTATTGTTTACACTATGGATTAGTGCAACATACTTGTTAGTTTTGAATACATGATCTTTCTTGATGTTAGGTTCAAATGGTAGTCAGTTCAATGATGTGAATTTGCTTAGCATGTGGATGGTAGATGACGTATGGTAAGTCCACTAAGTAATTTCCCTGGAAGATTGTTAATAATTTGGGCATCAGGCATGAGATTGCTGATAACATTATCTATATATATATTTGTATTGCTAGTGCCACTATGATGTTGTATTGTGTTCATTATTAATACATTTCAATAAATATTTAACAACACATTTCACTGGTCTTGTAAGTTAACAATGCATGCACATATATACGTACTTGTTTGTTGGTCGGCGTAATTCCCATTCTGCAGCATCACCTGCTCCAAACAAAGAATTCTAAATCCCCTGCTCTTTGTAATGCACAGCAATCCACCTGTAACAAAGAATTAAGCTTTTAAATAAGTTTTACACGAATGTTAAGCAAACATGGATTATTATTCTGAAAAAAATTCACAAAGAATGCATCACGATCCTCTAACTGTATTCATCCCAGTATTATACCTGGGTCCATAGAAATATCATGCAGATTAAGGAAGGCCGTTTTGAAATGTGTCAATATTTGCACAAAACGGTGGTCATTTTCTTTGTCACCAAAACAAATGGGGGCTCTGGCTGAAAAATGTTCATGGTACATTTTATTCATAAGAGCCAATGTAAACTTTTGGCAGAAAAATTGCAGTATGCATAAAGTTAAAAATAATCTATCTACCTGCCATGTGTTTAAAAAGTAGTACTGCCACATATTGTTTATACTCTATCATAGCTCTGACCTGTACAATTTTGGTTCACATGAATCATGGAACCATTCAACTACATTTATTTTAAAAAGTGAAGGTACAGCCATGGGTGGTATTAGAAAATGGACATGTCAAAGTTCAAACGCTGAGTGCAGTGGCACTGAGAGCGAGATCTAACGTTAAACGTCAACCAATCCCAAATGTAAGACAAGTGACGTGTCCCGGCCCGAGCGATCATCTCTCGCTGTTCATACCCAGCCCGGAACTTAGGTTCATCGGTTATTTAAACAATAAACTAAACAGATTAATAATTACCTTCACCAACAGCGTTGCTGTTGAGTAGCAACCGCCTCCTGGCAGCAGACATATTCAGTTCTTGTTCCTGAACAAGGAGATCGCTGCGGCATTTTCCACACCGACACCAGTCAATTTCATCTCGGCATAGTATGCGCCTCGACATTTCGACTGCCCGTGGGCCTTCCTGTTCGTGCCCACCGGCACCCGTCTCTGCCGTATCTTCCATTGTTTTTGTGGTTCAAACGGGTAACCAGCTGCTTTGAAATCGATTTGGTTTTCGTTGTCTTCCGAAGAATTGGAAAGCCATCTTATTTACACAGTCACAGCGCATGCGGACATAGTTTAATTGGTAAACATACCATAGCGCCACCTAACGGAGTTGGGAACAAATAGTACGCAGAAAAGTTACGACAGTGTGACGTCACTTTCTTCTAACAATGGCGTAGTCCATAGAAATTCGGTAGTTGCGTGTTCAAAAATGTTTTCCTGGTAAACCGCTGACGTTATAAATTTGATTGTAGTTGGAAATTGTTAGTTTGTATTAACTCTTTCAGATGCTTAACACCAAAACGTTGCCTTTAGTTTTCCTTGAAGGGCTGCCTTTGGCGCTGGGATATGTCATTTTCGGCTAAGTCAGATTTTTGCGCAACTCGGATTAAATCACTCGGTTTGATTGAATCCAACTTAGACGAGGTTTACTGTAATTTGTTTTGATCAGTTCGTTCAATTCCAATTAAATCTGTTTTGATTTTTTATTAAATTTATGTGTATGTTTTATCAGTTCAATTCCAAATCAAATAAGAATTGATAGTATGTCTGCGACAAACTATACTTTTCACATAAGACGGGTTTAGTGGCTGCTTGCAGACTATTGAACCTAAACTCCCATTGGTGTGAAAAATATCACAATATTATTTTTGTACTGGTTTTACAATTTGTACTTGAACTGATACTTATCTGTCAACCAAGCAGCAGTGTAGCAGTGTAGCAGTGTAGCAGTGTAGCAGTGTAGCAGTGTAGCAGTGTAGCAGTGTAGCAGTGTAACAGTATGGTTTAATTGGTTGTCAGAAAACTACATAAAAAAGTAGCAAGAATTAAAGTAACACAAAAGTAACATTCATATTATGATTTTTTTTATTCATTATATAAAAAACTACAAATTGAATAAGGCAATATTTATTAACATTTGAAATATTGATTGCTTTATTAAATTTTTTAACTCAACGTAATTATAAATTGAAGTTCTAAATGTCAAATTGCTGTAGCCCAACAAATACTGGAGTTGAGAGGCTCCTATTTTGGTTTCATGTTCATCTTCTCAAGGGATACCACCAAATTGATTATTTAAAAACTGAAGAGTTGAGTGCAGCCAATTTCAGAATTATTGGTTACCTTCACATAGAATGATCCACTATATGACCATATTATTAATGATAACAAACACTCCATAATTAATCATGATCTTTATTCAGTATATGTCTCTATTGCAGACCATGACACAACCATTGTCCACTCGTATTCCACTGTCCCCAGGGTCTACTACATCTGGCAAGTCTACTGCACATCACATCAAGTCGGTATGTACTGCATTATTCACATGGAAACTCTTATTGATTTCTCGCTTGAAAAAAAAGAATTATACATTATCTTTTTTCTATAATGTGATAATTTAGTAAATGCTTTACCGTAATAGTGCACAAACACAATGTCATATTGTACAGATTCCACCACGTTCTGCAAGCTCTTCCCCACCTGACAAATTACTGCCACACTGGACAACTTGAAGTATTTCACAGTTACCTGTTTAAGTACTGCTCCAAAAGACAGCACTTCTTCTATGATGGTAGGATAGACGTCATACATTGCCATAGGTATTTAGTTAAATTTAGTAAAAATATTGACCTCAGTCATTCTAATAATAACACCACTAACGTATTATGGCATGGTAACATAGTGGTTAGATGATCAGAATCTTTTAAGTCTCTGCCATTTCAAAGCTTGTGGAGTTTTGCTCACTCCACGTTGCTCCAGTTCATTCGGATATATAAATGAGTACCTGACAGTGATACTAGTTATGCTGTGTGGAGCTGAATACTTCCCAGAGGAGGATGGTGGTTGAATGGACATGACTGTCAGGTGTTAACTGTGTCAAAGAGATGGCGTGAATACTTCACAACTGTATTTACTTATTTTAGTGTAATAAATTCTCCATGTAATAGTAACGATAATAAAATACAGTCACTGTATATACCATATATAAGATACATGACAAAAACGAGTGATGATAAATGCAACTGTGGAGGCCTGTCATAATGGGATGCCTTGTTTGTTAGGATCAATATTATTTTTTTAATGTCTGATTATGAATACTTGGCCATTTGAGCATGATTCAAACAGTCAACATTTTAAAACACGATTACTGAGTGCAATTATAGAAGACATATTTATACATTATTGTCATTTGGAAAATGGCGTTTCAAAGTTCACTGAAACTCGACCAGTCGTAAGGAAAGTAATTCAAAGCAGCTTACTAACAAGATATAGATGCTGATGGGTTTGTTGCTTTTGTTGGTAAGAATTTTATTACAATACTGTATGTCCTGTTATTATAGGGACGAAAGCACGGCTCATACTGTCTGCTCTGGTATGGAAGTTCTGACCAAGCCCTAGCGCAGACAACCCTGTTAACTTTGCGGATGTCTGGTCAAGAAGGGGCAAGCAGTGGGTGCTGCGAAAGACAAAACACAGCAGCAGATTTATCTGCAAACCCAAATGCCCATGCTGATGGAAAGAGTGAGTGATGTCTTTGTGAGAAATCTGAAACAGCCAGGAATCACTGTCCCAACTGGAATTGCAGTCCTTGGGGCAGATGTGCCCAAGCCAATGAAACATGATCTGCTGGCATTAAGAGGCAGTCGATTTGTAAATAAAAAGTCAATCCAACTATTTATTTACAAATCGACTGACAGTTGACAAGGACGTTTCAAGGGACTTACTGTTTTGTTTGCATTTCCACCTACAGCCATAGTTTTGTATAAGGTGACAAATCTATCCTCTAGTTTAGTCTAGTTAAGTCCTTCACTGCCAAGTGGAATCGCTCATGTTGTGTCCGAAGTGCAGGGAAGTGTGATCGTATGTGATGGTTGGCACACGCTGGTATAACTCTACATACCTTTCGGCCCAGCCTGCCATGGATCCACCAGATGAACTGTCAATATTCAGCCCACCGCAGAGACCTGAAATAAAATAAGGCTCAAATAAATTGACTAACATTGTCAGCAGGTGATGTATGAAAATAAGTTTGAAGTAGTTCATTTCCTTGTCAAATTGGTATATATCAACAAGCAGTGTTTGTATGAAATCATTTAAACCTTTCTTCAATTCTCGCATAGGCATGCTACTCAAAATGTTCTAGAATTATCCTATGTTGTTTACTATTAAACATGACATTTTGTTTGCAGATTTCTACTAATTATGCCTAATATATACAGTTGATGAAACTTCATACATATTATATGTTTACACATGTTAAAATTGCTGTTGCTTTGCTTGATGTTCTGGTTAGTGTAGTATTGTCGTCATTGTTGATATGTCAATATATATTTAAAAACACATTTCATTGCTGTCATAACACATGAATATATACTTACTTGTTCGTTGGCGGGTCTAGTTGCCAGTTATCTAACCGAATGTGATTCATAGCAACTAGTATATTTCCTTGGCCATTCGTAACGCATCGTAGTCCACCTACAACAAAGAACCAAGCGTTTAAATGAAGTGTTACATGAATGATAAACAAACAGGGATTGTTATAACTACAGTGAAACCTCGCTATATGGTGACCTTGGTATACAGCCTCGGTATAGTATAGGATATCATTACTACCGCTAGTAAGATAACTTTTATCCAATCCCAAGGTTGACCTTAAAAGTGGTTCCACTGTTCCATTCTGGATGAAGCCAATGTCACAAGAAGCATGGATTAGGATTGTCTTTCTGTATTTATACAAGAATTATGCCCCCTCTCTATACAATTAAATTCAACCCTATTAAAAGAACAATTAATACTGCCACACATTTTCTCATACGGTGATACACATGCATAGTCGTTACTGTAAATATAATAAAGGGACACAACAGTTAACCTGTTTGTTTTCTATCATAGCCGTGGACAATTTTGAACTTGGTTCCTGGAACCGTTTTTAAAACGGCGAAGGTATAACCTTAGGTAATATGCCTATAAAATGTAAAACTGGACACTCGGACACCGAGCCCACGGCACTGGCAAGAGAACTGAGGACTGTCGACGAATCGAGGTGCCACCGAGCGATCGACTCACTCAGTTCTATACGTTCATTTAAATTATTACCCAGCCCGGACCTCATAATGAGCAGTTATTTATACTAGACACATAAATAATTACCTTCACCGACATGCTCTGAGTGCTGACGAGTCGCAGCCGTTTTCTGACAGCAGACACTCCTTTCTGAACCAAAAAATCAACTTGACACTTTCCACAGCGACACAGTCACCAGTCGCCAGTCAGTTACGTCTCGGCTTGTTAGTCGCCTCTGCATTTCTACTTCCCGCGCGTCTTCTTTATCATGCTTACGGTCACCAGAACGCTCTGGTCTATCTTGCAATACTGGCCCTTGTCTTTGCGGTTGAAACCGATAACCAGCTACTTTTGAATCCATTTCATCAGACGAAGAATCAGAACCGTAACGACACGCCATCTTGTCTAAACTGAGTGGGTAACATCGCACAGCGCCACCTGACG
Source organism: Escarpia spicata (assembly GCA_963995525.1). Classification (NCBI taxonomy): domain Eukaryota; kingdom Metazoa; phylum Annelida; class Polychaeta; order Sabellida; family Siboglinidae; genus Escarpia; species Escarpia spicata. The sequence continues at coordinate 50,679,498 of OZ023212.1, forward strand.
TTTTTTTGGAAAAATTAGTACATACAAAATCCAGAAAAGTACGCAACATTGTTTACGTCATTTTCTGTTCAAAATGGCGCGATTCATGAAATTCGATAGAGAGTGTGTTCAAATATGTTTTACTACTAAACCACTGACGTTAAAAATATGATTATAGTTGGAAGTAGTTAGTTTGCATTAACTCTTTTAGGTGCTTAATGCCAAAAAGTTCCTTTATGTTTTCCTTTAAACAGTATTCGCGAAGAGGGAATTTAAGGTTCCATGGTATTCTTTAACCAGAGGACGGAGAGGGGGACGACACTACGGCCAAAGTGTTGGCCATTTTCAAATTTTACGTACTGCTTACAATTTTGCAAATAATTGTTACAAAGGTCTAGAGCTTTGTAATTTAATCCATAGTAATTTAACTTCTGTACCAATATATTGTGATCAATTGTGTCAAATGCTTTTGATAAATCAAGGTATATATTTATTGGAGTAACTGATTTATCAAGATCTTGTATAATTCTGTCTATGATTTCAAGTGTATCAAGCTCAGTAGAATGTTTCTTTCTAAACCCATATTGGCTGTTGTAGTGTAACGCTTTAGAATGGAAGTAATCGTGGATTTGATCAAACACATCCCTTTCAAATTTTTTTAAATCACTGGCAGGATAGAAATTGGACAATAATTGTTAAAGTCTGAAACATCACCTTTTTTGAAAAGAGGTATGACTTTTGCCATTTTTTTTGTCTGGAAATATACCAGTTATTATTAATTAATTAGAGTGACTGCATTGCTGATATCATTTGTTATCAATTTTAGTAATGGTTTTGAAATACCGCCGTTTCCACAACTTGATTTTGGAGGTAAACGATCCATTATATTAATAGTAGTTTCCATGCTAATTGGATTAAAGCTGAAGTTGTGAAATATCGGGTTATTCAGGTAATCTTTGTATGATTTACCTCCACTAGTAGTTGTTTTAGAGGCTAGAGTAGGACCAGCATTAGTAAAAAACGTGTTAAATCTGTTTGCAATAATGCATTTGTCGCTAATCATTTTCCCATCGACTTTGAACAAATCTGGAAATTGTTCTTTCTTTTGACTTTTCTTAATAATTTCTTTAATTAAACCCCATGTCTTTTTAACATCATGCTTATGCTTTTCAAAACTGGATTGGTAATGCATTTGCTTGGCTAATCTAATATTACTTTAAAAAAAATTATTATAAGTGTGTAAGTCAGTTTTAAGTTTATGATAATGCTCTGTAATTACGTGAGTCTGTTTCATTCTCGAATGCAATTTGTTTCTAAATTGAATCGACATAATAATGCCCTTGGTAATCCAAAGAGTTTTCTTATGTTTATATTTGTTAAATTTAATTACTTTAAAAGGTAAAAATTTGTCCATAGCTGCAGTAGCAATTTCATCGAGGATATTGTAGTTTTCATTCGGATCCGCATGAGTATCTGTGTTAAGTTTATCATAAAGATTTGAGTTAATAATTTCAGTTTTAAATTTATTGAGTGAGTCTGGATTTTGTTGTTTTATTCGAATAAACCTTGGTATCACATCAATGAGTGTTCCATGATATTTTGAAAGGCGTGTCGGCATGGTAATTTTAGGGAAGAAACCATGTGAAACGATTGTATCGAAATATTAACATATTATGGGTTTTTCGTAAATTTTTAGCAAGTCAATATTGTAATCTCCTGCAATTATTATTTCATTTTTAGATTTTTGTAAATCAACTAAATTTGATGCAAATTCGTTTTTAAATATACGTTAATTTTCAATATGGTCTATATATATTTCCAAGAATAATTTTTTCTTCATGGCACAACATGTTATTTCAATAAATTGACCTTCCCAAGTGTCTGTATTAGCATGGATTTTTACAGATTTGTAATTGTATTTGTTGCTGAGATAAATTGCCAAGTCAGCATTTGCAATACAAATTTTGCCTTGGCATATTAATGTATATCCATCTATTTGAAATAAAGAAGTGTCAGCCTCTTCATCTAGCCATGTTTCCTGTAAACACAGAGAACTAATCTCATAGCCACTACTTCTGAATGTATCTAGCTTTATTTTTATTTCGTCAATTTTTGCATTTAAACTCTGACAGTTTAGACTTAGCAAAATAAATTTGC
>OZ023212.1:50686633-50696633 GCA_963995525.1 Escarpia spicata
AGTGGTGGTAGTTGACTACACTACCCCTGACAGACATCCTCCAAGCCAGGGGTGGTAGTTGACTACACTACCCCTGAGAGACATCCCCACAAGCCAGGGGCGGTAGTTGACAACACTACCCCTGACAGACATACCCAGAAGCCAGTGGTTGTAGTTGACTATACTACCCCTGACAGACATCCTAACAAGCCAGGGGTGGTAGTTGACTACACTACCCCTGGCTGACTTCGTCACAAGTCATGGGTGGTAGTTGACTACACTATCCCTGGCAGACATCCTCACAAGTCAGGGGTGGTAGTTGACTACACTATCCCTGGCAGACATCCCCACAAATCAGGGGTGGTAGTTGACTAAACTACCCCTGACAAACATCCTCACAAGCCAAGGGTGGTAATTGACTACACTACCCCTTGCAGACACCCCCACAAGTCAGGGTTGGTAGTTGCCTGCACTACCCCTGACAGACATCCCCACAAGTCAGAGGTGGTAGTTGACAACACTACCCCTGACAGACAACCCCACAAGCCAGGGGAGGTAGTTGACTACACTCCCCCTGGCAGACATCCTCACAAGCCAGGGGTGGTAGTTGACTACACTACCCGTGGCTACTAGCTCGTTACATGTTTGCCTTCCATACATGGACTAGCTTGTTACAGGTCTGCCTTTCATACATGGTCTTGCATGTTACATGTTTGCCTTCCATACATGGTCTAGCTTGGCGGAAAGTGAAGGAGCTAGTGTCTGCTGCTGAGGGGGAATTAGCCTGTGTTAGCGGATAACGTGGACTTACGTAATTTCGAATATATTAGACCATAAATTCGAACGAACAAGTCATAGAGACAAAAGAGAAACCATGTCTAGCTTGGCGCTATTGTTCTTGTAACTCTTTAAGTGACGGCACGAGACCTGCTTAAACCATCAACTTCGACATATTATTAAGCTAACTCGAGAGGCACAAGTGTATTGTCTCCCAGGTGCCATGGTTCAGTAGCCTCCTTCTATATTAATTATCTACCTTGGAATATTGGAGTTTCATACGCCAACTGACAAGTAGGTATATATTTGTATCAGTTGACAAATTGAGCGGTCTTGTTTTAGCCAGGTGGTCTGTGTTCAATTCGTGTCACGTGTTCGGCTAAGTTTAGTGTTTCGTTTGTACAACTCGTGTCTATAGTTCGATTCGTTCAGCGTGTTGGTCAAACTATAGTGTTTCGTTTGTCCGACTAGTCGGTCTGTGTTCCATTCGTGTCACGTGTTCGGCTAAGTTTAGTGTTTCGATAACACGTCGAATTGTCAGAAAGAGGTGAGCTGTACGCGATAACCCGTCGAGTTGTCAGAAAGAGGTGAGATGTCACGCGATAACCCGTCTATTTGCTTTGCGTTGCTTCGTTTCAAAGCAGATCTCACACGATAACACGTCTATTTGCTTTGCTTTGCTTCCTTTTGAGGGATCTCACCCGTCTATTTGCTTTGCTTTGCTTCCTTTTGAGGGCTCTCACCCGTCTATTTGCTTTGCTTTGCTTTGCTTCCTTTTGAGGGGATCTCTCCCGTCTATTTGCTTTGCTTTGCTTCCTTTTGAGGGGATCTCACCCGTCTATTTGCTTTGCTTTGCTTCCTTTTGACGCGATAACACGTCTATTTTCCTGAAAAGGAAAGGAATTGACGCGATAACACGTCTATTTTCCTGAAAAGGAAAGGAATTGACGCGACAACACGTCTATTCTGGTGTTATCCGAAGTCTCGTGACACATCTCGGTCATAGTCTCGTCTCTTGTCTCATGTGATGTGACATCCGTAGTCTCGTGACATAACGCGTGATGTGTCATCCGTAGTCTCGTGACATAACGTGTGATGTGTCATCCGTAATCTTGTGACACACGGTCATAGTCCCGCCTCTTGTCTCGTCCGTACTCTCGTGTGATGTGACATCCGTAGTCTCGTGACATATCTCGGTCATAGTCCCGTGTGATGTGTCATCCGTAGTATCGTGGCGTATCTCATGTCTCGTCGGTACTCTCGCGTGATGTGTCATCCATAGTCTCGTGTGATGTGGTATCCGTAGTCTCGTGGTATCTCTTATCTCGTCAGTGCTCTCGTGTGATGTGTCATCCGTAGTCTCGCGGCCTCTCTTGTCTCGTCGGTACTCTCGTGTGATGTGTCATCCGAAGTCTTGTGACACATCTCGATCATAGTCTCGTCTCTTGTCTCGTGTCATGCGAAGTCTCGTGACATATCTCGGTCATAGTCTCGTCTCGTGTGATGTGTCATCCGTAGTCTCGCGTCATCTCTTGTCTCTTCGGAACTCTCGTGTGATGTGTCATCCGAAGTCTCGTGACATATCTCGGTCATAGTCTCGTCTCTTGTCTCGTCCGTACTCTCGTGTGATGTGACATCCGTAGTCTCGTGACATATCTCGGTCATAGTCCCGTCTCTTGGCTCGTCCGTACTCTCGTGTGATGTGACATCCGTAGTCTCGTGACATATCTCGGTCATAGTCCCGTCTCTTGTCTCGTCCGTACTCTCGTGTGATGTGTCATCCGTAGTCTCATGACATATCTCGGTCATAGTCCCGTCTCTTGTCTCGTCCGTACTCTCGTGTGATGTGTCATCCGTAGTCTCGTGACATATCTCGGTCATAGTCCCGTCTCTTGTCTCGTCCGTACTCTCGTGTGATGTAACATCCGTAGTCTCGTGACATATCTCGGTCGTAGTCTCATCTCTTGATGTATCTATGTATATCTCTATGTATCTATGTATGAATCTATGAGTTCATTTTCGATTACCCGTGCCAGGTTATTTGTTTTACGACAGAAGTCGGTTTCGAAGGTTTTAACGAAGAAGCACGAATTTAAATACTATAGTCCGAAAAAAGTTAAAAACGTTCTAATGGCCATGTGTACACTTGACCCTTAATACGGTAAACTATATAAATACTGGTACATCTTATCTGGGCGGTTATTGTGTGTCTGTACTGTTCTAACATAACGCGTCACTATCATGACGCTTCACTTTCCTCGAACAATGAAAATAGCGAGTACTGCGCTGTCTTTTTATTGCTATAGGCTCTTTGGTATCAAAACGCTCGAGTCGCCATTGTGCATTGCACATACTGACATAGCGTGATTGTTTATTTAAATAGATGAGGCTTGAACGCAATTATACACACACGTGCATACGTACATACGTGCATACGTGCATACGTGCATACGTATAGGTTAAGAATGATAGTGTGATAAAAGGTTGCCGTCTAGGTAAATAAATAAATAATAAATAAAAGTACTTATATAGCGCCCAATCAATTAAAATTGCCCTCGGAAGCTTTACATACATGCACACGTATATAATAGTATATTACATAAAAAGAAATGCTAATTAAGAAATAAATATGTAAAAAATATAACATTAACTTAAATATAGTTACTAAAATAGAGAGATCATTAAAAAAGCGTTTACATAAATTAAGACATTTATAAAAACTACTAGAAATACATTCATTTATACAAGAAGAATAAACATAAATATGTTAAGAAACTAATAAAAACAAAAAATACATTTATCAATAGAAAGTACATAAAATGTCCTAGTCGGTGATTTATAAAAACGCTTGTTTAAATAGGTGAGTCTTCAAAAGTATTTTAAACACTTGTAATGATGTTGCTGTCCTGAGCGTAGGAGGCAAATTGTTCCATAGAACCGCCGAGCAAACCGCGAAACGGTGATCACCATGAGTAACAGTTTGTGAGGCCGGTACGAACAAAAGGCGAGGCTGTGAGGTAGATCGTAGAGTTCTGTTGATGGGACGGTAGCCAATTAACTCACTTATGTAGTCCGGCGCAAGACCATTCAAGGCACAATACGTAAACACCAGCACTTTGTAGGTCGGTCTCAAATGAACGGGTAGCCAGTGTAAACGCTGCAACACGGGCGTGATGTGTTCGTATTTCCTCGTGCGAGTAATTAGGCGAGCGGCACAGTTCTGCACCCTTTGTAGACGTTGCATCACCGTGTGTGGGAGACCATAAAGAAGTGCATTCCCATAATCTAAACGGGATGTCACTAGTGCGTGAACAAGTGTCTTGCATGATTCTTCCGTCAGATGTGGCCGAATTCGCCCAATGTTTCTAATATGATAGTAGCAGCTTTTCACAGTGTTGGCAATCTGCTGTTCCATTTTCAGGTTGCTATCAAATAGCACACCCAAACTGCGCACGCACGATGATGGTTGAATTCGATGGCCGGCTACTGTGATGTATACATTGGCAGGCAGACTGCCGCGTTTCTTCGCTGGAGAAAAAACGATCGCCTCGGATTTCTCGGTGTTTAGTTTTAACTTGTTTCTAGTCAACCATGCAGCCACTTCCGCAACACACAATTCCACCTTAGCCAGTGCCGCCACAATTGATTCATCTCGTTCAACCGTGAGGTAGATTTGAATGTCATCAGCATAACAGTGATGCGCCATGCCGTGTTTAGCAACAATATCTCCGATAGGTTTGGTGTACATGCAATATAAAGTTGGGCCCAACACCGACCCTTGGGGGACGCCACACGCCAAGATTGACTCAACCGACTCGGCACTTCCCACTGCCACTTTCTGATACCGTTCGCTAATATATGATTTCAGCCACTCAAGCGCCTTATTGGTGATACCGAATGAGTGTTCAAGTCGAGTCATCAACAACTCATGATCGACTGTATCAAACGCGGACGACAAATCAAGCATCACGAGAATTGTTGTACATTTCCTATCCAGTGTCGCGGCAATGTCATTCTTGACACGGAGAAGAGCTGTTTCTGTGGAGTGGCCACGACGGTATGCAGACTGAAAAGGGTCGTGCAGAGCATGTTCATCGACGTGCGTGCTAATTTGTTTTGCAACGACTTTCTCAACCAATTTCGACACAAATGTCAAGTTCGACACTGGCCGGTAGTTGCTCAAAATGTCTTTATCCAGCGTAGGTTTTTTCAGGAGTGGTTTAACGATTGCATGCTTGAAGTCAGCAGGTACATTTGTTGAGGTGAGAGACGCATTTATCGTTGCGGTGATTAGTGGAACTAACTCATGCGAACATTGTTTTAGCAGCCACGTCGGTACTGGATCTAATTCACACGACTTAACTGGAACGGATGCAACTAATCGTTCAACGTCCGATTCAGTGACTGTCTCAAAGCAGACTAGTGGGACACCACTGAATGCCGCGTCGTTGCTCATAGCAGCCAACGTAATGTCCGAACGATCCTCACCGTAGTCGACGATGTATTTTCTGATGTTAGAAACTTTCTCAATAAAGTGATCACCAAAGCGTTGCGCCATGTCCACCGGACACACATACGATGGCATTGTCGTTATGCCACTATTGCCCATGAGGTTTCTTGTGATACCAAATAGTTGTTTTTGGTCATTTTTGCAGTTGGCGATAGGTACAGATGAGACATACATGTAGATGAAACTTGAACAAGGAATACCCCTTCAAAACAGTTTACAAATAGGATACCCATTGTGACCGTTGGTAAGTACTATAATATTCTGTCAAATACTGTTACATGACAACCAGTTTGACCAAAATTTTACACAGATAGCTGGTAGTTTGAATGTTTTTAGCTGACAAGTTCGTATAACTTCCTTAACACGGGACAAATACACAGAACCTTGAGGCTTGATTTATACCAGTTTATACCAGTTAACATGGAGATTTTTCACTCGCTATAGCATGATCGGGAGTTAGTGTCGATGGTGTCCCTTTGTTGTTAATCGTCTCTGTCGACACGGGCAGGTGAAAGGCCTCTGCGATGGTCGTAGTTGTTTACGTCGCCGCTGTTTATCTTGCTTCCTTTGGCAGCAGCCCTGCTTCACATGAGCGGGCCAATTCCCTTTATACTTGAATGTACTGCCACACTCGGCAAGTATAACGAGGCAACACCTTCTGACGCTTCGTCGGAGGTGACAATGTCAGGTTGCTGGTTGGGTTGATTGCCGGAGCTGATGACGGAGACGAAATTGGTTTGATCGTCGAACTGGTCGTCAAACTATTCATCGGACTGATCGTTGAACTGGTTGTTGACTGTTGGTCCGGGTTGCTTGACGGGGTCGAGAGATCGAGTGGGCCCGTAGGTGGAGAAGGCTGACTGGTCGTTGAACTGGTCGTTGGCTGTTGGTCCGGGTTGATTGTCTGGGTCGAGATGTCGAGTGGTTACTATTGCGCATGCGCAATTACTTATTTAATTGACGTCACGTGAAGGGATTACATTACACACGCGCAAGTTCAATACAAGGTCTAACCAAAGTACTACCTGCTTGACCAACTCACTTCGTGTACAAAATTACTGCGCATAGCAGTTTGATGATGTCACTGCTCATGACGTCACTGCATCATGACATCATATGAAGGGATTACATTACATACGCGCAAGTTCAACACAAGGTCTAACCAAAGCACTATCTGCTTGACCAACTCACCTCGCGTACAAAATTACAGCGCGTAGCAGTTTAATGACGTCACACAGGGTGCGCGTGCTTGCAACAAACAAACGTGTCCAGACACGCCTCGAGTACGGGTTTTATAACAGATACCAAAGGTCTAATTCCAAAATGGTCGCTCTGTTCGAAAAACTAAACAAAACGAGGCTATAGGCTCTGGTATAACATAGTCCTATATATAATCTACATATCGTATACATTACTTCAGACAAAACGGTCTCCCTTTGAATTTATAACCCCTTTTGTTATACATAACGCCTTATAATATTCGACATGTTATAGTCAAACAAATAAAGGCTCGATCCCTTGGCGAAGCCTGGACCTACGGGTCAAGCAATCTCGTGTGTGACATATTCAAATGGTGTTCGGTATATTTTATTTTATTCAAAAAGTGGTCGCGTACCTTTGCAATAAAAATGGCCTATGCTTTAACATGGGCTGAACAATTCCTATGCTTTAACGTGGGGTGAAAATTCGAAAAGTGGTCGGATACCTTTGCGATAAAATTCCCTATACTTTAACATGGGATAACAATTTCCTATGCTTTAACCCAGCTGTTGTCTATGAGAAAATCCGTCGTTTTCGTTTACCTTTTTCGGAGGGACCCCTATCTCTTCCACGTTAAAAAGCCCTATCTTTAACCTGGGAGTGGTAATGCGCAAAATGATTCTCTCGAAAACCGTTTTCGGTGCAAATCGGAAGTTAATTGTAAATGAGATTTCTCGTTTACAAGGTTTGTATCTCTCCCACGTTAAACATCCCTATCTTTAACCCAGGTTGTAAACGACGAGAAGTCGTTTACCGATTTCGGAGGGATCCCTATCTCTCCCATGTTAAAAATCCCTATCTTTAACCTGGGCGCGGTCTATGAGGTGGAAATGAGGGGGCCGGTTCAAAACCCTATCTCTTAACATGGGGTTTCCACCGAGGCGCGCAAGGTATGCACGCTACACCACATACTTAACTACTATTGTGAGTTTAAGTACGATACTTATTGTTAATTATTTTTAAATAAAAGTGAACGTACAAATACAACTCTAGTTACTTATTTGATCATACTTGCTAACGTATGTGTCATTTTGGATTTTTATTTAAAACACTTTCCCATAATAGTATAATCTCAAATGCTGGTTTTATATTAAGTATTTCTGCTAAACATAATCACTTATAAAGTAGTTTACCATGGAAATTTGAGTATAATTAATTTAGTAATCGAAACTTTTCAAAAAACAACGGTGCATAAACGACCAATATTGCTCGGAAACGATGCAATTTTGGCGACGATGCAATTTCACCGAATTTGTTTACAAAATGCCGCCAGTGCGACCGAATTGTCCCGCCGAAGCCACCAACTTTTATAACCTAGCCTAAGCGGTAAGGCACCCGAAAAATCGAAAAACAAGTGGCGCTGCAGTCGTTTTTCGTTCTCATGTAGTGAAAACAAAAACGGTTTGTTTTATCGTTATTTTGTTTTTCTGACATGTATTATAAATACCGCGAATAGTAGATTGTTCGTTTTTCGTACTTCAAATATGAAAACAAAAAACGAACAATGTTTGCTTTTTCCTTTTACGTTCGCCAATTTCAAAACGAAAAGGGAAAGACGGAACATACACGGACCGTGGCATCAGTCGTATTGACATTGGCATATTGCTTTGACTTATATAGTGAGGCATAGCAGTGCACCCCGACTCCCTCGACTGAGAGCTTGCTTATTCGCCACCCTCTTGCTTGCTGCTGGGTCGAAGCTTAGACAATTTTGTTCACTTCGTGTTGTTTCACTTCACTCAGTCGTCTAAGTGAAAACTTGGTCGTAGCCAACGGTGGATACTTGTGTACGAATCGTTTTCGCACTGTAATTGCAGCGTGGCTAAATATTTCCAAGTCGTGATGTTGTTCGAGTGAATACGTTTGCCCGGGGTGTGGTGTAAGACGCTTTGAGCTATGGGTTTTCTGCATATGTTTTTTATCAATACGGCAGTTTCGCGCTGACGCTGCCTCGCACTTGTGCTACTGAATATTCCGCCCCACTGGTTCACGCCTGCTCCAACAGAGCAAACTCTGTAAACGACTGTTTTTGTAAACGCAGTGTTTCATTTGACAGCAGTGTATTTAAATGTGAGTTTTCTTTACTCCGTTAGTGTTTGTGTGTGACGCAGTGGGGCGGAACGACCGGTCCACGACAACAAAACGTCGGCAACAAAACGTCGTCAACACAGTGATTCATTCCTGTTTTTAAAAAAGAGGTGATTTCCAGTCGTTTACAGAGTTTGCTCTGTTGGAGCAGTCGTGAACCAGTGGGGCGGAATATTCAGTAGCACAAGTGCGAGGCTGCGTCAGCGCGAAACAGCCGTATTGATAAAAACATATGCAGAAAACACATAGCTCAAAGCGTCTTACACCACACCCCGGGCAAACGTATTCACTCGAACAACATCACGACTTGGAAATATTTCGCCACGCTGCAATTACAGTGCGAAAACGATTCGTACACAAGTATCCACCGTTGGCTACGACCAAGTTTTCACTTAGACGACTGAGTGAAGTGAACAAAATTGTCTAAGCTTCGACCCAGCAGCAAGCAAGAGGGTGGCGAATCAGCAAGCTTTCAGTCGAGGGAGTCGGGGTGCGCTGCTATGCCTCACTATATAAGTCAAAGCAATATGCCAATGTCTATACGACTGATGCCACGGTCTACTATTCGCGGTATTTATAATACATGTCAGAAAAACAAAATAACGATAAAACAAACCGGTTTTGTTTTCACTACATGAGAACGAAAAACTAGTGCAGCGCCACTTGTTTTTCGATTTTTCGGCTGCCTTACCGCTTAGGCTAGGTTATAAAAGTTGGTGGCTTCGGCGGGACAATTCGGTCGCACTGGCGGCATTTTGTAAACAAATTCGGTGAAATTGCATCGTCGCCAAAATTGCATCGTTTCCGAGCAATAGTGGTCGTTTCTGCACCGTTGTTTTTTGAAAAGTTTCGATTACTAAATTAATTATACTCAAATTTCCATAGAAAACTACTTTATAAGTGATTATGTTTAGCAGAAATACTTAATATAAAACCAGTATTTGAGATTATACTATTATGTGAAAGTGTTTTAAATAAAAATCCAAAATGACACATACGTTAGCAAGTATGATCAAATAAGTAACTAGAGTTGTATTTGTACGTTCACTTTTATTTAAAAATAATTAACAATAACTATCGTACTTAATCTCACAATGCAACTTAAAATTTACAAATCCGTCTGGCAGTGAAGTGACACGCAATATCCAATGAGTTACTCATTTCTAGTTGGGTAGTAGTATTTTTAAAAGTTATCTACCGTTTCGTAAGTAATAGGTTATTTCTAATTTGTTAACGTTTTCTGGTGACGTGCTACCCGTTCATATTAGTATCCTAAAATAGCAAAAAATACTGCCTCTCTACAAAACTAAAGAAACACATCAGCGTTCTTACTATTAGCTATTTTCGAAAATACTTTTGTCTCTAAAATATTAGAAAGACTAAATT
>OZ023212.1:50699133-50717504 GCA_963995525.1 Escarpia spicata
CGCTTTAGGTATATGTGTCTCATGTCGTGTATATCCTGATATTTCTAAATCCACCCTCCTCCCCACCTTTTTGCCTAGGCACGTTTAGTTAAACAACTATTGTACACCGTTGGTAGAAAAAGAAGTTGGAAAATGTCGCAACGCTTTCCCAAAATTCGGAGTGAACACAGGGCATATCCCAAATTCTTGAATGTGTTGGGTTTTGGTGCGTCGACAGGCTTTTTGTTTTACAAACGGCATATATTTGTCCTTATGTTTATACAGGATAGGCGGAATGGCCCCATCTTTTTGTAATTGCATGTGTCTATTGGTGGTGGAATGTTTGTATTGTTTGCTTAGGTTTATATTCATAGTGGTTTTATACCTCTATAGCGACACATAATGTATGTCTGTATATTGTCGTCATGTTGTAGGAATGTGTGCCTGAGAAACTTTGATGGGGCTGTACAAGGGTTCAGTTTCCCATCTGATTTGCATGTTAGACATCACATTCCTACTATCTTTATTCCCAAAAGTGGCTGCATTAGAAGCAATCCACTTTCCAATAAAAAAACGTCATCCTTTGTCCAATTTCAATTCTCAAACTACAATGGGCTTGTGTTGGTTATTGCATAAATAACATTTCGCGAACGATCATGCAACTCGCGAGAAAGCGAATGATGTCACTAGGAAGGAATGCAATGTTATCTATACGACAGAAGTTTAGATTATGGGAAAACAAATTAAACACACGGCGTTTAAAATTACTGTACATTACAATTCAATAATTAATTATCCTCAAAATTGGCAACGTTTCGCAATATTGTGCCGCTAATGATGATGGTTTGGTTAATTACACCATTTCAGTAGGACCTATTCAAAATTAAGTTTTAATAACAAAAACAACTCCATATATCCTGACAAAAAGTACTAGTTTGAATGATATGCATGCCGGATTGCGAAGGTCGTATGGATTTATATGCTGTTCAATATTACGATAAACGCCTAAACGAATGTAATACCATGCGTTTAGATGACCCAAAATGTATGATGTATGTATGTATGTATGTATGTATGTATGTGTATGTATGTATGTATGTGTGTGTATGTATGTATGTATGAAAGAAGGATTATATCTAAGGTAATAACCAACAAACACCACAGTTTGAAAGTTGAATAGTTTGATTAACATCAGCGGTCGATTACATCAACGAAACCATCATCATCTGTCTCCGGACACCAATTTTCGACATTCCCCGTGTCCAGGGGGGCAACAGGGTCGGGGTCAACCCAAGAGTTTGGAGGATCAAACCGTTCCCGTGTCCTCAGCAGTTCAGCCATGACGACACAGAAAGCACATTCGTGGTTGTCGCGGAGTTCGTCTTCTCTGAAACATATATGAAAACTTTGAAAATGATATTATATATTGTGCGAAGTACAGCCGGTGGGAATAGACCACCGATGTAACCAGACACCGCGTAGGTAGGCGACACGATAAAAGGGCATGCTAGGTCAACAGACGGGAGAGATAAGAATGGATCGTGACACAATACGTAGACGTCTGCCGGCGCGGTTGGAGCAACGTAACCAGACACCGGGTACCTGGCCGAAACGACAAGAGGGCAGGCTAGGTCAACATACGCATAGATAAGAAAGGACTGTGACACAACATGCATATACATTGCACAGAATGAGAATCGTGGTAAGAAGGTTATAAATAGTATACTGAAAGATGTGTTGATAATATTTATAAATCGTACTATGTGTTATGGTGTATAACGAGGAATAAACGAAAGAGTATATATGAAACTTTAAAATATGTGTGTATGTATGTATGTGTGTATGAAAGAAGAATTATGTCTAAGGTAATATCCAACAAAACAACAGATGTCCAAAGTTTAATAATATTTATTCAATAAGATCCACGAAACCATCATCATCATCATCACTAGCGTCCGACACCCAATTTTCAACATCCCCGGTGTCCACAGGAGGAACATCATCCGGATCATATCACGGACTAGGTGGTTCGATACGCTCTCGTTTAGTCAGCAGTTCCCGCATGACATTGCAGAAGAATATTTCGTGTTCAACTCGTAACTCTTCCTCTCTGGAACTCTTCCTCTCTGAAAAGTTTGAAAATGATATTATATATCGTGCGAGGTACAGTCGGATGGAATAGGCCAGCGATGTAACCAGACACCGCGTAGGTAGCCGACACGATAAAAGGGCATGCTAGGTTAACAGACGGGAGAGATAACAATGGACTATGGGAAAAACATATGGCCGTGTGGAATATATATGATTAAAGGCTAATTGACGTAGACTGAGTCTGCTGATATAAATCATTCTGGGCGGGGGCACCCATGGAAAACTCCAAAGATGGCGCCCATCTCCACGTGACCTACCCCCTGGAGGAAAGAAGTGTAAGTAGTAAGGAGGTAAAGAAAAGCACAAGAAGAGACAAGACAAGCTGAAGCACAGTACACACTAGATGAGAAGGAGGTAAAGAAAAACACCAGAAGAGACAAGACAAGCTCAAGCACAGTACAAACTAGCTGAGAAGGAGGTAAAGAAAGCCACCAAAAGAGATTAGACAAGCACAAGCACAGAAAGGAGACAGAGGAGGATAGGAAGGCAGAGAAGTCGAGGAAAGAGAGGAGAGGGAGACAGAGGAGGATAGGAAGGCAGAGGAGGCGAGGAAAGAGAGGAGAGGGAAACAGAGGAGGATAGGAAGGCAGAGAAGACGAGGAGAGAGAGGAGAGGGAGACAGAGGAGGATAGGAAGGCTGAGAAGGCGAGGAAAGAGAGGAGAGGGAGATAGAGGAGGATAGGAAGGCAGATGAGGCGAGGAGAGGGAGACAGGGGAGGATAGGAAGGCAGAGAAGGCGAGGAAATACTTGGGAGGTCAAGCGTATGTCAAGCGATAAAATACAAAGTTTGCAGCACTTACTTGTTGGAGACGTATAATATTAATCTTGTCCTCGGGACATGCCTTGTCGTGAGCGCTTGCCATCTTCAGCAGTCGGAGTGAAGTTGCGTTGTTCGAAGTCGTGCTCGTTAGCGGGTGCAGTATGAGATAAGCCGCGTGACTCGACACTCACGAGAAACCATTACGCTACGTCCATCCATACACTTGTTCCAACTTCCAACAGTTTACTTACCATAATTTTCATTCTTCAAACTGTCATATACATCTTGTGTCACAGGTGCTCGTTAGCGGGTGCATTCCGTACATGGTCTAGCCTGTTACATGTTTGCCTTCCATACATGGTCTAGCTTGTTACATGTTTGCCTTCCACACATGGTCTAGTTTGTTAAATGTTTGCCTTCCATACATGGTCTAGCCTGTTACATGTTTGCCTTTCGTACATGGTCTAGCTTGTTACATGTTTGCCTTCCATACATGGACTAGCATGTTACATGTTTGCCTTCCATGCACGGTCTGCCTTGTTACATATTTGCCTTTCATACATGGACTAGCTTGTTATATGTTTGCCTTCCATACATGGTCTAGCTTGTTACATGTCTGCCTTCCGTACATGGTCTAGATTGTTACATGTTTGCCTTCCGTACGTGGTCTAGCTTGTTACATGTCTGCCTTCCATACATGGACTAGCTTTTTACCTGTTTGCTATCCATACATGGTCTAACTTGTGACATGTTTGTCTAACATACATGGTCTAGCTTGTTACATGTTTGCCTTCCATACACTGACTAGCTTGTTACATGTTTGTCTTCCATACATGGTCTAGCTTGTTACATGTTTGCCTTCCATACACTGACTAGCTTGTTACATGTTTGCCTTCCATACATGGTCTAGCTTGTTACATGTCTGCCTTCCATATATGGTCTAGCTTGTTACATGTTTGCCTTTCATACATGGTCTAGCCTGTTACATGTCTGCCTTCCGTACATGGACTAGCTTGTTACATGTCGGCCTTCCGTACCTGGTCTAGCTTGTTACATGTTTGCTTTCCATACATGGACTAGCTTGTTACATGTTTGCCTTCCATACATGGTCTAGCTTGTTACAGGTCTGCCTTTCATACATGGTCTAGCTTGATACATGTTTGCCTTCCGTACATGGACTAGCTTGTTACATGTTTGCCTTCCATACATGGTCTAGCTTGGCGGAAAGTGAAGGAGCTAGTGTCTGCTGCTGAGGGGGAATTAGCCTGTCACGGGACTGACCTCCTAATGGAAGTAGTACCACCTGGCGGGTGATGAAGGAGTAATGAGGGAATATTAAAGGCTAATTGACGTAGACTGAGTCTGCTGATATATATCACTCTGGGCGGGAGCACCCATGGGGAAATTCTAAGATGGTGCCCGTCTCCACGTGACCTACTTCCTGGAGGAAAGAAGTGTAAGTAGTAAGGATATTTTATTTGCTATTTTGTTTGTATGACTACCAGTTTAAATGTTTATTTATTATGATGCCTAAAAAATTGAAATTGATTCATTCTGTCATGCATTGTCAGACATGTCATGTCTCCCTTGTAACACTTTGTCATGATTGCCCAAAGACACACCACTCCCATGTAACACTTTGTGTCACTATTGCCCAAAGACCCCCACTCCAATATAACACTTTGTGTCACTATTGCCCAAAGACCTCTACTCCCATGTAACCTTTGTCACTATTGCCCAAAGACCCCCACTCCCATGTAACCCTTTGTCACTATTGCCCAAAGACCCACACTCCCATATAACACTTTGTTACAAGACCCCCACTCCCATGTACCACTATGTCACTATTGCCCAAAGACCCCCACTCCCATGTAACACCTTGTCACTATTGCCAAAAGACCCCACTCCCATGTAACACGTTGTCACTATTGCCCAAAGACCCCCACTCCCATGTACCACTTTGTCACTATTGCCCAAAGACCCCCACTCCCATGTGTATGTACGTATTTTGTGAGTTCTACGGGGAACGGCGGTGAGGGCGGGTGGGGACGGCGACTGTGGGTGGGTGCATGGGTGCGTGCATGCCTGTAAGGCTAGGACACCACAGTAGAACTCACAAAATACGTACATACACATACATACATACATGATGTAGTGATGTGATGAGATGATGTGATGTAGTGATGAGATGATATGATGTAGTGAGGTGATGCACTGATGTTTTGAGTTGATATGATGTAGTGATGTGATGAGATGATATGATGTAGTGATGAGATGATATGATGTAGTGATGTGATGAGATGATATGATGTAGTGATGTGATGAGATGATATGCTATGTTGTGATGTAGTGATGCTGTATTGTGTGTCATGTAGTGATGCTGTATTGTGAGTCATGTTTTGATGTGATGTAGTGGTGATGTGATGCTGTGCTGTGGTATTGTACTGGAGGATGTGATGTGGTGTTGTGATGTGATGCTGTGTTGTGATGTAGTGCCTCGGTGTTGCAGTAGAGGATGCGGAGGACGTAGAGGAGGAGGCCGTGGAGGAGGACACCCTCAAGAGCCTCGCCTTCCTTCTCGAGAAGGTCGAAGGCTGCTCGGTGAGTCGTGTCATGTGATGGTTCTTATACACAGGGAGCAGCCATAAAGTATGTCACACTGGTGATGTGACGAAGTGTTACATGGGAGTGGGGATCTTGTGACAAAGTGTTACGTGGGAGTGGGGGTCTTGTGACAAAGTGTTATATGGGAGTGGGGTCTTGTGACAAAGTGTTACATGGAATTGGGGATCTTTGAGCAATAGTGACATAGTGGTACATGGGAGTGGGGGTCTTGTGACAAAGTGTAACATGGGAGTGGGGGTCTTTGGACAATAGTGACAAAGTGTTACATGGGAGTGGGGGTCTTTGGGCAATAGTGACAACGTGTTACATGGGAGTGGGTTTTTTGGCAATAGTGACAAGGTGTTACATGGGAGTGGGGGTCTTTGGGCAATAGTGACATAGTGGTACATGGGAGTGGGGGTCTTGTGACAAAGTGTTACATGGGAGTGGGGGTCTTGTGACAAAGTGTTACATGGGAGGGTGGGTCTTTGGGCAATAGTGACAAAGTGTTACATGGGAGTGGTGGGTCTTGTGACAAAGTGTTATATGGGAGTGGGGGTCTTGTGACAAAATGTTACATGGAATTGGGGATCTTTGAGCAATAGTGACATAGTGGTACATGGGAGTGGGGGTCTTGTGACAAAGTGTTACATGGGAGTGGGGCACTTTGGACAATAGTGACAAAGTGTTACATGGGAGTGGGGGTCTTTGGGCAATAGTGACAACGTGTTACATGGGAGTGGGTTTTTTGGCAATAGTGACAAGGTGTTACATGGGAGTGGGGGTCTTTGGGCAATAGTGACAAAGTGTTACATGGGAGTGGGTGTCTTTCGGCAATAGTGACAAAGTGGTACATGGGAGTGGGGGTCTTTGGGCAATAGTGACAACGTGTTACATGGGAGTGTGGGTCTTTGGGCAATAGTGACAAAGTGTTACATGGGAGTGGGGGTCTTTGGGCAATAGTGACAAAGGTTACATGGGAGTGGGGGTCTTTTGGCAATAGTAACAAAGGTTACATGGGAGTGGGGGTCTTTGGGCAATAGTGACACAAAGTGTTACATTCGAGTGGGGGACTTTGGGCAATAGTCACACAGTTTACATGGGAGTGAGGGTCTTTGGGCAATAGTGACACAAAGTGTTACATGGGAGTGGTGTGTCTTTGGGCAATCAGGACAAAGTGTTACAAGGGAGACATGACATGTCTGACAATGCATGACAGAATGAATGTGCCATCAATTTCAATTTTTTAGGCATCATAATAAATAACCATTTAAACTGGCAGTCATACAAACAAAATAGCAAATAAAATATCCTTACTACTTACACTTCTTTCCTCCAGGGGGTAGGTCACGTGGAGACGGGCACCATCTTAGAATTTCCCCATGGGTGCTCCCGCCCAGAGTGATATATATCAGCAGACTCAGTCTACGTCAATTAGCCTTTAATATTCCCTCATTACTCCTTCATCACCCGCCAGATGGTACTACTTCCACTAGGAGGTCAGTCCCGTGACAGGCTAATTCCCCCTCAGCAGCAGACACTAGCTCCTTCACTTTCCGCCAAGCTAGACCATGTATGAAAGGCAAACATGTAACAAGCTAGTCCTTGTACGGAAGGCAAACATGTAGCAAGCTAGACCATGTATGAAAGGCAGACCTGTAACAAGCTAGTCCATGTATGGAAGGCAAACATGTAACAAGCTAGACCATGTACGGAAGGCCAACATGTAACAAGCTAGTCCATGTACGGAAGGCAGACATGTAACAAGCTAGACCATGTATGGAAGGCAAACATGTAACAACCTAGACCATGTACGGAAGGCCAACATGTAACAAGCTAGTCCATGTACGGAAGGCAGACATGTAACAAGCTAGTCCATGTACGGAAGGCAAACATGTAACAAGCTAGACCATGTATGGAAGGCAAACATGTAACAAGCTAGACCATGTACGGAAGGCCAACATGTAACAAGCTAGTCCATGTACGGAAGGCAGACATGTAACAGGCTAGACCATGTATGAAAGGCAAACATGTAACAAGCTAGACCATATATGGAAGGCAGACATGTAACAAGCTAGACCATGTATGGAAGGCAAACATGTAACAAGCTAGTCCGTGTATGGAAGGCAAACATGTAACAAGCTAGACCATGTATGGAAGGCAAACATGTCACAAGTTAGACCATGTATGGAAGGCAGACATGTAGCAAGCTAGACCAGGTATGGAAGGCAGACATGTAACAAGCCAGACCATGTATCGAAGGCAAACATATAACAAGCTAGTCCGTGTATGGATAGCAAACAGGTAAAAAGCTAGTCCATGTATGGAAGGCAGACATGTAACAAGCTAGACCATGTACGGAAGGCAAACATGTAACAAGCTAGACCATGTATGGAAGGCAAACATGTAACAAGCTAGTCCATGTATGAAAGGCAAATATGTAACAAGGTAGACCGTGCATGGAAGGCAAACATGTAACATGCTAGTCCATGTATGGAAGGTCAACATGTAACAAGCTAGACCATGTACGAAAGGCAAACATGTAACAGGCTAGACCATGTATGGAAGGCAAACATGTAACAAGCTAGACCATGTATGGAAGGCAAACATGTAACAAGCTAGACCATGTATGGAAGGCAGACATGTAACAAGGTAGACCATGTATGGAAGCAAACAAGTAACAAGCTAGACCATGTACGGAATGCACCCGCTAACGAGCACCTGTGACACAAGATGTATATGACAGTTTGAAGAATGAAAATTATGGTAAGTAAACTATTGGAAGTTGGAACACGTGTATGGATGGACGTAGCGTAGTGGCTTCTCGTGAGTGTCGAGTCACGCGGCTTATCTCGTACTGCACCCGCTAACGAGCACGACTTCGAACAACGCAACTTCACTCCGACTGCTGAAGATGGCGAGCGCTCACGGCAAGGCATGTCCCGAGGACAAGATGAAAATTATACGTCTCCAACAAGTAAGTGCTGCAAACTTTGTATTTTATCGCTTGACATACGCTTGACCTCCCAAGTATTTCCTCGCCTTCTCTGCCTTCCTATCCTCCTCTGTCTCCCTCTCCTCTCTCTTCTCGCCTTCTCTGCCTTCCTATCCTCCTCTATCTCCCTCTCCTCTCTTTCCTCGCCTTCTCTGCCTTCCTATCCTCCTCTGTCTCCTTCTCCTCTCTCTCCTCGCCTTCTCTGCCTTCCTATCCTCCATTGTTTCCCTCTTCTCTCTTTCCTCGCCTCCTCTGCCTTCCTATCCTCCTCTGTCTCCCTCTCCTCTCTTTCCTCGCCTTCTCTGCCTTCCTATCCTCCTCTGTCTCCCTTCTGTGCTTGAGCTTGTCTAATCTCTTTTGGTGGCTTTCTTTACCTCCTTCTCAAATAGTGTGTACTGTGCTTCAGCTTGTCTTGTCTCTTCTTGTGCTTTCCTTTACCTCCTTACTACTTACACTTCTTTCCTCCAGGGAGTAGGTCACGTGGAGATGGGCACCATCTTAGAATTTTCCCATGGGTGCCCCCGCCCAGAGTGATATATATCAGCAGACTCAGTACTCCCATAGTCCATTCTTATCTCTCCCGTCTGTTGACCTAGCATGCCCTTTTATCGTGTCGGCTACCTACGCGGTGTCTGGTTATATCGCTGGCCTATTCCATTCGACTGTACCTCGCACGATATATAATATAATTTTTCCAACTTTTCATATATGTTCCAGAGAGAAAGAGTTACGCGTTGAACACGAAATATTCTTCTGCAATGTCATGCGGGAACTGCTGACTACACGAGAGCGTATCGAACAACCTAGTCAGTGATATGATCTGGATGAACAAGAACAAGAACAAGAACAAGAAAGTTTTATTTAGACCCCAATTACAATATGTGTATAATATGAAATTAACGTAACATGAACAGGCATATATATACAAATGCAGTGTAATTTTAAATTAGATGGGGTCTGTGACTCCTATTAAGACAATAACAGTCGCTCTCATAGGAGCCACAGTAATAATTTGTTTCAATTCAATTTTACCGAAGGAAGTGCAAATGCAAAAGTAAAAGTGCAGGAAAAGAAAAGAAACCGAGATTACTTGATTACATATAGGCATGTATTGGAGTATTAAAGGTATGTTAAAATAAACAAATACTAGTTGTCAATAGTACACTTCAATTTACTTGATATGTATGTGTATATGCACAAATACAATATCCATATGCTGATTTATATATATACAATACATATCCATACATATCACATGCAATAATACAGTTTTAATGACTTTGATAACATGTATAGCAGTTTAATATTGTACACGTATCTACGTATTTTTCTAATAAATTGTTTTTTGCATAATTACCAAAACTTCTAAAGGTATGTGTTCCAATCTTCTCTGTGACTAACTTTGAGGTATTGTTTATGACATATGGCAAACTGTATCTAAGACATCTTTTGGCAAATTCATGTTTTGTTCTGAATGGGTGTAACTCTGTTTTTTTTCTTGTGTTGCATTTGTGTACGTAAGCATTTGTAATTATTTTCCAATTTAATAGATAAGCAGGTAGGTCATGATGTACATATTTATAATAAAACTTAAGTTCGTGTAATTTTAACATGTCATCAATTTTTAAGATATTCAATTTTTTGAAAAGTGGCTCAGAGTGTGAATTATATTTACTTATAGATAAAATTCTCATAGCTTTCTTTTGTATTTTCAACATTCGACTACCTTGGTATCCCCACACCATAATACAATAGTTGATATGTGATAAAAATAACGTATTATATAAAATAATTTTTATTTCTAGGGGAAAGACATATTTTAGTCTGTTTAATATGCCGACTGTTTTGGAACACTTGTTTGATACTTTTTCAATGTGTTTATTCCAATTTAAATTTGTATCTAAAGTAAGTCCTAAAAAATTAAATTCATCTACTCTTTCAATGTTTGTACCATTTATATTGAGCATAAAGTTATCGACAGCTTTATTTTTCATGTGAAAAATCATATATTTGGATTTGTTTCTGTTTAATGATAATTTATTAATGTTTAACCATTCAATTATTTTAAGGAGTTCATCGTTTACTGCCGATTTTATATTTCTATTTGGGGAGTTACCCTGAAAATGATTGATGGTGCTAAATAAGGTGGTATCGTCGGCATACATAATAAAGTTAAACATTTCGCTAGCTTTAGGGAAATCATTAATGTATATTATGAATAATAGGGGACCAAGAATAGATCCTTGTGGTACACCAATTGTGATAGGTAGAATATTAGAACTTTCATTTTGAAATTCGGTGTATTGTCTTCTATTACCTAAGTAGCTTTTAAATAGATTCAGGGTATGACCCTGTAATCCATAATATCTTAGTTTAGTTAATAGTATCGAGTGATCAATTGTATCGAAGGCCTTAGAGAGGTCAAGACAAATACTGAAAGGAACATAATTTTTATCAATTTGTGTAATTATTCTATCTATTAGTTCAAGTGATGCTAACTCGGTAGAGTGTTTTTTTCTAAAACCATATTGATTTTTAACAAATAGATCAGAATCATTAAAGTATGCTGTTAGTTGACTATATATTATTTTCTCTATCACTTTTGAAATTGTTGGGAGAAGAGATATGGGTCTATAATTTTTAAAATCAGATGGGTCATCTTTCTTAAAAATAGGAATTACTTTAGCGAGTTTAAGTGTATCGGGAAATATACCAGTATTTATTACTTGATTTATTACCAGGGTTAATGGTTTGATGATGGAGGGTTCAATTATTTTCAAAAGTTTACAGGAAATACCGTCATAGCCACTACTGTTTTTATTGGGAAGGCTTTCAATGGTTTTCTTGACTATTTCTTCATCAACATTTGATAGACTGAAAACGGAATGGACATTTTCATTTAAGTAGTAATTGTAATCCTTATTTCCACTGTAATGAATGTCTTGTGCTGTCGACTGACCTATACTTGTAAAAAAAGTTGTTAAATTGGTTTGCAATAACCGTTTTATCTGTTATAGTTATACCGTTACTTTTAAACAAAACAGTGTTGTTTGAATTGTTTTTGGAGATAAATTCATTTATGGTTTTCCATGTATTTCTGATGTCATCTTTATATCGGTTAAAGCGTGACTCAAAGTACATTTGTTTGGCAGTACGAATATTTTTCTTTAATATTAAGTTATATGTTTTTAGGTTAGTTAGAAGGACTTCGTACATAGGTAAATTTGGATTAGACATTTTTAATTTCTTATAAAGCGAGTCTCGATATTTGATTGATTTTAGAAGACCGTGTGTGATCCAGGTTGAATGCTTATGTTTGTATTTATTATATTTCATGATTTTAACAGGCATATGCTTATTCTTAGCATGCATAATTTCTTCGTGTATTATGTTATAATTTAAATTGGGGTCAGCCGTAGGAGATTTGTTTAGTTTGTTATACATTGCATCCGAATTTATCTCTAGTTTAACATTATGCATAGCTACCTTATTTTGTAGATTTACTCGAACAAATTTTGGAGGAGGTTTGGATTTTACGTTGATATTCATGATTAGGAAGTAAGGTTGATGATCAGAAAGGGTATTAGTGAAGATTCCTGCAGTGCTATCTAATATTGATTTATTTAATTTACTGAAAAAGTTGTCTATCAGTGTTCCGTTAGTTCTAGTAAAGCGAGTTGGAAAGGTAATTTGTGGATAGAGACTGTATGAAATTATAGTATCAAAAATTCACTATATATTTTGTTCTCGTTTATTTTCAGTAGATTGATATTGAAATCGCCTGAAATTATTAGATTATTACAACTTTCTAGAGTAGCCATTGTTGTTGAAAATTCATCTATGAAATCTATAATATTTTGATTTAATGACCTAGGCGGTCTGTATATGTTTCCAATAGTAAGTGTTTTTGATAAGCTGCCACCAGTTACTTGAATTACTAACCCCTCCCAATGTTCATACATGTTGATATTCTTAAGTACTTTATATTTAAATTTATTATCTACGTAAATTATTAAACCCCCTTTGACACTATAGTGTTTCCCCTGAGCAATTTGATCATATCCGTGTAAACTGAATTGAGATAAATTATCATGATTTGACTTCCATGTTTCTTGCAAACATATAATGCAAAATTTAAATTGTTTAGTATTTAGAAGCTCTACAAAAAGTTCAAGTTCGTCAAATTTAGCATTAATGGATTGAATATTTAAGCTTAGTATACTAAAATTATCAGTATTTTTGTGTGCTAACTTATGAAACTTATCGATGTCATAGTATGAAGAACAATGGATCAACTGAGGTTCATTTTGTTCAGTACTATTTTCGTTTATATCTAGAAGATTTATTAAAGAACAGTTTCGGATACCTCCCAAGTGGGAGAGAAATGTCACATCAGAAGTCATTGCTTAGGTTGGGACATAAAACAATAATATAGCCAGCCTTTGTACGTATGTTAGGTATTTTACAAAAGAGTGAACTTGTGTGTATTTATTTCCTGTGCATATGTGAATGTTAAGAAATACTCCGTGTGTGACAGGGCAGATATCAAAGTAGTCAAGACTAGACTTAGAATAAAATAAATATAAAAGATAAGAAAAAACATGAGAGATTGGGTGTTGGGTCATGAAAATAAGGCGTGACGCCAGGGAAAGGGGTGAGCTATGCTATCAACAGTGGCTGCATATAAATTAACAGTTGTCAATCTAAAAATAATAATAGAAGATATATAATGTCTTGATTAGTTATTTAAATGTCATTCATACAAAAAAAAGAAAACAAAAGGGCATGAATGGCCCATATATCATCAGATATATCAACAATACCGCAAACTGTTAACTGTTAATACCGCAAACTGTTTTTGCTAAAGTTGGTCATACAACATAAGTAGATTATGTAATTATTATTTTTCAAAATATGAACTAGCATGTTGATAATAATTTTAACAGACAGAAGAACAGCAATACATAAAAATAGAAATACATAAAAATTGAATCACATAAAAGGTAGAATCACACAATAATCTTGAATGTATTAGATTATCAAGTTATCAATGCTTTCATTGATAATAACGTACAACTGGAGATCATTTACAGATGTACAACTGGTGATCACTTACATATGTACAACTGGAAATCATTTACATTTGTGATTTCTTTGATTTTATTGCTGAGGTCTTTGACCATAATTTTAGCGTTGGCAGTCCAGCAGTCGTTGATCTTTTTTTGTTTCTTCAGTGTTCTGCATTCATAAGCCAACATTGACCTACGACTTGTTAAATCTTCGTTAACGAAGACCCGTGCATTATTATTTCTTCTGTTGTAGTCTTTCAGGTTAAAGCGCCTGCGGAAAACGTTATCACGCTTTCGCTCTGTCTTAAAGCGCACAATGATTGGGCGGGACCCCGTGGCTCGTTTAGCGCCAAGGCGATGGCTTCGCTCCAAGTCCTCTCTAGTTAGTGGCGGCGTAGTTTTCATCTTGTCATTGATGATCTCGAGGACTATGGTGTCTGTGTCCTCACCCTCGCTTCTTTCCGCGATGCCGTGGAAAGTTAAGTTTGAGCGACGAGTATATTGTTCAAGTTTGTCAGCTGTTTGCTCAAGCGTGTCGACCTTCGTTTCCAGCTCGGCGATTCGCGAGTCCTTCGCTCGTATTTCTTTTGTCAAATGTTCGATGCGACCGTTTAGAGTATCGAGTTTTTCCGCAATGTCACGCGGATACAACGCACTTTTGAGTTTCGCCAATACTGCATCGTCACTCAGTAACTCAATTAGACGTAATGCGAGGGCCTCCGGATCGTCCGAACTGTTTCGACGTGTCTTTGGTGGCATGTTCGGCACTGTGGTGGATGTTGTGTAATCACAGGTGTAGCGATTGTTGTTGGGCCTCGGTAGTTGTTACGTAACCTTGGTCGGTTGTATTGTCTGGTCAAGAGCGACGTAGTCCTAGGGAAGCATTCATGGAGTGGACGATAATTGACCCGTTTCAGATTGCGCCATTAAATGTCTGGCAAATACGACGAAATGTCATTCTTTTTCTACGCGGTTAACTCACCTAACCTTTCCCAGGCCCGGGATAGTTACCGTGCACACATCTCAGCGCCTGGGACGTGCGTGGTACGGTAAAAATCACGTAGAGATAGTGGACAGCTCTGCACGTGCACGTGTATGCGCAACCTTCGCAACAAAAACCTGATGATGTTCCTCCTGTGGACACCGGGGATGTTGAAAATTGGGTGTCGGACGCTAGTGATGATGATGATGATGGTTTCGTGGATCTTATTGAATAAATATTATTTACCGGGATAGTTACCGTGCACACATCTCAGCGCCTGGGACGTGCGTGGTACGGTAAAAATCACGTAGAGATAGTGGACAGCTCTGCACGTGCACGTGTATGCGCAACCTTCGCAACAAAAACCTGATGATGTTCCTCCTGTGGACACCGGGGATGTTGAAAATTGGGTGTCGGACGCTAGTGATGATGATGATGATGGTTTCGTGGATCTTATTGAATAAATATTATTAAACTTTGGACATCTGTTGTTTTGTTGGTTATTACCTTAGACATAATTCTTCTTTCATACACACATACATACATATTTTAAAGTTTCATATATACTCTTTCGTTTATTCCTCGTTATACACCATAACACATAGTACGATTTATAAATATTATCAACACATCTTTCAGTATACTATTTATAACCTACTTACCACGATTCTCATTCTCTGCAATGTATATGCATGTTGTGTCACAATCCTTTCTTATCTATGCGTATGTTAACCTATCCTGCCCTCTTGTCGTTTCGGCTAGGTACCCGGTGTCTGGTTACGTTGCTCCAACCGCGCCGGCAGACGTCTACGTATTGTGTCATAATCCATTCTTATCTCTCCCGTCTGTTGACCTATACATGCCCTTTTATCGTGTCGCCTACCTACGCGGTGTCTGGTTACATCGGTGGTCTATTCCCACCGGCTGTACTTCGCACAATAATATGTTTCAGAGAAGATATTTTCAAAGTTTTCATATAGGTTACCGATCGCGTCAGCAGACGTCTACATATTGTGTCATAGTCCATTCTTATCTCTCCCGTCTGTTGACCTAGCTTGCCCTTTTATCGTGTCGGCTACCTACGCGGTGTCTGGTTACATCGCTGGTCTATTCCCAACGGCTGTTCTTCGCACAATATATAATATCATTTTCAAAGTTTTCATATATGTTTCAGAGACGATATTTTCTAAGTTTTCATATATGTTCCAGAGAAGACGAACTCCGCGACAACCATGAATGTGCTTTCTGTGTCGTCATGGCTGAACTGTTGAGGACACGGGAACGATTTGATCCTCCAAACCCTTGGGTTGACCCCAACCCTGTTGCCCCCCTGGACACGGGGGATGTCGAAAATTGGTGTCCGGAGACAGATTATGATGGTTTCGTTGATGTAATCGACCGCTGATGTTAATAAAACTATTCAACTTTCAAACTGTGGTGTTTGTTGGTAATTACCTTAGATATAATCCTTCTTTCATATATACATACACACACATACATACATACATACATACATACATACATATTTTAAAGTTTTATAAATATATATATATACTCTTTCGTTTATTCCTCGTTATACACGGTTTATAAACATTATTCACACATCTTTCAGTATACTTCATTATGTCTCATGGTCCACCTTCCACCATGCTCGTTATACACGATACAACGTAGGCAGACTTACCTATCACTTCGTCAATACATCATTCAGTTTACTTCTCTAACTCTAATGATACACCTTTCAACATCTTTTAAAACTTTCCTCTTTGATCTTTTGTTATTACTCTTTGATCTTTCGTTCTTTTCTTCCACCTTTCAACACCTTTTAAAACTTTCCTCTTTGATCTTTCGTTATTACATTATGTTCTGTCAACCGTGAAGCTGATAAACGTCTCGTGGAGTAGCGATGCCCGGCCTCCCTGGCAGGTGCTGCGGTGAGTCAACATGTGGTATTGTTAGACTATTTAAACAAGCAATACTTCAAATATAGCTGTCTACGACTATTGTTGTGTACATCCTGTTTGATGCTTGAATGTTATAAACAACACTTCCCAAAGGTTGCTCTGTACTCGAATATAACGTTACCGTAACTATGGAAATATTGTGCAATAAACAAACTACGAGGACAAAAATTGTGGTAATCGTTCTTTAACTAGGATCACCAAATGACATGTTTTTTTACTTTCAGAGAATAGTTCTTGCACGGAAACGCACCAAGCATTTCATCGCTGCACTTTAGTGCACATCTAACTACTATACATTCTAATTTTAGTATTAACAAGCCGTATAGTGCACCAAGCCAGTTCAGTATATGCAAGACCATTAAACATTGATTCTGCGGCACAAATCAATTTTTTTTAATTTAAATTTCGTTGCCGTATCGGTTATTTTCCGTCACCTTTATTAATTCCATTAGAGACCTAATTGTGCCTTCCGCTTGTGACAGCTAAGCATTCTAACCCGTGACGTAGACGTCAACCGCCCAGGTGGACCACTTCTCATACTGCGTTCCAATTACCTCGTGTGGTATACACGTGAATACGCAGCCCCTACTCGACCCAGTTTACAAGTGGTAAATTAGAGGAGCTCGTGGACTTTCCAGTTCGCCTAGTCGTGTCTACGATAAAAAAAACTAGTCAGTCACCCGATCTGACACTCTTTTGAAGACGCAAACGGGACCGCAATACAAGAAACGTTCAACGGGCGCCATGCATTCAGAAACAACTTGTTACCACGCAGGTTTTTATCACTGCAAATGTGTGACGTTTTCTGAGTGTGTGCTTCTGAGCG
Source organism: Escarpia spicata (assembly GCA_963995525.1). NCBI lineage: Eukaryota > Metazoa > Annelida > Polychaeta > Sabellida > Siboglinidae > Escarpia > Escarpia spicata. The sequence continues at coordinate 50,716,465 of OZ023212.1, forward strand.
TGGCAGCATTTACGTCTAGGATCGGACGCTTGATAAAAGTTTCCGGCTGTTATTCTCTAAGTGGGCACCACTGCTTGCGGTGTTTGGCTGCGCGGTAAATCGGGGTCATAAATTCACTGTAATTTCTCGCTGCGTTTACAGTAGCCGTTTTGGAAGGCAGTAAAGTCGGACGGCTGTCAGATCGGGTAAATGCATAGGGGATCTTTTATGTGTAAACATTATTATGAAACAATTGTGTAGACACGGGGCACACCTTGATTGTGCTGTGATAACGACGCCCTGTACTTTGCCAACATTTGAAACCTCAGTCTTTCCACATTGCCAAAGGCATATTTATGTTCTGAAGATATATTGCAGTCTGTGCCACAATATAAAAGCTTCAACTTGTGCATATGTTCGCTAAGCAGCCGAGTCTTTCTTTCAATGAGCGTCGATTGCATGGAATATAACAATATACATTGTGAACGTAACCCGAACGCGTGTTCAGAATTCGGGAACATAAAACGGACATTTTTTCTTTTCTTTTTCTGGAGGTATTGGTTGTTAAACGAATGTGCGTTTCTCCAATCAGTACGACATTCCAGTGTAACCGAAGATCGTAACTTATAATAGCAATGAATTGGTGTGATTGACAATAATATGTGCTATTGAAAAGCTGGTGTCGACTTGCAAAAATCTGTAATTTACAAAGCGACGCAAACCAGCAGATTAAAGAAACACAAGCATAGAGCAGCATTCATGTATTGTCTAATTAATTTGCATATCAGGAGTAAACACAAAGGTTTTGCCTTGCAGTTGCCGTGATGGCGAAGAAACTATGTATGATCGTGTTGCTTGCCCTTCTGCAAGGTGAGACTGGTTCCTGGTGAGGAGATTGAATAACATGTTACTAATCCGATTCAACAATCCCTTTGATTCCTGACACTATCAGTTCACGCGATGTGAAATAAACGTAAGCTATCCAGGAAACTTATACATTCTTTAGAACATGTGCAAAGTTCATACGATGTTGTTGAACTTTCTTTTCCAACTGCCCATAT
>OZ023212.1:50717704-50777704 GCA_963995525.1 Escarpia spicata
TATTCACATTGGGCCGTTATTTAAATCTAGTCGATGAGTCAATTTTACTTTTTTTCTTCTTCGTCTTCCTATTGTTTCCATGCGGGGTGGGGTACATGTCACCCAGATGCTTCTTCAGCTTTTCTTTATTTTTTTCGTTTCGTTATTTCACTCCATCTCTGTATGTTGTCCGCAATGACCTTCCATTCTTGGTTGTTCACACCTGCCTTCTTAAGGAATCTTGTATTGCTCTCGTTCCATCTCAGCTTTGGTTTTCCTTTTCATCGTTTGCCACCTTCTTCTGCTGTAACTGTACACAATTCTTGTCCATGGTTCCGTACAGGAGGGAGTTGCAGTAGTCGAGCCTTGATGTCACTAATGCGTTGACTACTCTCTCCCTCGTCTGTCTTGGAAGGAACTTGTTGATTTGGCTGATGTGATGTAGGTGGAAATAGCAGGACCGGATAATCGCTGATGTGTTGGCAGATATGTCCTGTTGACTGTCTTAAGACGGCACCAAGGTCTTTAATCTTATGCACAGCTTGGATGAGAGAACCACCAACATTGATGCTGAGATCGTTTACTAACTTCTTTGCAGACACTGGGACAATCGGGAGGAACTCAGCATAGTGATTAAAAGTTATACCGTGCCTTCTGATGACATCGCCGACTGGTTGGACATACAGAGAGAACAGTACAGGCCCAAAGACGGAACCCTGCGGCACTCCTGTTTTAAGAATGTGATGTTCAGAAGCACTCTGGCCAATTACAACACGTTGCTTGCGGTCTTGCAGATATGATTCCATCCACTGGATGGCGTTACCGTGAATACCATATCGCCTGCTGAACCGATTGAGTAGAATAGTGTGGTCAATTGTGTCAAAAGCTGAACTAAGGTCAAGAAGCACGAGCAGAGTGCCTTCTTTGCGATCTAAGGCCACCCGGACATCATTGCATACCATTCTTTTCCAACTACTTTCTTCTTAAAATGTTTTTTTGCCAATCTCTTCTCCCAGTTCCGTCATCTTCGATGAGTTAATTGAAAATCCAAAAATGGCGGCCATTTTTTCTTTAAAAGGACAGCAATGTTTTTCAAATAATTTACTTGCAGGACAATTTAAAGTCGTGTTTTTGCGCATTCCAGATATACCTGAGCATCCAAGATGGCTGCTATTTAGTCTAGAAACTGAAAACTTTCTGTTTCTGTTTGCAGACGTCTTAACTCGTACAGGCGCGTACTGGGGGGACACAACAATTCCGTCCTGGCTGTATAAATACAGCGGTATCACGGGAGTCAGCGGCCGGACAGGCCGTCGAGGCGAAATGGGTCCAACGGTAAGCAGCAGAATCTGCTAGAAAAAACGTTCTCAAAAAGAACACACACACACAGGCATACGCGCACGCACACGCACACGCACACATGGTGTAATAGGTAAGTTCTTATATAGCGCAGTATCCAGTCCTTAGGACTGCCCAAAGTGTTTTACACAGGCACACCTGTGCATTCGAATACCATCTCGCTTCTCTGTGAAGCATTCAGCCACGCTGCAATTAACGAGCGTAGACTATTCGTACACAAATATCCACCACTGTCTATATCCAGATACTCAATCATGCAGCTGAGTGAACTGAAGTAATGTATAGTAAACGAACTTGCCCAAGGTTCGACTCCGCCGCATAGGATTCGAACCCGCGTTCTCTCAGTCTAGAGACCCGAGCTCTTACCGTTGCCCTACTGCGATCCATATATATGTATATATACATATATATATATATATATACATGTATATAAATATATATATATATATATGTATATATGTGTGTGTATATATATGCGTGTATGTGTGTGTGTGTGTGTGTGTGTGTGTATGTGTGTGTGTGTGTGTGTGTGTGTGTGTGTGTGTGTGTGTGTGTGTGTGTGTGTGTGTGTGTGTGTGTGTGTGTGTGTGTGTGTGTGTGTGTGTGTGTGTGTGTGTGTGTGTGTGAGTGTATGCGTGTGCGTGTGTGTGTGTGTTTGTGTGTGTGTTTGTGTTTGTGTGTTTGTGTGGGGTGTGTGTGTAAGTGTAACTGTGTGTGTGTTTGTGTGTGTTTGAGTGTGTGTGTGTGTGTGTGTGTGTGTGTGTGTATGTGTGTGTTTGTGTGGGGTGTGTGTGTGTAAGTGTAACTGTGTGTATGTGTGTTTGTGTGTGTTTGAGTGTGTGTGTGTGTGTGTGTGTGTGTGTGTGTGTGTGTGTGTGTGTGTGTGTGTGTGTGTGTGTGTGTGTGTGTGTGTGTGTGTGTGTGTGTAAGTGTGTGTGTGTGTTTGTGTGTGTGTGTGTGTGTGTGTGTGTGTGTGTGTGTGTGTGTGTGTGTGTGTGTGTGTGTGTGTGTGTGTGTGTGTGTGTGTGTGTGTGTGTGTGTGTGTGTGTGTGTGTATGTACTGTGCTACCGTTGAGAGTTATACTTAATGCTCTTTGCTACTATGCCTACTGAAACCATTCGGCATGGTCCGATTGACGAGTACAAGATAGTGATTTTATGTTTTCATGCCGCTGTAGGGAGGTGCAGGATGGATTGGCCAGCGTGGCAGAAGGGGTGATGCCGTAAGTTTTCGCTAAACCCACATCCATGCTATTGTATTCATCCATGCAGTGTGCAACGCCTGAGGAGAAACGTTGGTGGTCATCAACACTTTTAACTTTTTAATATTGGTGGTCACATGCAATAAGTTGTGATCCACTGACATGACACTAAACAATATTGTCAATTTTGGAAGTACGAATAATATATTTGTTTAACAAATAGACAGGCGGCCAAGGATGAGAACGGAGCTCACAAAAAGTTTAAATCGCATTTTTTTACAAGCAGCCAACCGTTTTATGTGTTCTGTATACACAATGGGTTGTTAGACATTCTGATTTTTGATTGTTTGGTCAGAAAACGTTCTTATGTAAAATTTGACATAAAGTTTACCAAATGTTTGTGACGTAATAACAATGCTACATGTTGCCAAATCAGTTTATAGTTTCTCTACATAGGCCACACATTACAGAATCGGAGTTTTCTGCCGGTCAGATTTGGGAGTGCGATCGAAAGTCCCAATCCATCGGCTGTCACGCGGGTCGGACAGTTTTGAGAGTTGTCAGTCGTACCAAAAAATTGATGGTAACGGAGTTTGGCACAGCTAATCATTTTGAATAGCGCATTGATACCTAACCGAGTTTTACATCCTATGTCATTGATGTTCTCGTACAATAACAAATTGTGCAAATACACGTTCTGTAAGAGCCAAGAACAATCATTGTAACACTAAGAGCAATATTCGGCAAATACACATTTTTAGTTGAGTTAATCAAACAAAACAGCTTACAACTGTACTATCCAAACCCAAGTACATAGATGTTTGTTTTTGTGTTATAGCGCTTCGTAGAAATGTTTTTTCATATTGCCCTTATTTCTTGCTTATCGCTTTTGAAGAATCAGAATAATGGAAGTTCATTTCCATTTTTAGAAGATAGGGTAAAGATTTGGACTAGCTTAAACCTACTACGAAGCTACAAGCCAAAGGCAATTACCACCATTAAAGTGGTGCCATCTGATGACGACAATTCAATTTTCCCAGAGCGTATCAAATACACGTTAGTAAATAAATCTAAATAACTATTGTTTTTGTTTTAAGTACATCGTCAACTATTAGAGACTTCAATGAAGCGAATGAACATATAGAGAGAAGCGAGAGGACCCGACGCCTCGGAAGACAGATGCACCTACACGTATCGAAAGTTAGCGTTTGACCACTCAGGTCCGGCAACGGCTTGCGCAGGCAAAGGAGTGCGGCTAGATTAGATAATAGCGACCTCTGGTGGATGTATACAAACAAAAAAACCGCCGCCATTATTATCAGAAGAGTGAACCGGACACACGGTGCAGATCAAAAGGGACACCCGTTATTGTTAATAGCGACCTCTGGTGGATGCATTCAAACCAAAAAACCGCCACCATTACTATCAGAAGAGTGAACCGGACTCACGGTGCAGATCAAAAGGGACACCCATTATTGTTATTTTCAATGACATTACAGCGTTTTTTCTGTGTGCGATGACATGTTTCATATATTATATTTCTGTATTATGTCCTTTTTAAGGTCAAACGGGTCCAGTGGGTGACCCTGGTATACAAGGATACTCCGTGAGTATATGTAAACATTCAGTCAACTTACTGTGCAGGACACGTAACATATACGTGAACACCTTCCGCATAATTGCGCGCATTTTATACGATTTTTGCGAGAAACGTCAAACGTTTCCAGATCGGTGGACTGTTTTCGCTGCCCGAAATAATCGAGGAAAACAAACATTGCAAACAATTGGTGAATCCAGTACGTTGCGGATTGCCTACGTCACAATCAAAATTTTGCACGTGACCTCCGTCAAGTTTTGCCTTTGTCAAATTTTTTTTTAATGGTTATATTCGTGAGTAACAGATACTTTACAGATACTTTACAGATATTTTACAGATACTTTACAGATACTTGATTGCCATTATTGACATCAAATGTATATCAATTAGGAATGTGACTTGGTGTTAAAACATACAGTCACATCACACATACCACGAACATACAATGAAAGATAAATAAATATAAAAAATATAAAATAATTTAGTGTAAAACTGTATAACAAATATCCATTAAAACTGATAGATTAAGCTAAAACTAACACATGAAAGAAGCAGAAAACACATCTCGCAAAAGTAGCAGTCCATTTTCACTATCTATCACTAAATTGTACATTTAATACCCGATCGATAAGGCAGCCACAGCCCGGGGAAAGAAACTGTATCGAAAGCGATTTGTCTTTGCTCGGATATTTCTGAATCGCCTGCCTGAAGGGTGGTTATAGGATAGATGGTGGGCGGGATGTGTTGGATCTGTAATAATTTTGTCAACTCTATTCCTGGTTCTTTCACTGTATATAGCCAATAAAGGGGTAAGTTCACTGCCGACGAATTTCGATGCTGTTTTACCACTCTGTCAGGCCTGATATGTTGACGCTGGTTGACATTTCAGAGCCACACACATATAGCGAATGCAAATACACTCTCAGTAGCCGATGGATAGAACTGAAGAAGAATTTCTCTCCTCAGCCCGAATTTATTCAGCTGGAAGTAGAATCTTTGCTGGACCTTTTTCGCGACTGATTCCGTGTTTTTCTCCCATCCTAAGTGTGGTGATGATGGTGTCCGGAAATGTGTAGCAGTTCACTCTTTTGATGGCTTCGCCTTTGATAATAACGGGAGCAGGGGGCTTTCTTGTTTTGTAAGCTCAACGATCATCACCATTGTTTTGGACGCGTTCAGTTGAAGATTGTTTTCATCACACCACGACACCAGCCTCTCCACTTCATTGCGGTACTCAGACTCGTCTGTGTTCCTCATCAACTCGTTCAAAGTGGTATCATCTGCAAACACACTTTCATTCGTGGAGAGCGAGTACAGGAGCAAGGCCAGGACACAACCTGGGAAGTTCCGGTTTTCAATATGATAGTGTTGAAAACCACGCCATTCATTTTGACGACTTAAGGACGGAGCAGAAGAAAGTTAAGGATCCAGTGACACATGCTGACGTCTACCGTGGAGTGGATCTATGTTGAAGTTTGTGACCGACTTCAGGTAATTGAGAACAAAGCGCTCCAGCACCTTCATCACGACTGACGTCAGGGCCATGGGGCGAAAGTCGTTCAAAGCTGTCACCTTGGATTTCTTCGGAACAAGGACGATAGTTGCTGCCTTGAATCAAAACGGGGACAGTGTGTTGATGGAGTAAGGAGTTAAACAGTTCAGTGAAACAGGATCCAGTTCATCAGCGCAGTGTTTCAATGTTGAGATGGAAACATTGTCAGGACAAGCTGCCTTACTGCTACTCTGCTTGAAGAGCTCCCTCACCTCGTCTCCTGCACGGTAACGGGAGGAGGAAGTGATATAACATAATGTTTAGCGTTTATTTGACCCCATGTAGTCTGGCATGTAGTGTATTTATTGTTGTTGTTGTTGTTGCCATGTGTAGCAATTTGATATAAACTTAGTGCAAATTTGTTTGTATATAAAATGAGAAAGCTCGCAAACTGTGGCGAAAAATCGGACCCAGCAAGCTGTGCCCTTGAACGCTGACACCTTTATAAAGCGCATCTCCGACGCCTGGACAAACTTCTCTAACCCATGCCCGTGACTATCCACAAGCACCAACACTAAAGCCTTACTTACTCCGAATACGTATCCATCATATACCGCTAAACTAATGCCGCCGCCAGATATTACTTACGCTCGTATTCAGCGCGAGTGTCGTTGGAGAGGAACTGGCCTTCAAGTTTGAGCTTGTAGTCAGTCTTTGTTCCCCGTGTCGCTCTTTGGACATCGTACTTGGCTTTCTTGTATAGTGCACGGTCTCCACTCTTGAACGCATCCTGGTTTTCTTTCAGCTTAAATTTTAGGTCTCTGGTGCACCACGACTTATCGTTTTGGAACACTTTGACAGTCTTCTGGGGAATACACAGATCCTGACAGAAGCATATGTAAGACGTCACGGTGTCTGCATATTCATGGATGTATGTGTCCGTGTTTAACCGACACCCAATCTGTACTGGCCAAACAGCCTTGGAGGCGCTGAATAGATTCAGTGTCCCAGCGCTTGACATTGCGAACGTAGGCTTTCGCTGTTCTAAGCGTCTGGCGGTAGGAAGGAAGAAGGTAGATCGTGGAATGGTCGGAGAAACCAAGGGGCGCACGTGAGACCACATGATAGGTACCTTGTCGCCATATAACGGCGCCATCTTGTTTCACGATTAGTACATTACTATAGTTCCATGACATCTCATAAAACAAACATTATCGCAAACAATTGTCACTTTCAAAACGTTAGCTTACGTTTTTGTTATAAAGAAACACTTTTGCGGCCACATTTTCAACAAAGTATACGAACAAAATGCACGAACACACCACGTATTCAGCATCCATTTTTTGATCGCTTGACGGAGTTTTTGCTTGGCAACAGTTCACAAGATGGATAGGGCAATTGTTTAACGTCCATTCAACGTGTGAACCTAACACTACTAAAAACCCTTAACATACGGGGCATTTCGAAACAACAAAAGCGTTTTCTTCTGATGGGTCGCAGATGAAAAGTTTAAAAGCTAGGCGTCCTAGATGCAAAACTTCTAGAAGAACAAAGTTAGCATCTACACGCACATGCATACGTACCCACATACATAACAACGCAATGTCAATTATACTTTGATTAATAATAGTAGTAGTGTTAAATGTGTGTGTGCGTGTGTGCGTGTGTGCGTGTGTGCGTGTGTGCGTGTGTGCGTGTGTGCGTGTGTGCGTGTGTGCGTGTGTGCGTGTGTGCGTGTGTGCGCGTGTGCGCGCGTGTGTGCGCGAGCGTGCATGCCTGTGTGCGTGTTTTAGTGCTTGTGTGCGTATGTGCATGTGTATGGTTTAGTCGATGCTCTCTTCCCTGTTGATGTGTTCATGTCCGCTAGGGTGGTATGGGCGCTACAGGACCTCGGGGAAGTGCGGCGGGAGATCCCGGAACAATGGTAAGTCGTAGATCAATTAATGTATTCTACCCAACCAGCGGTTTGACAATTGTTTGCAATGTTGAATAACTTAAGTCCCTGACAACTGACCAGTTTATGCAATAGAAAAACAACACATGCCCTACGTAAATGCCTTTAATTAATACTCTTCGAATATATATATATATATATATATTATATATGTATTATAATATATATATATATATATGTATATGTATATATATATATATATAATAATTATTATTATTATACCAATAATAATAACCACAGTTGATAGTCTACATTGACGGTATCTTATGTGTCATTCAGGGCGCAACGGGTCCGGTAGGGAAAAGGGGAGCAACTGGACCTGCTGGCAAAACGGGACAACCAGCGGGAGGCTGCCCTAATGGTAAATACCGACACATGCGAATCCCGTCTTGGTAGTAGGCAATCCAAATCTACTTAACACAATTGTGTTTTCATATCTTGGAACTATTTAGAATATGAACCAACTCTAATGTTTTTCGTCATTCATCAACATCAAACTATTTATAAAAGTGTTTGACATATTTACTTCTCAAGACACTTCGTTTTTTTTATCTGTGTATTTCTAAAAGGTATTTTTTACCCTTGCAGTGCAACTTTGTCTATATAATTCGCATTAATGACATCAAGTGTCTTTACAGCGGCTAAACGTTCCTACTCATTTGTATTTTTTACTCGTCTTGTTTTTGACTTATTCGGCCAACCATTGGCATATCGAATATGCATTATGACTGCTAGCTCAACTGTCAAAAACATTTGTTTCGATAACAAAATTGGAAAGAATTGTTGTTTCGGTTCAAAATTATTAAAGGTTATCTGGCTCGACAAACTATAAATATAGGGTGTGGCTATTAACAACATTTACACAACGTTTCTGATCATTCCACCAGTCTGTGCTGTTTGTGGTGTGCAGTGGCGCAGTGGGTAGAGCACCGGTCTCTCAAACCAGAGAATCCGAGTTCGATTCTTGTGCTGCCGTGTCAACCTTTGGACAAGTTTGTTCACTCAACGTTGCTCCAGGTCACTTAACTGTATGAATGAGTACCTGGCTATAGACAGAGGTGGATATGTGTGAGTGGCTACATCATTAGAAGAAGGTGTAATAACGACAAATGGATACTGACCAACGTGATGATGATTCGATGCAGGGTTTCCGAACACAATCACGCTGGTGTGGGATGGCCTTCTCACGCTCTGACTCACCATCGCAACTGCCTACGTCGTCATAACCCATCATCAAGGCATGAAAAACTGACGATGAATTCCACCTCTCTGTGAAATCTTCCGGAAGAAAACTTCGAGAAACATTATCAACGAGGGAGAAAAGCACGATGAATGCATGAAAAATGGCTATGCCCATGTTAACACATGTCGCTTTAAAAGCTTGTTTTTACAACTACATACCAGTCATGTTCTATTATTTGTATTAGTTTCACGTATTTATGACTTACATGTAAACAACTAATCAATATAACCATGCAATGAATTGTGCTTACAAATAACGTATCATCAACGCGACATATAACACTTATTATAGATGTCTGCTTCGTAGAGGTGTTTGTCAAAACGAACAGTTCAGCGTTACGAAGCGTGACAGGAATGTGGCGTTCTCGCAAACTGTCAAAAATAGCGGAACGTACTTAACGAATGGCCCTTTAGATATTAGATTATTAGAGAGTAACAAGTTCCTTTCCTAGATATCAAAAAAAGACTAATTATTAGCGTCGTCGTTATTTGTAAATGGACAGTTGCTACTACAAACTTCACGGACATATTACGTAATTGTTGTCCTACCAGTACTGATCGGTAGATGTGTGACAAATCACGTTCTGTCGTACCAATGATGACTACAGGTATTTCTTCTCATTGTATCGTTACGTGATAATCGCTTCGAATAAATTAAACTCCAGTCGTAGTCTGCTGTGGGATTTCATGTTAACGTTATGCATCAATACATTTAGCGGGTTATCGTTTGAGCCTAACATATAATATACTAATGGTGACCTACGTAGCTATGATGGTATAGATGTGACGTCACACAGCATCTGTGGGTGTCTTTTATTTTCTATAAAATTAATAGAAACCTACTTGGATTATCTTAAATATACTATCGAATTAAAACTGTTTGAATTTTTGGCCTACAAGTAAGAGAGGCTGACTTTTCTTGGCGAAGTCGCGCAGCCGGGCGAGAGTAGATTAAGTTACTATGGGAAGGCGGGGTAAGACGGTAACAAAAAGAAGGGTATAGGACAAAACTATGGACTTGCAAGTATCCAAATAATGCTTCACTTTAAAATTTGTTATTTGTAGAAACTTGTGCGATATTGAACTTTCTTGAGAAATAATTGTTTAGTTATCACAAAAACAAAAGTGACATAACTGGGGCCGTATTAGCCTACACTATGTATAAAACGGTCCCATATGGTGGGGTAAAACGGCCATCAGCATTATTAACTAGAAACCCAATTTCTTTCATGAAATTAAAATAGAGCATAATAGAACAAATTCCTACAAAGTAGACAATGCCAATACAGAATATTTAACCGAGAAAAGTTTCCACCGTGCAATTCGCCACCTAATGACGGGTGATAATAAGGTAGAAACATTCGCAAAGCAAAATTGGAATCTCAGTTTATTCCCTTGTTTGACTTGTTTTAATATAAGTTAAATTTGGAATAGTTTCGAAAACATAGTATTAACCGATAACAATTTACTCTTATTTTAAATTTTTATTCTGTAGTTAGCCTGTGTGTGTGTATCATATTGATTCGTGGTAAACCTACTAGACTACTGGTCGCCTACCGGATAACATTTGCACGTGCACTAATTGGGGAAACACCACATTTAAATTTGACATAGGCGGCCATTATAACGTTCCCTTCATTTCCTGCTAAATTTGTTTAGCGATTTTCTTGAAAATGTCATAACATATTTAACCTCCATTGACACAAGTGCTATCAAAACTCGTGAAATTCTCATACCTCATTTTTCAGAAAAATCCACCCAAACCTGACACCCCTCAATTTCGCCCCAATCTGGTGACGGATTTTGAAATATTGGTACGTGCTGCAAAATAGCCACTGTGCGAATACGCGTGCGGCTAGCGTATATTTATTGCTACCTCGTGAAAGATCTAATGCAGTAGTACATTCAGTATATACTGGACTAACATGTGCCATGTCAAAGTGTTCGAAAAAATTCACACATCACACCAAAACAGTATTTTCAAGGGTATTCAAGGGTACTATTTCCTAGGCTGTTGTGAGGGGCGCGAAAAAGTGCCGCCATCTCGCGGCGCTTTTGTGACCCTGGCTTGTATATCGCCTCCGTCAAGGAACAATCGGATTGATGGAGAGAGCTTCCTGCTACCTCTCCACGTACAAATGCATGCAAACACCTGACGTCAATCTTGTCAATGGTACCTTCAGACTAACCCTAACCGTAACCTTAAAATCGCCCTAACCCTAAACATAACCCCACCGCTAACCCTGTTTGCACATCATACCAACTACAAAATGTCATTTGTACGGGGAGGGCTAGAAGGAAGCTCACTCCCTGATTCATCGGTTGCCACGCGGCCCTGCTATTAATGTAAGTGTATTTGTAAGTGTTCAGTTTCGTTTGATTGATTATGTATCATTATATTTTAAATGAATGACAGTATGCATATTAAACCCTTTATTTGTTTTGCTGGCTGAGCGGGATGTTGCCTACTACGAAAGTGGCGCCACACGATTGACCGAAAAATAACTAACCACATAAGCTCTCACAAGAACACCCGAGTGCGCCACGGTCAACTTTACCACCCGTTTCGCTACATCAGAATAAAATCAAAGTTTCGTTACGACAATGTGCATCAGTAGAGCGTTCCAGGAAGCGCCTCGATCTCGACTCCTTTCCCTATCCAGATGACGTCATGCGCTCAGTTCGATCGTTGAACAGACATTCCCTATTAATGGGATATTTCGGATTTCATTCGGATTTCGGTTTTGATCGTGTGGCAAAATAGTGGGAGAGCACGGATCCTAATGTGGGGGTTATGGACACCACTTGCTATATTTGGTTGCCCTGTGTTTTACTAAACTTCAAACCTTCCTGAATAATACTCCAGAGGGTAACCCTCTCAAATCAGTTGGCTTCACTGTGAAAATTGGTCTTACAATCAGGCCTATAGGGTCACTGAGTGGCCGTTTTGTCATAATTGTATGATTTCAAATTTACATAGTAGATCCAGGGATACGAAGCTACATTTGGTATTGAAATATCCGGAATGATAAGAAGAATAAAAGCAACAAATATATTTTCTAAATGTTTATTTTTAGGAAGCCAAGACAAAAACATTGAACAATATGTTGAAAAAGTCACTCCGGTTTCGCTGTCGACATCATATAGAATGTACCGTAGTGACCTTGATATTTAATAAACATCCACCGTTAATATATCAAAATAATCGTCATTCGTTTACCTACTGAACATTGAAACACAGTAGCAAAATAATGTTAATCACCACACATTCATGAACCAAACATTTACCCCACGCCCTAATTGTTGCGTGATCATTACTTGCATTATTTCCACTTTCCGTTGTGTAGTAGACATGATTAAAGAATGAGTACTGAATCAAAGTCTACCAGTAAATAATAGTGACATATCTCATAAGATAATGTATGATAATATGTAGTATCCAAACAAACTAAAAATGTCAAGCGTACATCGCAAAAAAATATGCAAACGTGTTTTTCACATCACTGTTGGTAGATTGCCGTTGACGCCTTTTGTTGACATAGACAGCAATGCAAGGCATATATGATATCGCACATCAATTGCAATTGTATCAACATTCGCACCAGAGTAAGGTTGTAATCTACCAAGTATGTATCTTTCATTAAATATTCTTCTGCATTTCGTTTTAATGACTGTCCACGACTTTAGGTCATTGCGACGCTAGCTCTCTTGTGCTTTGTGAATGGCTTTTGACAATAATTCACTGAGTCATACAGTCAAAGCCACTCCTCTGTGATCTTGTTAAGTATTCAGGTGCGGCCGCGGAGACAATATCAGGTTCGTCATTGTCCTGGGTTTATGGAGGTATGCCAGACACCAAAATATGTTTCTAATTGCTTTGCAATACGATCTTGCCATTTCTCAATAGCAATACTCAATAGAGTAACTGATCTAACTCTTTGAAGTATTGTCTGAGTGCCCTTTTGGCAAATTACGAATCATTCAAAGTTGGTTAGCCCTATGGATCCGGCCGTCCCATTGCAGATTGTCTCTTCTTACCGACAGGTCATCCAAACTAATCAAATGTAAAAAACCCAGAAAAAAGCGATTAATGATATATTGGCATTCATGTTCGTTAAGTATATAAAAGATTTTTGAAAGTACGTACACCTATGTTAATTTAAACAAAAAACTGGCCTGTTTTTTTATAATTACACCTGTGTGTAGAACAATGCGAATAAATTTATGGCTGTGTTATTCAGATAATTAAATATACACTTATCAACACATTTCTGGTCTGAAAATTATCAATACTTTTAAATAGTAAATGGTATTCCAGTATTTACTCTTAAATATCACCTTAAATAGAACAAAGAAACTGGAAATTGTGCACTTCGTGAAATCCAATCCTTTTGAAAATGGGTCGTTGTACAGGAATACAGAAAAAAGTTAATGAGTTGCCAGTACGTATTTTTATGTACACCATGTGTTGGTGTTGACTGTATTTGTCCTAGAGGGCCACTACTCGTAGCATGCTACATATAGTACTACTCACCATTGAACACATTGTGTTGAATACCTACCTATTTATATGTACACCTCACGAGACATTCCTTCGTTTTTGTCTCCTCTGCAAAGCCCAAGAACTGCAATCGACAAATAGCTATGCCATCGAACAGATAAAACAAGACTGAACAAGAAAAAACAGTTGTTTTTAAGACCCAGCAACAAAAACACCACGATTTGAAAACAAAGACATCTAGCAGAGGTACATGGAAGTGTGCCCAGTGCAACAAAAAGTTTGAAGATCAAACATGGACTTACGCAGCATATAGCTCTTCACACCTGGTACTATACCTATTCGTCCTAATACTGTGGCCATGGGTTTTAGGCAACAAACAACATAAAAGGTCACATGGTGAAGCACACTGGCATCAAGCAATTTGTTTGTCGCCTTTGTAAGGAGTTTAGCTATGGACGTACGCTGAAAGTACACGTGAAGAAATGTAATGATGAATGTTAGTTAGGTCAGCCAGGTCTTAGTCAGCCTTCCTCTCCTTCAGTTTCCAACTTCAGGCACCCACTCCATTGCTACATGTGCTATTCTCCCTCTTGGTAGGCGTAGGATATGTCCCGCTAGTCTCCGTCACCAAGACTTAACTATGTCATGCAGGCTATCCAGACCTGCCCTCCTCATCATTTCTTCACTGGTTATGTGCTATCTCCATGATATGCCCAATATGAACTGGATACCTCGCCGGTAGAATGTATAGTTGTTTGGTATATCCTCGCCATATTGTTCCACGTTTCACAGGCATATATCGATGTTGGTATTACGATTGACATGTAAAGATGTAGTTTTATGTCCTTTCTGATAATTGTACTGGACCACATTGAACGTAGGCTTTGGAACACTGCTGATGCCTTGCCTATCCTCGCTCGCACATCTACTTCCGCGTCGCCTTCCCTAGAAATGTAGCTTCCGAGATAAGGGATGTTCTCGACGCGCTGCAAGATTACAATTTTGGGGTCAGATACATCACCAACTGACAATGTTTTGTTTTCTCATAGCTAATTAGTAATCCGACCATCTCTCCGTTTTCGTTTACATTATTGGTCATCTCCTGCAGGATATCCGGCGTGTGGCTGAGCAGTGCAATGTCAACGGCAAAGTCAATGTCTGTCAACCTATTAGTTATCCACTTAACACCAAAGTTCGGACATTTCATCGTTTTCCTCATGATAAAGTCAATAACAACAACAAAGAGGAAAGGGGACAGGATGCAACCTTGACGTACACCTGTCTCTATATCGAAATATCTGTGTAGCCATCGTTGGTCTTGATGCAGCAGTTGGTGTTTCGGTATAGCGATTTTTTTTAACACAAATGAAACGACTATAATATAGTCGTTGCCGCTTTCATTTGTGTTTAAGAAATTATGTTGCACACCACATGAATATACGGACTTTGTTGTTTGTTTTGTAATGAACGTAAGCAACAACCATGTATTAATTAAATGTTCTTACATATGATACAAATATATACTGATCATCATGATTCTGAGTTATGTTCAAATATAATTTATCTGAAAATTACGCTACATGTGGTAAATATATATATATATATATACTGTGAATAGGACCTCTGGCATCTGGTTGTCTCACTAAATGTCCTAGTACCGAATTACTATCAGTTTGACCAATTTACCAAGCGTACTTATTTAATGACGTCATTGGAAGATATTATTTACATACGCGCAAGTTCCAAATGTCTGCTAATCGAATTACTATAAGTTGGACTGAATTACCATGTGAACTTATTTAATTACGTCATTTTCACTGAAATACCCGCCATTTTCACCAATATACGTTCAATGAACAAACACTTTACTTACCTCAAACTGACATATTATAAACTCACAAGGGGACGTTTCTGACTAGGCCAATAGTTCAAACTATGACATGAATAATAGGTAAGACTATAACATTTATGAACAAGGGGTACAGGTCAATGTGTCCAATGGGCAAACGTGTTCAATTTCTAAATGTACAAATATAGGGCATAATGGCTTGGAATGGATCTAATTGATAGAGATTGATTATGATTAACCTCGGGCAATTGTTGCCAAATACTGTTCAGGGTTTTCTGGGTTTTTGCTACCCTGTCTATAGAGGTAGTCTACTCTGACCCAGATGACGTCGGATAGTTTAACACCTACCTCTAGTAAAACTGTCAAACAGTCATTAATATCTGCAGTTGAATTAACGTCCATTGGACAGAATTACCATGCGTACTTATTCAATGTACATGTTGGTTTGAACAATACATGGTAGATTTTTGCGCTTGACCGCCAATATATGTTCCCCACGCGCACCTGTTTAATGACGTAACTGAACAAAACTATATGCAGGCGCCCAAATTCCGAATGTCTGCTAACCGAATTACTACCTGCTTTACCGAATTATTACGCGTACTTACTTACTACGCGTACCGATTTAATGACGTCATTGAACAAAACTATATACCGGCGCGGAAGTCCCAAATTCTTATAACCGAATTACTACCAGTTGGACCTAATTGTGACGCGCACTTTTTTAATAATGTAATTTTCCCGTTACTTTACATGAACAAGTGAAAACTGTATGCAAGCAGGTGATGTAAACATAACTATCGTACCTATGCAGATAGCCGCCAGTTTGACTACCGTTTTGATGACAAATAAAATGGCCATTGTATGATGGAAATACAGTTATAAAATTACAAAACTTTAAAAAGTAACGCATATTTTTAAACACTTTTTTCAGTAATCATTGGTGTATTTAACTCAAGAAGATCCATAGAACATATTGAATGTTGTGGAACATTTATATTTTATGAATTTTCATAATTATTAAAAAAGTTTTTCATACACTACTCCCAGAATTTTTATCTTAACACACACTTGTTTAAACAAATTTTGAAGAATATGCTGTAGAACACAATCCAAATATGATGAGCATAAGAAAGCATACATTTTATTACGTAGTCCTATTTCGCAACAGAATAACGGGATGTAGTGCATTTGAATGCACAAATGGATCGATTGCACATATCCATTTGAAACATGTTGTGATGTACATATTATTCACAGCAGAAGTCACATGAAACTAATGTGGCAGAACAAAGTCAGACATCTATTTTATTATTGCGCCCTACGATCTGCCGATCGCGCATTGTCAGCCGTTCCGCGCCACAACTTTGGACGATATGACAGCCTTTAATTATGTCGAGCGGGGCCGACTCCGTGGAATGCGACACCTGAGGATCTCCGTGTGACCGAGTGCATAGACACATTTAAAGCGTTTCTTAAGACTGATTATTTCAAGCTTGCTTTTAATGTCTAGTTCTCTGTATCATAATGATTTGCTCATTAATATTGTATTGTCTATTTATTTGTTTATTATTATTATATGTTATGTAGGTCTTTATATTTTTTGCTTAGGTTTGTTTAGAACGTTTTATATTTTACTGCAGTTCTAACGTTTTTACACGTTTAATTAGCTTAAGTAGCGTATTATTAAAACTATTTATTAATTAATATTTTATTGTCTATTTATTTATTGATAATTATGATTTTTATATATGTCTTGATCCTTTTAGATAAGGTTTGTTTAGTACATTTGTATTTAATGCAGTTCTAGTCTTTTTTATACGATTAATTCTATTATCTACATTTTAGTAGCTATTACTCTACATTGCTTCACTTCACACAGCAGTACCTGCCCACAGACAGTGGTGGATATTTGTATAAGAACAGTCTTTGCGCATTAATTGCAGCGTGGTTGAATTCTTCCCATAGAAGTCAATGTGGTGTTCGAACGAACAGGTCTGCCAGGGAGTAAAGAAAGTGTATAAAGCGCTTTGAGCAGTCCTGAAGACTGGGTACTGCGTTATATAAAAACTTACCTTTTACCTTTGTTCCCCATTCAAGTCATTGATAATCATGGGATTCGTGGCACACCATGGTAAGCAATTTTTATAATGGACTATTCTCTTTCTATATGTGGTCGCCTTTCAGGTACAAGCAAATTTACACAATATACAAGAAGTGTTGATTAATTTATTTGAAGCTCGAAACATCGAGGGTTTTACTAACACTTATGCAGCTAAACCGGCGTGATACAAATGTGACCTTGGTCGTCTATTTCCCGTGTTCCTCGCCAAGGACGAGCCGCGATGTTTCAACAACATATGGTAAGACGAGATTCCCCCTCTCCGATTGTACTTTTAACATGATACATATGATATGCCTTCCTACCTACAACATAGGTTATATCTGCAATGTAGCGTACTATAACAGCGTAGGTGTGGTGGATTAATTGCCAAAAGAATCCATAGTTTAAACTGCATGTTGTACCACCAAAAAGCCCACATTACCCCCAAAGAGGTAAATACCTCCAGGTTAAATATAGCTAGGCTACAACAAAGTCGAATTACTGATCAGTAGAGTGCTTAATGCGAGGCGCACTCGGCCAGCACCCCCCTCCCTCCCCAACATCGTTACCATAATTGTTTTCGTTTTCGTCATCGTCATCGTCGTCGGCACAAGACCGACCTTTGTTTGTTGATTGCAGACGACGAGCATAATTCTGCTACAACTACACGCTCAGTTAACAAAGTTGACGATTGGGGAGTAGATGAGCTCATTGATTTCAGGCACCATATATGATAGGTGCTACAAATAAACATTTATATGCTGTAACATCCGAGAAATCGCAATAACTGCTCGTCCTTTGCACACAGTCTGACCCTTTAAACGGCGCCATTACCTGTACAGACCCCGACAAAAAGGTAATAAAACATTTGTGGTGGAAATACCATTATTGCAATTCGTAATTCGTAGCGCGTGATACGTATTGAAATGTATACCTAAGTATCCATATGTACGTCAATGTATACACAAGTACATATCATCAGTCCTTGTATCATGCATGTGTGTTGATACATTGAGTAATTATTAACCATACTAACAAGTAAAATGCTATTTTGATTTGTGTCATAAGAATGTTGTTGTTGTTGTTTATATTTATGGGGTGGCTCCTGTGCTAGCGATATTATATATCTTAATAAGAGTCTCCCGACATTATCTATTGCTTATGTTACTCATTGTATATGTATCGTATTCATAGGTCAGGTAACTTGATTCTGAGTTCTGTAAAAACTGTACTGGTTTCGATAAACCAAAGGGCTTCTTTGGCCATCTGCCATGTAGAAGTAATTCTCCGGGTGGCAATCTTGTTGAAACTTCTTAAATCTTGTTAAAGGTACACATACAAAAAACATTGGGTGGAATTGCCAACATAAATGAAATATGCAAGTAGTACAGACTGTCACCATGTGCTCACCGAAACCACACTGCCAGCAATGCCGTGAGTAGCATTTGACTGTCTATTGTTTCGCCGTTTTTTTCAATTCAATTGACCGTTGTTGTCGTTATTAAAAGGATGCAGTATTTAACATAACGTATTTACCAGTTTTTTTATTCATTTAACACAAAATACATTGTTTTGCAATGGTATTATAAACGACAATTCCAGCCTACGTTAATCCGTTACTGTAATATCGCTCACGTGACTTGAATGCCGTTAACTTTTGCCATTCAGTTTTCTTCTAAAGACTAAACTCCTTTGTGCAACGTAGTTCATTCTGTTACTATTCTAGCTTGCCTCCAGCATATCTTACATCTCAAATGGCCCAAGATTACAATTGGATACCGAGTACGTCGTAGTACTAACCTTCTTGCGATCTGATAATGTGCGTCGCTTCGACGTCTGATGTCCGTGACTAAATATCGTCGGTCTGCTCCAGGCTTCAAAAATCAACGTTGGCGACATCTTGTCGGATCTTGTCCCATTAACTAATGGTATATGTCTACTTCAAGGCACGTATCTTCAAAATGAGCCGAACAAAGTGTATTATATTTCGAGGGCTTCCAACCAGTCCGTCCGCAGTTATTAATCCACTGTTTCACTTCTTGTCGATTAATAGGGAAACAAAAAACAGCTCATTATCATTCGGTGTACTATTCCTACAACCACATGCAGAAAAGAGTGGCATATTGCATTTTCATTGCAAACCGAACTTACACAAGTATGCCAAAACGTACGCCGTGAAATGCATTGACTGAACCGACTATGAGACAATGTGACGTACACGGTGAAAATAATGATGCTCGTTTATTGGTTGCTTTCGGCCAAGCCAACACATCATCAGTAAGATGGCAGCCTTCATGTTATCGCAGATTTCGTTAGAACCTTCCACTTTAAGACTACATTCTGAATAAACCACTGAAGTGAAAGTTTTGATTGCAGATGAAAATGATTAGTTTGTGTTACCTCGTTTAGGTGCATAAAATCAAAACATTGCCTTTAGTTTTCCTTTAAGCAACAGTACTCCAGGGTAGCTCAACCGGTTGTAATAATATTGCCCTGTTTTGTTTAGGTTTAACCCTCTGGTCAGTGTGGACATTGAAACGTATCATCCACTTCACGCTAGTGCAAGCTGGTGGTGGAATGTTTTAAATCTTAAACGTATATGCAACAATATCCCTGCAGCGTATCTACAGACTACACAAAGGTATTGGGTAATTGGCTCAGGGGCGAACTTATTGTCCCGCTACTTAGTTAGTTTTCCATGCCAGTATGTAGTGACGCAACAGGTTATATACCAGAAATGTACAAGGCAATACTTATAATATATATACACTGTGTATATATATATATCACTGAATAGTCCCCTTGTTGAACAGTCTCTGTCCTGCATTACGTGTTTTGTTATTAAAAGTCCACATAAATATATATAATTCTCCACGACATATAATTCTCCTTCCTGTGTGGAAGGAAAGAGACGGACTATGTGTCCCCAATAGATAGACCTTCCGCCTTGTAATGCCGAAATATTTTCTCTGATGGGGTACCGTGTTACAAGGGCATTGTTGCAGATGATACATTGATGCATCGCCATTATTGATTGATTGGAGTAGTTCACCATTCAATATGTGTACAAGGATCGTAACTGCCTGAGCTACACATACATGCTTCCACTCGTTAAGAAGTTCTGCAAATCCATTCAAATTTACACATTTTAGGTCCTAATGAGTAAAGGTTGAAGACAGTGGCATGGACCAAGAGGTTGCACTTCGCTGCAGAGAACGTAAAGGAATCGAAAACTATGGTGCGGAGGATGAATGCAACTGAGTGAGTCTAGGACGTCTTTGGGAGAATTCTGGCTGTCGCTGCCAAGACAAGTGATGCCGCAGCACCTGCTAAGCTACCTCATCACATAGGTCCCCTTTTTCTTGCCCACAGTGACGGGTCTCCAATGAAGACGGACAAACCAGCACTTACCAAGGTTATTGAGAACGTTCAGGATGTCGTGCTCACCGATGCTTAACTTCCCCCAGTTGCGGCCACTGTGATAGATGGGGGCATCCTCCTCCATGAAACCGTGTTTCAGCACAGCAAATAAACGTATGCGGTCATGGCCATGGATCGCATGGTGAAGGTGTGTTCCTATCGCGGTGAACAAATCCACTTGCTACTCGACAAGTACCACTCAACATCGATGAAAGACCCAGAGTGGAAACTGCGTCGTTCATCACACAATTATTACACATTCGTCATTACTGGGCCTGACCAGGCCCAGCGACAGAGTGGGACAGATTTCTTCAAGAACGGTGCATTCAAGGAAAAGTTGCTAATTTCCTCATGGAGAAATGGAAGAAACCACACTACGGGTCAATCCTAGGGAGGAGGACCCTGTTCTTATTACATGGTGGTAAATGCATGGCTATGAAGACCTCCGAGGAATAACTTTTACAAACAGAGGAACCAAGGTCAGCCCGAGGAGGCCGACAAACTCGTTGTATTTCATGCAAGCAGCGTCTCCACCGGAAGCATTCCGGTGAGGTCAACTGACACATATTTACTCGTCATTCTTCTCCTGTTTGTTGGAAGGTCAGAAGGGAAGAACATCATCCTGAACGATTGAATTTGAGAAAACCAATAGAGTACCTGATTGCCACGGAATTTGGCGATGGACGAACTTTGGCAATTGTAATATACATACTTAACTTGCACAAATTGTGCGTAACTGCCCCACAACAGGTAATTGTGACATATCCCACCACTGGTAACTGTCCCCTACACCACCACATGAAATTGTCCTACCAAAGGTAACTGTCCCACTACAGGTAATTCTCTCCTGTACCACCACGGGTAGTTCTCCCTGTCCACCACAAGTAATTGTCCCATATCCCACTTCAGGTAAATATTCCCAGTCCCACCGCAGGTAATTGTCCCACCAGAGGTAACTACCCCTCTCATACTACTGTCCCTTGTCCCACTACGGGTAACTGTCCCACAAGTAACTGCCCCCTCTCCTACTGCAAGAAGATGCTTGAACAGCTATCCTGTCGCGTCTGTACTAACGATGGTGTTCTGAACGTATATGAACAGTTACCCCATCACGTCAGAACTGATGATGTGTGTGACAACGATATAATATTAACAGTTATCCTGTCGCGGTTGTATGTACTGACAGGCAGAGTGAACAGTTATCCTGTTGCGTCGGTTGAGAGTGCTGAAGATATATAAACAGTTGTTCTGTCGCGTCTGTACTAATAATGGACGTGCTGAAGATATAGTTACGAACAGTTAACCTGTCGCATAGTCCTGTGCATCACTAAGTGAATTTGTTATGTCGCAGTTGTATTGTTAACACAGCTGTTCTATCGGACTGCTAAATCTGCTAGGTGTTTTGCGCGAATAAATACAGTTTCGTCAATCTTTTGGGGATGCTGTCAGGGAGATTCCACCCCCTAATATTCCTGTCACTGGTCATTCCGTATTCGGGTAACACCAGTAAATCCTTTGAAACTGTTTTTAACTTGGTGCCTAAATAAAGGTACTTTTTGGCACACTTCTTTCTACCCCTAAAGTTGTTATCAATCGTATTTCCGTACTCGGGGAACACCAGTGACATTTTAAAAACTGTTTTAGCCTTGACGCTGTTCATCACATAAATAAAGGTACGTTTTTGCTCATTTCTGTGGGTGATTTAAAGGACATTCCACCACCAAAGACCCGTAAGCAACTCATTTTGGTGATGTCGGGGGTGGTGCCTCCAACACATGGGGTCAAAAATGTTGGCCCTTTTTACATAAATAAAAATACTGGGCTCCTGCTTTATAACGTTGAAAAGAATGTTAACTAAAAATATTGCACTAGCATACGTAGCCACGCTGATGATTTTTGTCCAGCTGTTGTAACTGTTGATACACCAGTGCAGGAACGACGATGAATTGACACCATTACGTGTCAAGGTGCTGGGATTTTGTGGTTTCCGGGATTTGGTAGGTCGTCAACGTTCTGTTTGTATTCTAGGCTTAGCTGGTGATACCTCCACTGGTTTGAAAGGTTATACAGGAGCTACTGGACCAATGGGAGCACGAGGAATGTGGGCAAGTAAAAATATATTTCTACTTGGTCATGAATCATCATCGAAATTAACTAACAATATCTTTCTACTTGATCATGAATCATCGTAAGCAAGTAACAATATTTTTTAACTTGATCACTAGTCGTCATCGTAATCACTAGTCGTCATCGTAATAACATCGTAATAAGTAATAACACAATTCTACATGATCTCTAACCGACGTTGTATTTATGTTACAATACATATCTACCTGATCTAAAGTCGTCATCGTATGTAAGTAACACAATCTGTCTAGTTGATCACTACTCAGTATCGTAAGTAAGTAACACACTCTTTCGACTCGATTTCTGGTCATCATCGTAAGTAAGTACCAATATCTTTCTACTCGATCTCTAACGAGTCGACATCGTAAGGGAGTTGCGTCATATTTTTACTTGATCTCTAGCCATCTCGTAACTAACACGTAACTGTAACTAACAATACACTTCTAATCGATCTCTAGTCATCACCGTAAGTAATAATATCTTTCCACTTGATCTCTAGTCATCATCGTAAGTAAGTAATAATATATTTCTACTTGATCTATAGTCACTATCGTAAGTAAGTAACAATGTATATATATTTGATATCTAGTTATCATCGTAAGGAAGTAATAATATATTTATTTTCGATTTCTAATCATCACCATAAGAAGTTAACAATATCTTTGTACTCGATCTAAGTAACAATACATTTCTATATGATCTCTAGTCAACGTCGTAGGTAAGTAAAATATATTTATCCTGGATCTATAGTCATCATCGTAAGTAACAATATGTTTCGACTTGATCTCTAACCAACATCTTATGTATGTAACAATACATTTCTATTTGACCTCTAGTCATCATCGTATGTAAGCGCCAATGTTGTTTTACTTGTTCTCTAGGCGTTATCGTAAGTAATCGATCGCTAGTTGTCAACGTCTTTGGATCGTGTATTCCCTAAATATTGAGAGTTACCACGCCGCCCTGTCCAATATGTTCTTCATTCTTCTTCATGCCGCCACTGGGGTCGAACTCTGCTCACTACCACCATTCCTCTAGTGATGTCTATGCCTTCCTTTGTGTCATTCTCCACAACCTCTGACACTTCCGTGTATCTCCTCACCAAGTGCCTCCTCCATAGTATATGTCCTACTCTGCTGCGTATGCAGTGCACTCATGGCCTCAGTGCCCTTTTGTTTGTGGTTTATTTTCTCTACATACCGTATACCACATGTGTACTCGATCTTCAATACTAGTTTGTAAGTCATTTTGTGCTCATTTGTAAAAAGAATGAAGGAAGTTCGTGCAAGCTATTAATGTATATTACTTCGGCAGTCGGGCGTCCGAACATATGCGGGCGGTTGAGGTCAACCTTTAGAATTTCTCCTTTGCACTTTACACTTTCTGTTTCACGTTTTAGGGCCCACGAGGTCGCACAGGTGGCAGCGGCGCGACTGGCAGGACTGGTAGACGAGGCTGGTTTGTAAGTATATATTGATTCGCAGGCTATTCGCTTGGATTTTATGACAAAACAAACACTGTTTTGACCTTGTTCTAGGGAAAACAAAACTACGTTACGGTCCAACACAAGATCACGGTATCTAAAAATATAACCAAAGAAATGCTAACCAAAGACCAAAATACATATTACTTGAACCATTGCGATTTTCAAAAACAAATTTCTTTATTATATTGTAAACAATTATCTTCACACGCACGCAAGCACACGCATGCACACACACACACACACATACACACACACACACACACACACACACACGGACACGCACACACAAACACACACACACACACGGACAAGCACACACAAACACACACACACACACACACATACGCAATCACGCACACACGCAAATATATATATATATACATGTATATATATATATATATATATATATATATACATAATTATAATTATATAACTATATGTAATTACATATAATTATATATAATCATATATAAATATATATAATTATATATAATTATATACGATTATATATATATATATAACTATATATAAATATATATATATATATATATTTATATAATTATATATATTCAGCGTTCATCGACAATGAAATTAATGAGAAATTTAACAAGGCAATTCTGTTTGAGATTGAATTTTGTTCACTATAATCCAAGTCAGAATATACATATATATGTTGTGCTAAGTGTGCTGAATCACCCATTGGAATAAAGCGATAAGAAGAAACAAATACTAGTGTAATTTGCTGTGTGTTATGATAGGGTAGCCAGGGTCCAACCGGAATCTCAGGGCCAAGTGGAGAATCGGTAAGTACGGCATTGTACGGAGCAGATTTAATCAGATTTAACAAGATTGCCACCCAGAACGTTACCTCTAGATGGCAGGTGGACAAGGAAGCCTTTTGGCGTATCAAAAATTCAACCATTTTTATCTATGTTTATCCCGCCCTTCGTCCTTTACAGTTCTTTGTGAAAATGAGAATTTTGTCATATGTAGTCTACGCTGCTCCTTTAATAATGCAACTTCATGTCCTCACGTCCTTCAATCTTTCTTAACGTAGAAAAAAACCCAGGCGAAATTCGATGAATTGCGCGAAAAACACTGAAAATAAGCGAAAACATCGATTTCTGCTTTCTGCTCCCTCTGTAAGATGAAGTTTTCTGTGCGCCATGATAAGCAAACGATGTCTTCAAGCATTTCGGCATTGCAAAATATATATATCGGCTGTGTCCGCGCCGAAATAGGGGAAATCCCTCCGTGACTTGGGATTTGGCGATACAAGAGCTGCTAAAGCTGCCCGAGTCAAAGCAGAGGAACACAAACTGCAAGTTGTGCGAGCTGAAGCACTGTTTGTGCAGTTTGTAGCTGAGCACAATCTTGCATGTTGTGTTGGTCAGCCCTGGTGTTCTACTTCACTAGCCATCCGGAAGCAGAGAAGCGAGGACGTATGAAATCCACCAAGGACCAACTGTGCCATGAAGCTTGACATGTTCTTCCTCAACTTTCTGCTCCCCACTGTGAATGCATTCAACGTGGCATCCCAGGCCACGAACACCACGACCACACATTTGCTTCTTCATCCGGAGATGAAGAAGTTGACGAAACGGATGCTTCGATTCTTCGTCACTGCTGACCGAATCAAGCTGGCTGACATCACGGCTACCGAGTATGAGGACCTCGACAATCAGCTAATGGATGACGATCTGGTTGTTGGCGAGACTAACCGTTCACTGGCTGCGGAAATGATAGACGAAAGGATGAGCACCTAATCTCGGCATTCTTTGATCATATTCGTCAGTTCTACTGTACATGTGTGGAAACATTGATCAACAAGTTCCCATTCCAATCGACTCTCCTGTCTGACCTTCGGGTTCTGAACCCAGTGGAGCGGCTGTCTTACTAGGATTTGCCCAATGTTGTCGTCCGGCTGGCAAAACATCTCCATCAGCTTCAATTGGCGGACAAGCTCAGGACAGAAGCGGTTGACTACCAAATGGCTGACCTCTCGCAAGACAAATGATGTTGATGATTTCTGGGCCAAACTCTACGAAATTAGAGGCATGGGCGCAAATCAACCAAGGTACGCTACTCTATTGGTATTAATCTAATTCGACCCCTTTTTGCATTTCCGGCCAGCAATGCTGAGAGGTGAACGTTGCTTTTCCATGGTTCGCAAGATAGACTCGGAGGAACTTTGCCAACTTGAGCGCAGTACTGTCGCATCTCTTCTCACTCTGAAGATTAATGTTGATGATGATTATCACGCTTTTAAGCCCTCTCCAGAAATGCTGACGCTTAGCAAATGGCTCAAATGATATATTCAAAGTATTGTTTCATTTTTGTGCTGTGGTTCTTGAACTTTATTGCTATACATATTGCTTTTATATAGTGGCTGTTTGCGCCGTGCTGAGTTATTGTCTTGCTGTTCATGCTGGCTGCACTGACCTATTTCATCATTGTCAATTGCTGTGCATACATTTTGTGGATAGTGGCATAACAACTTCAATATAACGCCTTCATCACAAACATATGGCAGGCTCTATGCGCTGTGCTGTGTGACTGTCTTGCTGATCATGGTGGCTGCGCTGGCCTATTGCATTCATATTAATTCAAGTAGCGATTTGTGTGAGTGTACTGACTCGGGGCGACTTGTGCCTAGTGAGAGGTTGGGCATTCTGCATTCATTGTGCAACGAATCACGCGCAATGCGTTCGTGGTATAGATAACGCAGTACTAATGAAGCGTCTAGAATTAATTCAGAATTTGCTGGTTGTTCCAGCATTCCACAATGTCTTATTACTTCACTGGTACGAATATCCTACCTTACACTCACCCCTCACTATGGGCCAAGCTGCAGCAAAGCAAGGGCAGTATTACCTGGCTAAATTAAGAACACTCAATTTGTAAACTGAAACAAGTATATGAGACTAAACTACCTTTTTGTCAGTTGGCGTATCAAACTGCAATATTCCAAGGTAGATAATTAATATAGAAGTAGGCTACTGAACCATGGCACCTGTGAGAGATTACAATTAGTGTGCCTCCCGAGTTAGCTGATCAAATATCAAAAGCAGGTGGTTTAAGTAGGTCTCGTGCCGTCATTCATATAGTTGCAAGAACAATATCGCCATGCTTGGCATGGTCTCTCTTTTATCTCTATGACTTGTTCATTTGAATTTATGCTAGAGTGACGAATATTCGAAATTACGTAAGTCCACGTTATCAGGATGTTTCCATTTGAAGCGCGTAATTTTTCAAATGGCAATCTCCCCATCTTCCTCACACAATAAAGTGTTCCGTGTTGCTTGCTGGAAATGTGTTCAGTGTGGCATGTCGGATTTTATTGTCATTTAATTTTTACTGGCAAACAGTAGCGAAGACGTTCGCATGGAATGTTGTCCGGCACGTTGCTGTAAAATGGGGCATTGGTTGCTGGAAGTCATCGGTACAACATTGTGGACCATTGTAATGGAATATACAGTGTGCTATGTAAGATATTTAAAAGAAAATTAGAAACACAATCACAAGGTTGATGCTAACCATGCATTTAATTATAGTTACGTTTGGTTTCAGGGCGCTATGGGAGCAACAGGGCCGAGCGGTTATAATAAAGGTCCTACCGGTGAAAAGGTGAGTCCTGTATCATAGATCAACTGAACGAGATTAGGTAAAGGATCTAGAAGGGTACATACGTAGGCCTGGTGTCTCATTTTCCTTTTGTTTAGGTTAAAGTGTGTGTGTGTGTGTGTGTGTGTGTGTGTGTGTATGTGTGTGTGTGTGTGTGAGTGTGTGTGCGTGGGTTCGTGTGTGTGTGCGTGTGCACGTCTGGGTGCGAGTGTGGGTGCGGGTACTGGTGCGTGTTCGTGTGTGTGTTAAAATACGAGTTAGCGTTTAAGTGCAACTACATTCTTACAACTGATCGTCTCAAGAGCCGTCTCTGCTCTACGTAAAAGGTAGTGTGTGAACAATCAACATGTTCATTCGATTAAATAAAACACGTTTTATTCAACAGGTTTTCTGAACGCGTTTGTGCCGACATGCAATATATTTATTTATTTAAATGCAATATGTTTAATTCACTAGGGCCCCTTTGGGCAGATGGGCACAAACGGAACCGTTGGAGTCACAGGTCCGGTGGGGCCTTCTGGGAAAGACTGCCCTGCAGGTAAATAACTTTTGTCCTATTTAAGTGTTTAGTTAAATATGTCTGTGCAATACTGTTACAAGGCATGTTCACTATTAGTAGTACATTCTGTGAGTGAGTTGTCTTGAATGTAGGAACGTCGCCGTTGCCGATCTCGCCAATCGTTAAAACGCCAAGCTGTTAACATTGCAACATGAGGTATTATTGCCAAGAGAGCGTGTATGTCTGTAACAAAATGTTTTTGGTTTATAATTTAAACATTTCGAGGTCCAAATATTCAAGTTGCGAAACTTGTTTCGAATTTATTAAAAGCAACTTGGTGTGGATTGTACCTTCCCACATTTATTCTAGTATTAAAAAATAAATAAAGTCAGGCCCGCAAAGCCATGCTTTATAAGAAAGACTGTACTCTACGAATTCTAAAATATAAATCGTACGAATTCCACGTGTCAGTATTATTAGCAGTTTTGAAAAGTGACTGAAAAGTAATTGGAACTGTGTTACACATATTAAGGAAGTAATGCTTTCAATCAGATTAGATTGAAAATTCGAATTAATGTTAAACAATAGAAGGCCACACATTGCTGAGTTGCGTTTGTAATTCAAGTTGACGATACTATACGCGATACCGTGTGCATTACTCTACCCATGTAGAGTATAAAAGATCAAACACTGCAGAAATGTATTAATAATCCACATTTTACACAGTTATTTACAATGTGCATTATATGTTGTGTATTAGCCTACACGTGAGACTAACAGCTAGGAAACATTAAGTCGTGCGCATTTAGGGCTTCCATTTCAAATGAATGAAACATGAATAAATCGCGGGCACACATTTCTTGTAAAATTCCACAATTACGTCATCGTATCAGGGCGAGCTGTCGGATTTGTATGTGTTTGTCTTCCACACGTGCGAGTCACACGAAAAACATGTCTAAAGTAGCATTGCACCGAGGACAACTGTAAAAACCTTTCAATTTGCCTGATAATAGTAGTGTCTAGTAGTGTGGCATCACGACCACATTTGACCAGCACACTGTGCTTGGTTCGATGTCAAAGTTGCATTTTGAGTTAAGTTACCATTTTAAATTGTCTTTAAGAATGTATATGTACATCACGAAGAATATTTACATATTTTCTGGTACTTGCTACCGTATATGTCACTTTGGCATTTTATTCGATATATTATGCTTTTTGTATAATTAAAGGAGGCTCTGTGCAGCCGGAAAGAATAAACAACGTATGGCACGCGGATATAATACTTATAATCGTTTGTACTATTTATATTAAAAATTGCATGTTGTGTGAAAGAAACGCATGTGCAGTTCAGGAAAGCTATACGCATTGTGTATGAGGCATAGTGGATCACTGGAAATGTGTATTTAAAAGATGGACTATCTTGGAATGCAACTTTAATATTTGCATCTCCATGATATGTTATTTGTATAATTATTATTGTGTTGTTTTGTTCGTTGCTATGCATTAAACATAATATTGTACAAACGTCTGCACTAATAAAATAACACTTTCTTAAGTAACTGTTTATAGAAAAAAAATTCTGAAATTGTGTTCGATGGTATTAATTGACTTAGTTTGAGGCACTAGCGGTCGAATATGGTCTTGGTAGCCATGACCCAGTTTAATACGTGTTCCTTTTTTCTAATTAGCTGTTAGAATATTGTACAAATTCAAAGATTATGTTTGTTTGTCTAGCTATATAGTTAGTGCCATTCTTTTTTCAATTACATGAAATGCGTTTACACTTAGAAGATAGAACTCGTTATAACATACATTTTTTAAACTGCTTACTCTAAGAATATTTTGTTGTATAATGTTGGGTCAAATAAATTCGGTTCCGATTTCGGTTCTTTAATTGTTTTATATGTTTGTTTTCGGCAGCTGGTCCGATGAACTTCATAAAGCCGTTGTGGGAGCTTGGTCTCACTGTCTGGTTCGTCGTGCTGTCAACCTTCGTTGTCATCAGCCATCGACAAGGACTGAAGAAGCTGAAGCGAAGCACATCTGACGCGTGAACGTACACTGCGAGTTGAGCAGACACATTGATTGACGCTGCTTGAACAATAGCATCGCAATATATTTGTATGCATTTTCGAACGGCGTTGTTGACTTAACTCTAGTCTTAGTGACTGGATACCTCTGTATACAAGAATATAGTACGTAGATTCCAGCTATACGCTACTGGAAATAAATAACTATTTCACTACCGGGATCCTGGTATGCGAACAAAGTGTATATCGTTTTCAGAGTGTACGCACTGATGACTCTTACAACATACAAATTGTTGATGAACATGGAAACTGTACATCTGCAAACTGAAGCACTTTTGCCACGAATAGGCGTGCGTGGGCGAATTGGAAACATATTCAAGATGGCTGGATCCGGATTATTTTATTCAAGATAAGATTTGTAAGATTGATCAATATGCTACTGTAGATCGGTGAAAAGTCAGCAATAAAAGGGTACAGGTTTTAGTTAGATATCGTAACTGTACACAGATTATGGGATTACTTGTCTTCAGTGGGATAATTGACCTATTCATCACGTAACTCCGTCTAGCCATCAAAAATGGATGCCGCACACATAATGCGATCATGCATCCCATCGCGTATTTTGCTGAAATTCTGGCCACAAAAAAGTTTCTTTATTAAAAACAACGTATTTACTTATATAACCGTTATCAACTTTGGTGGCAAATATAAAGTGTGGCGGAGGACAAATACAAAATGTTGATTGTGACATAAAAAAAAAACGCGATGTATTGGATACATCAACTGATGTATTTAGTACCTTTCTTGGCTAGCGATTACAAACGAAAACGTGTCAGCTGGTTTTTCTGTCAATATCAAGCGGATAGTAATAAGTGCTATGTCAGTTGTAATCAGAAGTGTGCGTCTTTTAATGTCATGAGCTCATCAGTACAAATATAGCCCCAATTGCTTCAATATACTAATTATGACGTGCTGTGTTACACTACGCTAGTACCGCCTATAGCCTAGGGACTTGCTATGCTTACTCCGCGATCAGAATGATGATTTTGCCAGCCAACTACTAATGAAGAAACCGTAAGAGGGTTTTCCATTTCCCTGAAGGTCCTAAATAATGTTTACCTCCCATGTTCGTACGAACACCGCGTGGAACACACGCACACACACCACACAAATACACACACACGCACGCACGTACGCGTACACACACGCACGTACGCACACTAAAATGTACTATATATATAAGGCATTATTCGTATGCGATGTTAAACGTTTTGTCCGCTCTCAGTGAACCACCGATACGTGTAGTGTGGTGGTTCATGTACTTAACGGGTAAATAAAAACCGAGAACAGGTAAACTGGAACATTTCACAATCCTGACAAAAGGCCTGGCGAGAGACATTTTATGGATGGCCAATAACCGCGGATTGTTATTAACACTGTGATGTAAGCTGGCCTTTGATAGGCAGAGCGTATTCCCCTCACCTGGAGATACATGATGTACCACGGACAATGGTGCTGGGTGTTGTTTTGTGCAGTACTTCCACCGCTACATAAAGAGAACCCCCTCTATTAAGAACCGCTATCAGTTGTATCAGACACATCTTTGGAACAGCAAGACAACATATTTAAATAGCCCAATGACTACGTGTGTTTGAATACGTTCCACATACACTTGCATCTAGCTTCGAAACTAAATCATTCAGCTTGTGGCCGGGCTAATGTTCGTGCCCACTAGGCCGTGACAGGTAAAGTCAAGACGGCTAGCAGAAATTACATAAAATTATAGCAATGACACTATGCCATGTGCGTGGTGAATGGTTGCGATGGAATTCCAAAGCCCAAACGATCAACAACTGTCACGTGTATTTCACAATACGTGTCCGACTGTTTATGGTAACTTTACAGTGTACTGCAATTGACCCCGTTGGGAGTCACCAGTGTCGGTTTCCACACGACCGGCCTGGGTGCAGCGCCGGTGTAGTGTATTAAAATGTCTTCATAGCACATATCTATTTCCCTAGGTCGATTTATCATGAAGTACTTTGACAGGGGGGAAATATTATTAGAGTATATAATCCCCAGTGGCAAATTAACGCTCATCTATTCTAATACCCAGTTTGACCAATGTGTGTTTCAATATAAATTTGCTTTTGCAATTATGTCGCACAGTTGTGGGTGTGAAATGGTTCTTTTTGCTCAATTTAGTAGATATAACTTATTCTAGCATAATCATCCAATGCTGTAACAATGGGGCAAACATTACATTATTACGTGCATGGCGCCTGGTGTTGCGAAGTTGACCTGTTGCGGCGCCCATACGAACTGATAGGATAATGGATAATGGGTTGTGTATTGGAAGCGACATTCACCAGTAAAATATGGTTCACTATCACAATAAATCTGCGAGGCGAAATGATGTGACAGTGTCATACAATGGAGCTTAAAGGGACACAGTCTGTTCGTCTACCCGGAAGTAGCCGGCGTAGTAATTTTTCACAGAAAATATGCTGTGTTTAAAACGGGAAAGTTGAACATCAATGTGTATAGCAGTCAATTCAGCCCAACTCGGCATATAATAATTATAATAAATAACTTCTAACGCGCCAATATCCTCAGACAATCCGAGCTCAGTGGCGCACCAAACCCAAAGGATTAAGCATTCTCGTACTCATGTGATAGGCGAAAGTCGTCAACAAATGGATGGATGTGCTAGGAAGCTAGGGAGGATAGGCGATATGGAAAAGATAGGTTTTTAGGTGATGACGAAATGTAACAATATTTTCTGCTGAAAAACTGAAAAAGCCCGAGTTCTAGCCTTTATCTTAACTCTAGGAACAGATAGCAACTTCGAACTAGACGCCCGAAGTTGTCTGGCTTGTCTAGCTGGTGTGAGCATTGAGTGTAAATAACTAAGTTGTTTGGATGAACAGGCTTGGTAGGTGATTGTGCAGATCTTAAACATAATGCGATATCGCACGGGGAGCCAATGCAGTGATTTTAAAAGTGGCACTGAGCGGGAGAATCGAGGAGATTGTGTGACTACCCTTGCTAAACAATTTTGGAAACGTTGTAGTTTTGCAATACCCTTGATAGCAATAATATGAAGGAGGGAATTGCAATAATATAATCTCCTGCTAACAAGAGCTGTTGCGATAGTCTTAGCGACAGAAAGCGACATATGTCGGCGAATGCGGCGAAGATCACGGATATGATAAAAACAGCAACGGCACGTTTGGGATACGTGTTGTCTGAAATTGAAGTCGCAATCAAAGGTCACTCCTAGATTCCGTACTGATGCTGCTGGTGTGATATTTTGACTCAGGATGCATGTTGGAAAAAAGTCATTAAGTTTACCTCGCTGCATTGGAGTACCAATGATGAGGAATTCAGTTTTGTCTGCATTTAACTTTAATTTGCTATCGGTCATCCATGAGAAAACATCTTGGAGACAATCGTTGAGTCGGTTTAGGGAGTGACTTGTATAGGGCGTGGCTGAGGATACGTAAGTCTGTGTGTCATCTGCATAAAGGTGATGATCCAAGTTATGACTTTGGATTACAGAGCTGAGTGTTGTAGTGTAGAGAGTGAAAAGCAAAGGCCCAAGAACGGAACACTGGGGAATGCCACATGGAGTGGGGAGTGAGGTTGAAAAGTAATTATCTATCTTTATACTTTGATGTCTATTGGTTAGATATGAAGAAACCCAGGTCAGAGCTGTGCCAGATATACCATACCACATTGATAAACGTTTGACAAGAGTGTTGTGATCAACGGTATCAAAGGCGGCAGACAGATCAAGCAATGTAAGTGCAGTTACTTTGCCTTGATCAATGTTTAATATAACATCATTTTGTACTTTTAGGAGAGCAGTCTCTGTAGAATGAAATTGTTTGTATGCTGATTGGAGCACACTGTATAAACAAGTTGAGCTGATACAACACCTTAGACGGCTTGCTACGACTTTCTCTAGTATCTTAGAAATAAAGCTAAGATTATAAATTGGCCTATAATTTTTGAAATCATATTTTGGTAGAGAAGTCTTCTTGAGAACAGGATTTATATGTGCGTGTTTAAAATTATCTGGGAATTTACCCGAACTCAGTGATAAATTTCTGGTATTTGTTACTGTACCAAATAAAGAGTCAAGACATGCTTTTAGTAGTATGGTTGGTAATGGATCGAGATCGCATGAGTTATTTGGGGAGGACATTATTATTTTCCTCACTTCATCAACTGTGGCTGGCTCAAACAATACAAGTAGAAAAGTTTCTTGTGGGGAGTCCACATTTACAGTACTTAAAGTGCGACATGGAAAAGCAGAACGTATAAGACTTATTTTATCTTTGAAATGACTAGAAAACGAGTCACAGAGAGATTTGACCGACACATGGCTAGGTAGAGATGGAGGTGGCCGTCTGTGCAAAATATGATTTATGCAGTTCCATAGCTGACGTGGGTTATCAGAGTTACTCGAGACCACGTTTATGTAATAATTTGATTTAGCTTTGGCTATTTGTCTGTTGCAGTAGTGACACTGTTTAGAATATCGTGATCTGTCCAAAAGCGAGCGTGACTTGCGCCATACACGTTGAAGATAGCGCCGGCGCTTTTTAGATTGTAGAATTTCAGGAGTCATCCATGGAGCAAGTAAATCTTTGAACACTTGACAGTACTGTCGACATAGATCTGACAGATATTTTTTGGGGTTACTGATGAGGTCGGATTTAAGGATGTCTGTCATTAATGCAGCAATGTCATTCTTATGGATCGGTCGGTAAAACACATTGTGTTTGGACTCTACGGGAATTCTAGGATCTTTGAGATTAGCAATGACAGTGTGGTGGTCTGATAAATCTGAAGCAGTAGGTGTCTGAATATTGTTACAATCTGAACAGGTGATTAAGAGATCGAGCCAGTGGTCATGTATGTGTGTTGAGAAGGTAACATGTTGTTTCATGTCATAGGATGCCAGAATGTCATTAAATGTACTTGTTGCTGGTGAAGGTGTGTCCAGATGAAGATTAAAATCACCGAGTATATAAAATTCTGAATAAATAGTTGCCAGATTTTCAAGTAGATCCTGGAATTCTTCAAAGAAATGGGCAGGGTGTCCTGGAGGGCGATAAATGCACAGAGAATAAGCAGAGAAAGATGAATCGGAAATTTCGGCACACATGGCCTCAAATCTGGAGTAATCAGGGTTTGAATGCAAATTAACTTTGAACTGTTTTGAGATGACAAATCCAACACCACCACCTCGCCCAACTGAACGTGGGCGATGGTGGAAGGTGAAGCTGGAAGGAGAAATGTCAGCAATGCATGCAGCTGTGTCATGTGGTCTGAGCCAGGTCTCAGTGACTGCAAGGATGTCTATTGTCTTGGAAGTTAATAACTCGGTAAGCGAGGCTGTTTTGTCTCGAATAGATCAAACGTTAGTGGTGGCTACTCGAATATTGCGCCTGATAGCAGGTCCAGGATTAAGACTTACATCTCCCGCTAGTAGTAAAATAATTGCCAATTTAAATGTTGGCTTAGAGCGGGGAATTGGCAGTAACTTTCTATTAAGGCAAAGATTAAGACATGGGAATCTGTGAAGATGTGACAAGGAATGTTGTGTTCTCATGTACTGAGAAACTGTTAAAATTACAGCCGACCGTTGGGGACTAAGTGGCTTGCACAGCGTAAAATCGTGACCTCTCGAAGCATCAGAACAGGATAAAAATAAAACACACAATAAAAATGCTGGTGACATTGTCTTGGTGACAGTGTACTTTCCTCAAAATGGTGAAGAATAAAATAAGGTATCATAAAATAATAAATAATTGAAAATAATAAAGTATTATAAAATGGATAATTATACTAAAAATAAAGTAAATTTCTAGGTTATTAAAGAGTGGGTTGGCGATAATCAATGGCAATATTACAGGCCGTATGATTGTTCGCGCTCAGCAGGCCTGTGCAAAGAAAAGTCAGAGGTCTTCACCCCAGGGCGATTCTGGGTATAAAAGAACGTCTTGTTGAAAAGGCCTGTTAGTATATCGTTTATAAGGGGACTGCCCCTGCCTTAGTATGTTGTATACGTAAGCCTGCTAGCGCGAACATGAAATCGACCTGTATTATCGCCCAGCTAATTTAAGTACAAGATTTAGCAGCGTTGGTGGTGACAATTTATAAAATATTTGTTTAAGCAAGCAGTGCAATACGTTGACACTAATTCTACACTAGTGTCACAAACAAAATTAAACGTTAGATTGCAAACAAGATTTTGAATCAGTGACAAAATAAACAAGTACCACCTTACGCCACCTAGCGACCAGTCAACAAAGCTTGTTTTGAAACTGGATTTATTGTTTACTAATTGAAATTGTCCCGTGACGTTATCATCAAATCGCGCCCGTTCTTACGGGCTTACTAAACACATTTTTGTGGGGGCAGTATATCATCAACAGTTACTATAGTCTTAAGGACACTATATTAATTAATACATGAAAAACTAGCTTACATACAACATAACCTGCTGCGAGCTGTTCACAGTGGGACAGTTTGCACTTATTTAAAGTAGATGCGCTGCGCCAGTATGTGTATGACTATAGATAGATGCGCCGCCTGACGGACTGTGTTTCAGGCCCTGGCGCCTCGTGTTGAATCTTCGGCCATGCTTGATTTGCTGTTTGTTGTCTGCGCGTAGTCCTCGATAAGTATCCTTAATAAATCGTTCTACTCTTTGCATTGGTGGTGTCTAATTGCTCGGAGCTTCAGTGTAACCAATTGACCATAGTGGCGTGGTGGCAGCGGTCCAAAAGACCCACGCGCAACTAAAAACTTAAAACTTTGGTCACTCGCACTAACAGCTTCGAACCACGAACTCAGCTGACTATCTATAGTCATACACATACTGGCGCAGCGCATCTACTTTAAATAAGTGCAAACTGTCCCACTGTGAACAGCTCGCAGCAGGTTATGTTGTATGTAAGCTAGTTTTTCATGTATTAATTAATATAGTGTCCTTAAGACTATAGTAACTGTTGATGATATACTGCCCCCACAAAAATGTGTTTAGTAAGCCCGTAAGAACGGGCGCGATTTGATGATAACGTCACGGGACAATTTCAATTAGTAAACAATAAATCCAGTTTCAAAACAAGCTTTGTTGACTGGTCGCTAGGTGGCGTAAGGTGGTACTTGTTTATTTTGTCACTGATTCAAAATCTTGTTTGCAATCTAACGTTTAATTTTGTTTGTGACACTAGTGTAGAATTAGTGTCAACGTATTGCACTGCTTGCTTAAACAAATATTTTATAAATTGTCACCACCAACGCTGCTAAATCTTGTACTTAAATTAGCTGGGCGATAATACAGGTCGATTTCATGTTCGCGCTAGCAGGCTTACGTATACAACATACTAAGGCAGGGGCAGTCCCCTTATAAACGATATACTAACAGGCCTTTTCAACAAGACGTTCTTTTATACCCAGAATCGCCCTGGGGTGAAGACCTCTGACTTTTCTTTGCACAGGCCTGCTGAGCGCGAACAATCATACGGCCTGTAATATTGCCATTGATTATCGCCAACCCACTCTTTAATAACCTAGAAATTTACTTTATTTTTAGTATAATTATCCATTTTATAATACTTTATTATTTTCAATTATTTATTATTTTATGATACCTTATTTTATTCTTCACCATTTTGAGGAAAGTACACTGTCACCAAGACAATGTCACCAGCATTTTTATTGTGTGTTTTATTTTTATCCTGTTCTGATGCTTCGAGAGGTCACGATTTTACGCTGTGCAAGCCACTTAGTCCCCAACGGTCGGCTGTAATTTTAACAGTTTCTCAGTACATGAGAACACAACATTCCTTGTCACATCTTCACAGATTCCCATGTCTTAATCTTTGCCTTAATAGAAAGTTACTGCCAATTCCCCGCTCTAAGCCAACATTTAAATTGGCAATTATTTTACTACTAGCGGGAGATGTAAGTCTTAATCCTGGACCTGCTATCAGGCGCAATATTCGAGTAGCCACCACTAACGTTTGATCTATTCGAGACAAAACAGCCTCGCTTACCGAGTTATTAACTTCCAAGACAATAGACATCCTTGCAGTCACTGAGACCTGGCTCAGACCACATGACACAGCTGCATGCATTGCTGACATTTCTCCTT
Organism: Escarpia spicata; assembly: GCA_963995525.1. Taxonomy (NCBI): domain Eukaryota; kingdom Metazoa; phylum Annelida; class Polychaeta; order Sabellida; family Siboglinidae; genus Escarpia; species Escarpia spicata. The sequence continues at coordinate 50,756,343 of OZ023212.1, forward strand.
CCAGCTTCACCTTCCACCATCGCCCACGTTCAGTTGGGCGAGGTGGTGGTGTTGGATTTGTCATCTCAAAACAGTTCAAAGTTAATTTGCATTCAAACCCTGATTACTCCAGATTTGAGGCCATGTGTGCCGAAATTTCCGATTCATCTTTCTCTGCTTATTCTCTGTGCATTTATCGCCCTCCAGGACACCCTGCCCATTTCTTTGAAGAATTCCAGGATCTACTTGAAAATCTGGCAACTATTTATTCAGAATTTTATATACTCGGTGATTTTAATCTTCATCTGGACACACCTTCACCAGCAACAAGTACATTTAATGACATTCTGGCATCCTATGACATGAAACAACATGTTACCTTCTCAACACACATACATGACCACTGGCTCGATCTCTTAATCACCTGTTCAGATTGTAACAATATTCAGACACCTACTGCTTCAGATTTATCAGACCACCACACTGTCATTGCTAATCTCAAAGATCCTAGAATTCCCGTAGAGTCCAAACACAATGTGTTTTACCGACCGATCCATAAGAATGACATTGCTGCATTAATGACAGACATCCTTAAATCCGACCTCATCAGTAACCCCAAAAAATATCTGTCAGATCTATGTCGACAGTACTGTCAAGTGTTCAAAGATTTACTTGCTCCATGGATGACTCCTGAAATTCTACAATCTAAAAAGCGCCGGCGCTATCTTCAACGTGTATGGCGCAAGTCACGCTCGCTTTTGGACAGATCACGATATTCTAAACAGTGTCACTACTGCAACAGACAAATAGCCAAAGCTAAATCAAATTATTACATAAACGTGGTCTCGAGTAACTCTGATAACCCACGTCAGCTATGGAACTGCATAAATCATATTTTGCACAGACGGCCACCTCCATCTCTACCTAGCCATGTGTCGGTCAAATCTCTCTGTGACTCGTTTTCTAGTCATTTCAAAGATAAAATAAGTCTTATACGTTCTGCTTTTCCATGTCGCACTTTAAGTACTGTAAATGTGGACTCCCCACAAGAAACTTTTCTACTTGTATTGTTTGAGCCAGCCACAGTTGATGAAGTGAGGAAAATAATAATGTCCTCCCCAAATAACTCATGCGATCTCGATCCATTACCAACCATACTACTAAAAGCATGTCTTGACTCTTTATTTGGTACAGTAACAAATACCAGAAATTTATCACTGAGTTCGGGTAAATTCCCAGATAATTTTAAACACGCACATATAAATCCTGTTCTCAAGAAGACTTCTCTACCAAAATATGATTTCAAAAATTATAGGCCAATTTATAATCTTAGCTTTATTTCTAAGATACTAGAGAAAGTCGTAGCAAGCCGTCTAAGGTGTTGTATCAGCTCAACTTGTTTATACAGTGTGCTCCAATCAGCATACAAACAATTTCATTCTACAGAGACTGCTCTCCTAAAAGTACAAAATGATGTTATATTAAACATTGATCAAGGCAAAGTAACTGCACTTACATTGCTTGATCTGTCTGCCGCCTTTGATACCGTTGATCACAACACTCTTGTCAAACGTTTATCAATGTGGTATGGTATATCTGGCACAGCTCTGACCTGGGTTTCTTCATATCTAACCAATAGACATCAAAGTATAAAGATAGATAATTACTTTTCAACCTCACTCCCCACTCCATGTGGCATTCCCCAGTGTTCCGTTCTTGGGCCTTTGCTTTTCACTCTCTACACTACAACACTCAGCTCTGTAATCCAAAGTCATAACTTGGATCATCACCTTTATGCAGATGACACACAGACTTACGTATCCTCAGCCACGCCCTATACAAGTCACTCCCTAAACCGACTCAACGATTGTCTCCAAGATGTTTTCTCATGGATGACCGATAGCAAATTAAAGTTAAATGCAGACAAAACTGAATTCCTCATCATTGGTACTCCAATGCAGCGAGGTAAACTTAATGACTTTTTTCCAACATGCATCCTGAGTCAAAATATCACACCAGCAGCATCAGTACGGAATCTAGGAGTGACCTTTGATTGCGACTTCAATTTCAGACAACACGTATCCCAAACGTGCCGTTGCTGTTTTTATCATATCCGTGATCTTCGCCGCATTCGCCGACATATGTCGCTTTCTGTCGCTAAGACTATCGCAACAGCTCTTGTTAGCAGGAGATTATATTATTGCAATTCCCTCCTTCATATTATTGCTATCAAGGGTATTGCAAAACTACAACGTTTCCAAAATTGTTTAGCAAGGGTAGTCACACAATCTCCTCGATTCTCCCGCTCAGTGCCACTTTTAAAATCACTGCATTGGCTCCCCGTGCGATATCGCATTATGTTTAAGATCTGCACAATCACCTACCAAGCCTGTTCATCCAAACAACTTAGTTATTTACACTCAATGCTCACACCAGCTAGACAAGCCAGACAACTTCGGGCGTCTAGTTCGAAGTTGCTATCTGTTCCTAGAGTTAAGATAAAGGCTAGAACTCGGGCTTTTTCAGTTTTTCAGCAGAAAATATTGTTACATTTCGTCATCACCTAAAAACCTATCTTTTCCATATCGCCTATCCTCCCTAGCTTCCTAGCACATCCATCCATTTGTTGACGACTTTCGCCTATCACATGAGTACGAGAATGCTTAATCCTTTGGGTTTGGTGCGCCACTGAGCTCGGATTGTCTGAGGATATTGGCGCGTTAGAAGTTATTTATTATAATTATTATATGCCGAGTTGGGCTGAATTGACTGCTATACACATTGATGTTCAACTTTCCCGTTTTAAACACAGCATATTTTCTGTGAAAAATTACTACGCCGGCTACTTCCGGGTAGACGAACAGACTGTGTCCCTTTAAGCTCCATTGTATGACACTGTCACATCATTTCGCCTCGCAGATTTATTGTGATAGTGAACCATATTTTACTGGTGAATGTCGCTTCCAATACACAACCCATTATCCATTATCCTATCAGTTCGTATGGGCGCCGCAACAGGTCAACTTCGCAACACCAGGCGCCATGCACGTAATAATGTAATGTTTGCCCCATTGTTACAGCATTGGATGATTATGCTAGAATAAGTTATATCTACTAAATTGAGCAAAAAGAACCATTTCACACCCACAACTGTGCGACATAATTGCAAAAGCAAATTTATATTGAAACACACATTGGTCAAACTGGGTATTAGAATAGATGAGCGTTAATTTGCCACTGGGGATTATATACTCTAATAATATTTCCCCCCTGTCAAAGTACTTCATGATAAATCGACCTAGGGAAATAGATATGTGCTATGAAGACATTTTAATACACTACACCGGCGCTGCACCCAGGCCGGTCGTGTGGAAACCGACACTGGTGACTCCCAACGGGGTCAATTGCAGTACACTGTAAAGTTACCATAAACAGTCGGACACGTATTGTGAAATACACGTGACAGTTGTTGATCGTTTGGGCTTTGGAATTCCATCGCAACCATTCACCACGCACATGGCATAGTGTCATTGCTATAATTTTATGTAATTTCTGCTAGCCGTCTTGACTTTACCTGTCACGGCCTAGTGGGCACGAACATTAGCCCGGCCACAAGCTGAATGATTTAGTTTCGAAGCTAGATGCAAGTGTATGTGGAACGTATTCAAACACACGTAGTCATTGGGCTATTTAAATATGTTGTCTTGCTGTTCCAAAGATGTGTCTGATACAACTGATAGCGGTTCTTAATAGAGGGGGTTCTCTTTATGTAGCGGTGGAAGTACTGCACAAAACAACACCCAGCACCATTGTCCGTGGTACATCATGTATCTCCAGGTGAGGGGAATACGCTCTGCCTATCAAAGGCCAGCTTACATCACAGTGTTAATAACAATCCGCGGTTATTGGCCATCCATAAAATGTCTCTCGCCAGGCCTTTTGTCAGGATTGTGAAATGTTCCAGTTTACCTGTTCTCGGTTTTTATTTACCCGTTAAGTACATGAACCACCACACTACACGTATCGGTGGTTCACTGAGAGCGGACAAAACGTTTAACATCGCATACGAATAATGCCTTATATATATAATACATTTTAGTGTGCGTACGTGCGTGTGTGTACGCGTACGTGCGTGCGTGTGTGTGTGTATTTGTGTGGTGTGTGTGCGTGTGTTCCACGCGGTGTTCTTACGAACATGGGAGGTAAACATTATTTAGGACCTTCAGGGAAATGGAAAACCCTCTTACGGTTTCTTCATTAGTAGTTGGCTGGCAAAATCATCATTCTGATCGCGGAGTAAGCATAGCAAGTCCCTAGGCTATAGGCGGTACTAGCGTAGTGTAACACAGCACGTCATAATTAGTATATTGAAGCAATTGGGGCTATATTTGTACTGATGAGCTCATGACATTAAAAGACGCACACTTCTGATTACAACTGACATAGCACTTATTACTATCCGCTTGATATTGACAGAAAAACCAGCTGACACGTTTTCGTTTGTAATCGCTAGCCAAGAAAGGTACTAAATACATCAGTTGATGTATCCAATACATCGCGTTTTTTTTTTATGTCACAATCAACATTTTGTATTTGTCCTCCGCCACACTTTATATTTGCCACCAAAGTTGATAACGGTTATATAAGTAAATACGTTGTTTTTAATAAAGAAACTTTTTTGTGGCCAGAATTTCAGCAAAATACGCGATGGGATGCATGATCGCATTATGTGTGCGGCATCCATTTTTGATGGCTAGACGGAGTTACGTGATGAATAGGTCAATTATCCCACTGAAGACAAGTAATCCCATAATCTGTGTACAGTTACGATATCTAACTAAAACCTGTACCCTTTTATTGCTGACTTTTCACCGATCTACAGTAGCATATTGATCAATCTTACAAATCTTATCTTGAATAAAATAATCCGGATCCAGCCATCTTGAATATGTTTCCAATTCGCCCACGCACGCCTATTCGTGGCAAAAGTGCTTCAGTTTGCAGATGTACAGTTTCCATGTTCATCAACAATTTGTATGTTGTAAGAGTCATCAGTGCGTACACTCTGAAAACGATATACACTTTGTTCGCATACCAGGATCCCGGTAGTGAAATAGTTATTTATTTCCAGTAGCGTATAGCTGGAATCTACGTACTATATTCTTGTATACAGAGGTATCCAGTCACTAAGACTAGAGTTAAGTCAACAACGCCGTTCGAAAATGCATACAAATATATTGCGATGCTATTGTTCAAGCAGCGTCAATCAATGTGTCTGCTCAACTCGCAGTGTACGTTCACGCGTCAGATGTGCTTCGCTTCAGCTTCTTCAGTCCTTGTCGATGGCTGATGACAACGAAGGTTGACAGCACGACGAACCAGACAGTGAGACCAAGCTCCCACAACGGCTTTATGAAGTTCATCGGACCAGCTGCCGAAAACAAACATATAAAACAATTAAAGAACCGAAATCGGAACCGAATTTATTTGACCCAACATTATACAACAAAATATTCTTAGAGTAAGCAGTTTAAAAAATGTATGTTATAACGAGTTCTATCTTCTAAGTGTAAACGCATTTCATGTAATTGAAAAAAGAATGGCACTAACTATATAGCTAGACAAACAAACATAATCTTTGAATTTGTACAATATTCTAACAGCTAATTAGAAAAAAGGAACACGTATTAAACTGGGTCATGGCTACCAAGACCATATTCGACCGCTAGTGCCTCAAACTAAGTCAATTAATACCATCGAACACAATTTCAGAATTTTTTTTCTATAAACAGTTACTTAAGAAAGTGTTATTTTATTAGTGCAGACGTTTGTACAATATTATGTTTAATGCATAGCAACGAACAAAACAACACAATAATAATTATACAAATAACATATCATGGAGATGCAAATATTAAAGTTGCATTCCAAGATAGTCCATCTTTTAAATACACATTTCCAGTGATCCACTATGCCTCATACACAATGCGTATAGCTTTCCTGAACTGCACATGCGTTTCTTTCACACAACATGCAATTTTTAATATAAATAGTACAAACGATTATAAGTATTATATCCGCGTGCCATACGTTGTTTATTCTTTCCGGCTGCACAGAGCCTCCTTTAATTATACAAAAAGCATAATATATCGAATAAAATGCCAAAGTGACATATACGGTAGCAAGTACCAGAAAATATGTAAATATTCTTCGTGATGTACATATACATTCTTAAAGACAATTTAAAATGGTAACTTAACTCAAAATGCAACTTTGACATCGAACCAAGCACACTGTGCTGGTCAAATGTGTTCGTGATGCCACACTACTAGACACTACTATTATCAGGCAAATTGAAAGGTTTTTACAGTTGTCCTCGGTGCAATGCTACTTTAGACATGTTTTTCGTGTGACTCGCACGTGTGGAAGACAAACACATACAAATCCGACAGCTCGCCCTGATACGATGACGTAATTGTGGAATTTTACAAGAAATGTGTGCCCGCGATTTATTCATGTTTCATTCATTTGAAATGGAAGCCCTAAATGCGCACGACTTAATGTTTCCTAGCTGTTAGTCTCACGTGTAGGCTAATACACAACATATAATGCACATTGTAAATAACTGTGTAAAATGTGGATTATTAATACATTTCTGCAGTGTTTGATCTTTTATACTCTACATGGGTAGAGTAATGCACACGGTATCGCGTATAGTATCGTCAACTTGAATTACAAACGCAACTCAGCAATGTGTGGCCTTCTATTGTTTAACATTAATTCGAATTTTCAATCTAATCTGATTGAAAGCATTACTTCCTTAATATGTGTAACACAGTTCCAATTACAGTCACTTTTCAAAACTGCTAATAATACTGACACGTGGAATTCGTACGATTTATATTTTAGAATCCGTAGAGTACAGTCTTTCTTATAAAGCATGGCTTTGCGGGCCTCACTTTATTTATTTTTTAATACTAGAATAAATGTGGGAAGGTACAATCCACACCAAGTTGCTTTTAATAAATTCGAAACAAGTTTCGCAACTTGAATATTTGGACCTCGAAATGTTTAAATTATAAACCAAAAACATTGTGTTACAGACATACACGCTCTCTTGGCAATAATACCTCATGTTGCAATGTTAACAGCTTGGCGTTTTAACGATTGGCGAGATCGGCAACGGCGACGTTCCTACATTCAAGACAACTCACTCACAGAATGTACTACTAATAGTGAACATGCCTTGTAACAGTATTGCACAGACATATTTAACTAAACACTTAAATAGGACAAAAGTTGTTTACCTGCAGGGCAGTCTTTCCCAGAAGGCCCCACCGGACCTGTGACTCCAACGGTTCCGTTTGTGCCCATCTGCCCAAAGGGGCCCTAGTGAATTAAACATATTGCATTTAAATTAATAAATATATTGCATGTCGGCACAAACGCGTTCAGAAAACCTGTTGAATAAAACGTGTTTTATTTAATCGAATGAACATGTTGATTGTTCACACACTACCTTTTACGTAGAGCAGAGACGGCTCTTGAGACGATCAGTTGTAAGAATGTAGTTGCACTTAAACGCTAACTCGTATTTTAACACACACGCGAACACGCACCAGTACCTGCACCCACACTCGCACCCAGACGTGCACACGCACACACACACGAACCCACGCACACACACTCACACACACACACACACACTTTAACCTAAACAAAAGGAAAATGAGACACCAGGCCTACGTATGTACCCTTCTAGATCCTTTACCTAATCTCGTTCAGTTGATCTATGATACAGGACTCACCTTTTCACCGGTAGGACCTTTATTATAACCGCTCGGCCCTGTTGCTCCCGTAGCGCCCTGAAACCAAACGTAACTATAATTAAATGCATGGTTAGCATCAACCTTGTGATTGTGTTTCTAATTTTCTTTTAAATATCTTACATAGCACACTGTATATTCCATTACAATGGTCCACAATGTTGTACCGATGACTTCCAGCAACCAATGCCCCATTTTACAGCAACGTGCCGGACAACATTCCATGCGAACGTCTTCGCTACTGTTTGCCAGTAAAAATTAAGTGACAATAAAATCCGACATGCCACACTGAACACATTTCCAGCAAGCAACATGGAACACTTTATTGTGTGAGGAAGATGGGGAGATTGCCATTTGAAAAATTACGCGCTTCAAATGGAAACATCCTGATAACGTGGACTTACGTAATTTCGAATATTCGTCACTCTAGCATAAATTCAAATGAACAAGTCATAGAGATAAAAGAGAGACCATGCCAAGCATGGCGATATTGTTCTTGCAACTATATGAATGACGGCACGAGACCTACTTAAACCACCTGCTTTTGATATTTGATCAGCTAACTCGGGAGGCACACTAATTGTAATCTCTCACAGGTGCCATGGTTCAGTAGCCTACTTCTATATTAATTATCTACCTTGGAATATTGCAGTTTGATACGCCAACTGACAAAAAGGTAGTTTAGTCTCATATACTTGTTTCAGTTTACAAATTGAGTGTTCTTGATTTAGCCAGGTAATACTGCCCTTGCTTTGCTGCAGCTTGGCCCATAGTGAGGGGTGAGTGTAAGGTAGGATATTCGTACCAGTGAAGTAATAAGACATTGTGGAATGCTGGAACAACCAGCAAATTCAGAATTAATTCTAGACGCTTCATTAGTACTGCGTTATCTATACCACGAACGCATTGCGCGTGATTCGTTGCACAATGAATGCAGAATGCCCATCCTCTCACTAGGCACAAGTCGCCCCGAGTCAGTACACTCACACAAATCGCTACTGTCCCCCCACTGATCATTGTTTTGTATTGAATTAATATGAATGCAATAGGCCAGCGCAGCCACCATGATCAGCAAGACAGTCACACAGCACAGCGCATAGAGCCTGCCATATGTTTGTGATGAAGGCGTTATATTGAAGTTGTTATGCCACTATCCACAAAATGTATGCACAGCAATTGACAATGATGAAATAGGTCAGTGCAGCCAGCGTGAACAGCAAGACAATAACTCAGCACGGCGCAAACAGCCACTATATAAAAGCAATATGTATAGCAATAAAGTTCAAGAACCACAGCACAAAAATGAAACAATACTTTGAATATATCATTTGAGCCATTTGCTAAGCGTCAGCATTTCTTTGCTCAAGTTGGCAAAGTTCCTCCGAGTCTATCTTGCGAACCATGGAAAAGCAACGTTCACCTCTCAGCATTGCTGGCCGGAAATGCAAAAAGGGGTCGAATTAGATTAATACCAATAGAGTAGCGTACCTTGGTTGATTTGCGCCCATGCCTCTAATTTCGTAGAGTTTGGCCCAGAAATCATCAACATCATTTGTCTTGCGAGAGGTCAGCCATTTGGTAGTCAACCGCTTCTGTCCTGAGCTTGTCCGCCAGTTGAAGCTGATGGAGATGTTTTGCCAGCCGGACGACAACATTGGGTAAATCCTAGTAAGACAGCCGCTCCACTGGGTTCAGAACCCGAAGGTCAGACAGGAGAGTCGATTGGAATGGGAACTTGTTGATCAATGTTTCCACACATGTACAGTAGAACTGACGAATATGATCAAAGAATGCCGAGATTAGGTGCTCATCCTTTCGTCTATCATTTCCGCAGCCAGTGAACGGTTAGTCTCGCCAACAACCAGATCGTCATCCATTAGCTGATTGTCGAGGTCCTCATACTCGGTAGCCGTGATGTCAGCCAGCTTGATTCGGTCAGCAGTGACGAAGAATCGAAGCATCCGTTTCGTCAACTTCTTCATCTCCGGATGAAGAAGCAAATGTGTGGTCGTGGTGTTCGTGGCCTGGGATGCCACGTTGAATGCATTCACAGTGGGGAGCAGAAAGTTGAGGAAGAACATGTCAAGCTTCATGGCACAGTTGGTCCTTGGTGGATTTCATACGTCCTCGCTTCTCTGCTTCCGGATGGCTAGTGAAGTAGGACACCAGGGCTGACCAACACAACATGCAAGATTGTGCTCAGCTACAAACTGCACAAACAGTGCTTCAGCTCGCACAACTTGCAGTTTGTGTTCCTCTGCTTTGACTCGGGCAGCTTTAGCAGCTCTTGTATCGCCAAATCCCAAGTCACGGAGGGATTTCCCCTATTTCGGCGCGGACACAGCCGATATATATATTTTGCAATGCCGAAATGCTTGAAGACATCGTTTGCTTATCATGGCGCACAGAAAACTTCATCTTACAGAGGGAGCAGAAAGCAGAAATCGATGTTTTCGCTTATTTTCAGTGTTTTTCGCGCAATTCATCGAATTTCGCCTGGGTTTTTTTCTACGTTAAGAAAGATTGAAGGACGTGAGGACATGAAGTTGCATTATTAAAGGAGCAGCGTAGACTACATATGACAAAATTCTCATTTTCACAAAGAACTGTAAAGGACGAAGGGCGGGATAAACATAGATAAAAATGGTTGAATTTTTGATACGCCAAAAGGCTTCCTTGTCCACCTGCCATCTACAGGTAACGTTCTGGGTGGCAATCTTGTTAAATCTTATTAAATCTGCGCCGTACAATGCCGTACTTACCGATTCTCCACTTGGCCCTGTGATTCCGGTTGGACCCTGGCTACCCTATCATAACACACAGCAAATTACACTAGTATTTGTTTCTTCTTATCGCTTTATTCCAATGGGTGATTCAGCACACTTAGCACAACATATATATGTATATTCTGACTTGGATTATAGTGAACAAAATTCAATCTCAAACAGAATTGCCTTGTTAAATTTCTCATTAATTTCATTGTCGATGAACGCTGAATATATATAATTATATAAATATATATATATATTTATATATAGTTATATATATATATATAATCGTATATAATTATATATAATTATATATAATTATATATATTTATATATGATTATATATAATTATATGTAATTACATATAGTTATATAATTATAATTATGTATATATATATATATATATATATATATACATGTATATATATATATATTTGCGTGTGTGCGTGATTGCGTATGTGTGTGTGTGTGTGTGTGTGTGTGTGTGTGTGTGTGTGTGTGTGTGTGTGTGTGTGTGTGTGTGTGTGTGTGTGTGTGTGTTTGTGTGTGCTTGTCCGTGTGTGTGTGTGTGTTTGTGTGTGCGTGTCCGTGTGTGTGTGTGTGTGTATGTGTGTGTGTGTGTGTGTGCATGCGTGTGCTTGCGTGCGTGTGAAGATAATTGTTTACAATATAATAAAGAAATTTGTTTTTGAAAATCGCAATGGTTCAAGTAATATGTATTTTGGTCTTTGGTTAGCATTTCTTTGGTTATATTTTTAGATACCGTGATCTTGTGTTGGACCGTAACGTAGTTTTGTTTTCCCTAGAACAAGGTCAAAACAGTGTTTGTTTTGTCATAAAATCCAAGCGAATAGCCTGCGAATCAATATATACTTACAAACCAGCCTCGTCTACCAGTCCTGCCAGTCGCGCCGCTGCCACCTGTGCGACCTCGTGGGCCCTAAAACGTGAAACAGAAAGTGTAAAGTGCAAAGGAGAAATTCTAAAGGTTGACCTCAACCGCCCGCATATGTTCGGACGCCCGACTGCCGAAGTAATATACATTAATAGCTTGCACGAACTTCCTTCATTCTTTTTACAAATGAGCACAAAATGACTTACAAACTAGTATTGAAGATCGAGTACACATGTGGTATACGGTATGTAGATAAAATAAACCACAAACAAAAGGGCACTGAGGCCATGAGTGCACTGCATACGCAGCAGAGTAGGACATATACTATGGAGGAGGCACTTGGTGAGGAGATACACGGAAGTGTCAGAGGTTGTGGAGAATGACACAAAGGAAGGCATAGACATCACTAGAGGAATGGTGGTAGTGAGCAGAGTTCGACCCCAGTGGCGGCATGAAGAAGAATGAAGAACATATTGGACAGGGCGGCGTGGTAACTCTCAATATTTAGGGAATACACGATCCAAAGACGTTGACAACTAGCGATCGATTACTTACGATAACGCCTAGAGAACAAGTAAAACAACATTGGCGCTTACATACGATGATGACTAGAGGTCAAATAGAAATGTATTGTTACATACATAAGATGTTGGTTAGGGATCAAGTCGAAACATATTGTTACTTACGATGATGACTATAGATCCAGGATAAATATATTTTACTTACCTACGACGTTGACTAGAGATCATATAGAAATGTATTGTTACTTAGATCGAGTACAAAGATATTGTTAACTTCTTATGGTGATGATTAGAAATCGAAAATAAATATATTATTACTTCCTTACGATGATAACTAGATATCAAATATATATACATTGTTACTTACTTACGATAGTGACTATAGATCAAGTAGAAATATAGTATTACTTACTTACGATGATGACTAGAGATCAAGTGGAAAGATATTATTACTTACGGTGATGACTAGAGATCGATTAGAAGTGTATTGTTAGTTACAGTTACGTGTTAGTTACGAGATGGCTAGAGATCAAGTAAAAATATGACGCAACTCCCTTACGATGTCGACTCGTTAGAGATCGAGTAGAAAGATATTGGTACTTACTTACGATGATGACCAGAAATCGAGTCGAAAGAGTGTGTTACTTACTTACGATACTGAGTAGTGATCAACTAGACAGATTGTGTTACTTACATACGATGACGACTTTAGATCAGGTAGATATGTATTGTAACATAAATACAACGTCGGTTAGAGATCATGTAGAATTGTGTTATTACTTATTACGATGTTATTACGATGACGACTAGTGATTACGATGACGACTAGTGATCAAGTTAAAAAATATTGTTACTTGCTTACGATGATTCATGATCAAGTAGAAAGATATTGTTAGTTAATTTCGATGATGATTCATGACCAAGTAGAAATATATTTTTACTTGCCCACATTCCTCGTGCTCCCATTGGTCCAGTAGCTCCTGTATAACCTTTCAAACCAGTGGAGGTATCACCAGCTAAGCCTAGAATACAAACAGAACGTTGACGACCTACCAAATCCCGGAAACCACAAAATCCCAGCACCTTGACACGTAATGGTGTCAATTCATCGTCGTTCCTGCACTGGTGTATCAACAGTTACAACAGCTGGACAAAAATCATCAGCGTGGCTACGTATGCTAGTGCAATATTTTTAGTTAACATTCTTTTCAACGTTATAAAGCAGGAGCCCAGTATTTTTATTTATGTAAAAAGGGCCAACATTTTTGACCCCATGTGTTGGAGGCACCACCCCCGACATCACCAAAATGAGTTGCTTACGGGTCTTTGGTGGTGGAATGTCCTTTAAATCACCCACAGAAATGAGCAAAAACGTACCTTTATTTATGTGATGAACAGCGTCAAGGCTAAAACAGTTTTTAAAATGTCACTGGTGTTCCCCGAGTACGGAAATACGATTGATAACAACTTTAGGGGTAGAAAGAAGTGTGCCAAAAAGTACCTTTATTTAGGCACCAAGTTAAAAACAGTTTCAAAGGATTTACTGGTGTTACCCGAATACGGAATGACCAGTGACAGGAATATTAGGGGGTGGAATCTCCCTGACAGCATCCCCAAAAGATTGACGAAACTGTATTTATTCGCGCAAAACACCTAGCAGATTTAGCAGTCCGATAGAACAGCTGTGTTAACAATACAACTGCGACATAACAAATTCACTTAGTGATGCACAGGACTATGCGACAGGTTAACTGTTCGTAACTATATCTTCAGCACGTCCATTATTAGTACAGACGCGACAGAACAACTGTTTATATATCTTCAGCACTCTTAACCGACGCAACAGGATAACTGTTCACTCTGCCTGTCAGTACATACAACCGCGACAGGATAACTGTTAATATTATATCGTTGTCACACACATCATCAGTTCTGACGTGATGGGGTAACTGTTCATATACGTTCAGAACACCATCGTTAGTACAGACGCGACAGGATAGCTGTTCAAGCATCTTCTTGCAGTAGGAGAGGGGGCAGTTACTTGTGGGACAGTTACCGGTAGTGGGACAAGGGACAGTAGTATGAGAGGGGTAGTTACCTCTGGTGGGACAATTACCTGCGGTGGGACTGGGAATATTGACCTGAAGTGGGATATGGGACAATTACTTGTGGTGGACAGGGAGAACTACCCGTGGTGGTACAGGAGAGAATTACCTGTAGTGGGACAGTTACCTTTGGTAGGACAATTTCATGTGGTGGTGTAGGGGACAGTTACCAGTGGTGGGATATGTCACAATTACCTGTTGTGGGGCAGTTACGCACAATTTGTGCAAGTTAAGTATGTATATTACAATTGCCAAAGTTCGTCCATCGCCAAATTCCGTGGCAATCAGGTACTCTATTGGTTTTCTCAAATTCAATCGTTCAGGATGATGTTCTTCCCTTCTGACCTTCCAACAAACAGGAGAAGAATGACGAGTAAATATGTGTCAGTTGACCTCACCGGAATGCTTCCGGTGGAGACGCTGCTTGCATGAAATACAACGAGTTTGTCGGCCTCCTCGGGCTGACCTTGGTTCCTCTGTTTGTAAAAGTTATTCCTCGGAGGTCTTCATAGCCATGCATTTACCACCATGTAATAAGAACAGGGTCCTCCTCCCTAGGATTGACCCGTAGTGTGGTTTCTTCCATTTCTCCATGAGGAAATTAGCAACTTTTCCTTGAATGCACCGTTCTTGAAGAAATCTGTCCCACTCTGTCGCTGGGCCTGGTCAGGCCCAGTAATGACGAATGTGTAATAATTGTGTGATGAACGACGCAGTTTCCACTCTGGATCTTTCATCGATGTTGAGTGGTACTTGTCGAGTAGCAAGTGGATTTGTTCACCGCGATAGGAACACACCTTCACCATGCGATCCATGGCCATGACCGCATACGTTTATTTGCTGTGCTGAAACACGGTTTCATGGAGGAGGATGCCCCCATCTATCACAGTGGCCGCAACTGGGGGAAGTTAAGCATCGGTGAGCACGACATCCTGAACGTTCTCAATAACCTTGGTAAGTGCTGGTTTGTCCGTCTTCATTGGAGACCCGTCACTGTGGGCAAGAAAAAGGGGACCTATGTGATGAGGTAGCTTAGCAGGTGCTGCGGCATCACTTGTCTTGGCAGCGACAGCCAGAATTCTCCCAAAGACGTCCTAGACTCACTCAGTTGCATTCATCCTCCGCACCATAGTTTTCGATTCCTTTACGTTCTCTGCAGCGAAGTGCAACCTCTTGGTCCATGCCACTGTCTTCAACCTTTACTCATTAGGACCTAAAATGTGTAAATTTGAATGGATTTGCAGAACTTCTTAACGAGTGGAAGCATGTATGTGTAGCTCAGGCAGTTACGATCCTTGTACACATATTGAATGGTGAACTACTCCAATCAATCAATAATGGCGATGCATCAATGTATCGGTTAATTAAATATTTCAAAATAGCACTAGATCTGCAACAATGCCCTTGTAACACGGTACCCCATCAGAGAAAATATTTCGGCATTACAAGGCGGAAGGTCTATCTATTGGGGACACATAGTCCGTCTCTTTCCTTCCACACAGGAAGGAGAATTATATGTCGTGGAGAATTATATATATTTATGTGGACTTTTAATAACAAAACACGTAATGCAGGACAGAGACTGTTCAACAAGGGGACTATTCAGTGATATATATATATACACAGTGTATATATATTATAAGTATTGCCTTGTACATTTCTGGTATATAACCTGTTGCGTCCCTACATACTGGCATGGAAAACTAACTAAGTAGCGGGACAATAAGTTCGCCCCTGAGCCAATTACCCAATACCTTTGTGTAGTCTGTAGATACGCTGCAGGGATATTGTTGCATATACGTTTAAGATTTAAAACATTCCACCACCAGCTTGCACTAGCGTGAAGTGGATGATACGTTTCAATGTCCACACTGACCAGAGGGTTAAACCTAAACAAAACAGGGCAATATTATTACAACCGGTTGAGCTACCCTGGAGTACTGTTGCTTAAAGGAAAACTAAAGGCAATGTTTTGATTTTATGCACCTAAACGAGATAACACAAACTAATCATTTTCATCTGCAATCAAAACTTTCACTTCAGTGGTTTATTCAGAATGTAGTCTTAAAGTGGAAGGTTCTAACGAAATCTGCGATAACATGAAGGCTGCCATCTTACTGATGATGTGTTGGCTTGGCCGAAAGCAACCAATAATCGAGCATCATTATTTTCACCGTGTACGTCACATTGTCTCATAGTCGGTTCAGTCAATGCATTTCACGGCGTACGTTTTGGCATACTTGTGTAAGTTCGGTTTGCAATGAAAATGCAATATGCCACTCTTTTCTGCATGTGGTTGTAGGAATAGTACACCGAATGATAATGAGCTGTTTTTTGTTTCCCTATTAATCGACAAGAAGTGAAACAGTGGATTAATAACTGCGGACGGACTGGTTGGAAGCCCTCGAAATATAATACACTTTGTTCGGCTCATTTTGAAGATACGTGCCTTGAAGTAGACATATACCATTAGTTAATGGGACAAGATCCGACAAGATGTCGCCAACGTTGATTTTTGAAGCCTGGAGCAGACCGACGATATTTAGTCACGGACATCAGACGTCGAAGCGACGCACATTATCAGATCGCAAGAAGGTTAGTACTACGACGTACTCGGTATCCAATTGTAATCTTGGGCCATTTGAGATGTAAGATATGCTGGAGGCAAGCTAGAATAGTAACAGAATGAACTACGTTGCACAAAGGAGTTTAGTCTTTAGAAGAAAACTGAATGGCAAAAGTTAACGGCATTCAAGTCACGTGAGCGATATTACAGTAACGGATTAACGTAGGCTGGAATTGTCGTTTATAATACCATTGCAAAACAATGTATTTTGTGTTAAATGAATAAAAAAACTGGTAAATACGTTCTGGTGAATAGGTATCTTATTCATCCATATTGCATTAGACGTTGACATCTGTAAATTTGATAAATGTGTGACCTATTATTTATGATGTTATGTATTATGTGTGACTACTGTTGATGTCACGAAGAATATCACTATACACTCTATTGTAAAACGTTTAAAATGTGTTCATTTGTATTTAGTAAAGTTATCTAATGTTACTCAATTTTCGTTAAGGGGATACAACCCAGTTGAAAGAGTTTTTTTTATAGAAAAAATACTAAAATGTTGTTATGCCCGATTATGATACCTTATTATGTTTACTCTAAACCACTCTTATCCATGAGTTCAGGGTGTCAATATAAAATAATTTTACCCATTATGTCATATTTTATGGCCATTTTCTTAAAAATACATTTAAAAATTGCATTTAGAAGAATGATATCTCTGGGAGTAATTATATGATCCAAATATAGTTTTCAATGAGCTCACCAGATACATCATGTTTGTATTATAACAATACTGGCATCACTCAATAATCAAAAGTATATCGTTGAAATATTTTAATGACATACCAGATACAGCATTTTTGTATTATAAAAATACTGGCATCACTCAATAATCATAATTATATTGTTGAAACATTTTAATGACATACCATGTTCACACGTCTTCACTAACTTGTTATTTGCACACTAATAACAAAAATGGGTAATAACTCTTTTGATAATATCTTGACTTTGGATAAAAAATATAGATAATTGTATTTTGCATTTCACCTCGATCACCAACATGATGTGGCACGGGGGGAAGGCATCAACCGCAAGTGTATGACGAAGGCCCAAGGCAAGGAATGCAAGGATCTCCTTTTTTGGATACATAATTATCAAACCACATGTGGCGGTGTTGTGCAACATGCAACGGTGACGCACAGCTGCTGGAGTAAGTATCAAACTTTATATATATTCATTTTATACCTGAGACATGTCCAAAGCAACAAATAGCCCTTAGATTTTTAATCAGTAGATGGTGCATAGGGATCACGACCCAAGTAGTGATTATTGCTGAAAGGTGAATTCCAGTCACCGACTTGAGTCCCAAATACACTAAATCAGCTCCTAGGCATAACATGTATTATAATCGGTTTTCGAAATTACTGCATTTCGTGGGCATGCGACTCGTTTTTTTCAGGTTGGCCACTCAAAAGTACCAGCCACCATGACTACTACCTTATCAGTAAATGTGTTTATTCAAACTTCCAAAACTGATAATGTAAATGTTGTTTACATTTTCAGTAGTTCAGTTACTCATATGTAGAACGATTATAATTGATCTAATGATTAGGTACGGTGATACAGAATGGGCACTATACATCTTTACAAAAAATTCCAGATCACATCAGGTGGACTTATTGTGTTCTCAGGCAAGTATGCCTGTTCATTTCATATTTCAATGAGAATATTTTATGTTTATTGGTGAAGTTCTCTCAAAGTATTTAGTATACAATATTTACAAGCTTTTATTTAGTGTAGTGGTCAATAGCTTGCTTCTGACCTCCCGCTTTCAGCTTCAGCCGCCAGATAACGTCATCTGAGGTGACAAGAAAACCGAGTGCATCAGTCTTTCCTTCTGGTATATAGCCTCTCTTTAATCAAGACTCATGCAGTGCTTCCTTGTGACAATATATGGTAACTGGACACCTTACGGCTCCAGGTCAAAGCTGGAATCTAGTGGTCCAGCCATGACATTTTTTGGCGAAGTAACATGAGCATGTGCGGAGTGCAGGGACCACCAGTGTGTGAACATGTCCCGACCTCCACAAATCATGTTTCAACTATGGGTTAAAATAGCTGCCTAGAGATGGATGGGTTCCACCATGTTAGAATGTCTGCCCCAGACACGCTACATGATGAGCAAGGCAACAAAGTCGATATCGGATCAGTCGCAGGTTACCAATGACCGCGCCATCCGTCTCCCATCAGGACGGACGTGACAAATATGCTACTAATGGAGCCTCTCCCAAAAAAGATCTGTGGGAGGGACTACATTACAATTGACTCACGGAATGTAAGAACACTTAAACAAACAGAACAAAATTAATGAACTTACACATGAGATGGAAATATATACATGGCACCTCCTTGGACTATGTGAGACCAGGTGGAAGAGCTGTGGTGAAGCACAAACAGATGAAGGGAAAATGAAGAAAACGACAAACATGTAAAGGGAGTAGGATTCCTTGTCAATAAAAAAACATAAAGAACTCGGTACTATGGTGCCACCCAACATCCAGCAGGCTCATAATCATCCGCCTTAGAGCAACACCTTTCATCTTCACGGTGAAACAAGTCTATGCCCCAATATCAGATCATGATGATGAGCAAGTGGAAGAATTCTACAATCAACTCCAGGACATCGTCGACAGAGTAGACATGACATGGCATGCACCTAATGGAAGATGGACATGGCATGCACCTAATGGAAGATGGACATGGCATGCACCTAATGGAAGAGATGACAATCAGATTGACTACACCCTGATGCAAAATCGGTTCAGATCTGAAATCAACAGGGCCAAATCAAGGACATTCCCAGGAGCAGACGTAGGAAGTGACCATGATCTCGTATTGATGAACTTCAAAGTACGGCTAAAAAAGATCAACAAACTTAAGAATGCCAGGCTCATGTTCAACTTGAACAAACTGAAAGACCCTGCGATCTGCATCATTCCAAGCAACAATTGGATGACGTTTGCACCACTGCTCACGCTGGAAGAAGATCTAGAAGCGATGCCTACCAACTTTAATGCAGTGATGACAGAAACAGCAAATGACATCCTAGGGAAACACCGCCGAAAGGCCAAACCCTCGGTCACAGAAGAAATTCTGGAAATGTGTGACACTAGGAGAGATTTGTAGAAATACAATATGGAAGAAGTAGCAGCAAAGTACAGTGAGATCAACAAGAAGATCAGAAAGGGAATGAAAAAAGCCAAAGAAAAATGGATTGAAGAACGGTGCAAGGAAACTGAATACTCCCTCATGAACAACAACAGCAAAAGAGCATACCAAGTCATGAGAGAACTGACAAAGCAAAGTCAGGAGAAAATCAACATTATTCAAGACAAAGAAGGGAAGTATCTCACCGAAGACAAATACATAATCAACAGATGAACGGAATACTGTTTAGAGGTATACAACTTCTAGACCAACGAATATCCAAGTGTTCTAGTCAGCCAATAATCATCAAATGAGGATGACTTTCCAATTTTACGTGCCGAAGTGGAGATAGCTGTAAGATCATTGAAGAAGGGAAAATTTGCTGGATTTAAAAACATCCCAGCTGAATTTATAATGAACGGAGGAGAAACGGTGATAGACATCCTCACCAACATCTGCAATAGAATATTGCAGACTGGAGAGTCATATTAAACAGATTGAAACCACAAATAGAAGAGATCATCGCCGAAAAAGGCAATCTTTCGCAGTGGAAGAAGCACCACGGTACAAATATTCAATCTTTGTGTTCTGTGTGAGAAATACCTGCAACATCAACAGGAACTATTCTATGTCTTCATTGATTTCAAGACGGCATTTGACAGGGTGTGGCATGCTGCACTATGGGCAACAGTGAAGAACTACGATATTGGACGAAAACTAGTACACACCATCGAGCAGATATATGCTACTGGTGCAAGGCGCTATAGGTGAATGGTTCCATACATCAGTCGGAGTCCGTCAAGGTGCCTCTTGTTACCTACATTATTCAACATATTCCTGGAACGAATAATGACAGATGCCCTAGAAGATCACACTGGCACGGTTAATATTGGAGGACGCATCATCACCAACTAACGGTTCGCTGATGACATCGACGGATTGGCTGGAAGTGATGAGGAACTTGCTAACCTTGTGAACCGACTGGACGAAACATCAGCCAGCTATGAAATGGAAATTAACACAGAAAAAACCAGGCTAATGACAAACAACAAAAATACAATGAGGTCCCGAATAACTACCAATGGTCGCGAACTGGAAACAGTAATTCAGTTCAAGTACCTCGGAGCTATCATCAATGACGATAGTTCCAGGAACGAAATCCTTGCAAGATCTGCGTAAACGTTAGCAGCACTGGCGAAATTGAAACCAGTTTGGAGAGACACGAACATCGCACTGAAATCCAAACTTAAACTAATATGTACACTCGTCCTTTCCATCTTTCTGTATGAAATCAGAAAAATCATCACTCAATATGTGGGACATTAGGAAAACCTGCTGACCACAGTATAAAAAGAGGAAAGTTAGATGGTATGGTCATGTAACACGATCATGCGGGCAAACAAAACAATTCTACAAGGAACAGTGCTGGGGGGAAAGAAGACATGGAAGATAGAGGATATTATTGTCAGACAATATTGCAGAA
>OZ023212.1:50782704-50790461 GCA_963995525.1 Escarpia spicata
CGTTGGGGGAAACTGACATTTATCTGAATGACCACCTCTCAACGCACAACACCGAACTCTTTAGTCAAGCGCACCACGCGCGACCGGAAGATCCACAGCGTGTGGACACAAAATTGCAGCCTCTTCGTCAAGGTTCGAGAGGAAGGCCAACGACTGAAAGTGAAGACTCTCGCAGATCATGCGAAAGATTGAACTCTGTAATGTTCAGTATTTACTATGGCTGGTGTAGATCTCAAATGCTCCACGTGCCCTTCTCTGGTTCACTGGAGTTATGTTAGTAGAGTCATAAGTGTATAAGTATTGAACATGGCTGGTGTAGATCTGACATGCTCCACGTGTCCTTCTCTAGTTGACATGAACTTTAAAACGAAATGTAAACATATTTTATGCAGTGAGTTTTTGTACTACATACGTTCTATGTTAATAAACGTAGTTACAACATTATGTGATCATTTAATAATAATAACTTCGCATTGTTGTTATATACGGTATGTTTTTTACAGTTACTATTCACGTTGTTTTAATTTTTTGCTGGGACAATGTTTATATATTTTCTTTTCACTGCGTTTAGAATTAGTCATTTTACATTTTTTGGGGGACAATGCATTCCAAAAAAATACAAACTCTTTGTTGAAAGACAGCTATTTGCCTTTACGAAAACAAACGGATACAAGTTTCACCAAACTTGCCTCACCTCTTTTTCTCAAGTTTACCGTACACATTGGACTTAAATAGGTATATGTACCGCTGCAAGTTGTATCGTTGCAAGTTGTAATTGCATTAATCAACATTATAATGTTAAGAACGTTCATATTTTATTTACGTACTTTACAACTATTTTGTTTCACGCTTTAATGTTACAGCAATCACATGAAACATGTAAAACAAGCAACGTTATATGAAGTATACACTATTTAAGTTATCACCCATTTTGTTTCAACGCTTAACCGCATAACGACTACTAAATGCATCAACACAGTGCAGTACAGATAACATCACATATGTCATCTAGGTTCAATTGAACTAACGGTATTGTATTAACCTTAAGCATACATATGCACGTGCATGTTTATATTTCTTGTTTATGAACAAACCTAAATCTAGCAAGGAACCTATGGCATGAATCTACTGGTTATTGTGCTTGTTGCTGTCTGCATAAATACTGGTCATATTTTGAAATCAAACAGCGCTTTGAAGGCTTATTTGATTTCGACTTTCGCGCAACCTATTGAAACAACTGCGAACACCATCATATGGTTAGGATGGCGTCAGTTCCTTTACACTGTTGGCATCAATCGCCGCGTAGTTCGACTCGGCAATCTCAGTCATGTGTGTATCTGAACTCGTCACGGTGACGGTGGACGGAGATCGGGAGGCTGGTCGGAATTCTACCCGGTAGTTGTGTCGCTTGGACTGCAAGTTGGTCATCACTCGTCGATATCGCATTAGCAGGAACGTGGTGAGAACCGACATCAGAAGTGTGAGACAAGCTGGCCATACCAGCTCCAGCGTCACCACGGCGCGCGACTCGGCAACTACAATAAAAAGAGAGGATTAAGCAAAAACGAAACCTGCGTGAACTCTCTGCTTTTTTGTCGTACTTTTCGGTGTCGGATCGGAGCTAGACCCCTGAAGAGAAAGACTAACATGACAGATTAGAGAATATTTGCTTTCCCAAGTACACTATTAATACAGTACTGACTTACATCCAATCATAGAGCAATAAAACACCGTCAAAATTGCCATCACTACAATATTTTGAGATTTCCCGTTGGCCAGTTAATGTATGATGCCAACAATTACGGCGACAAAACAGCGAACGTTACACTATAGTGTCGTTCTCTGTAGAAAGGCCCATCGCTCTCTCTTCCATTCTTATTTGACGTGTGAGAAAGCCAATAAGGTATACAACATAAAACTACCTATGTTGAAACAAATCATCACTTAATAGATCAGAAGCCGATGATGCAAGGAAGTAATTGAGAAAAGAAAGATGCGAGTATCCCTGGGGTTGTGGGACGGTACACAACCGTATTATTCCATTAGCATAGATTATTATGTTGCCACAATTGACAGCGAATACCCGCATACCAGTTTATTTTACCTGCACTTATCGTTAACTAACGAACCCCTATTTGAGTTTAGCTATCGTAGTCAGGCATGATGACCTGCTAGCATGGTCATCCCTTACTTAAATCGTATTCAAATGAAATATAAATGTTCATGGCTACTACTAGAATTATACAATATTAAAGACGCAACCATTCTCATATCATATATATATATATATGTGTATATATATATATATGTATATATATATATATATATAGCGGCCACGTGTCTAGAGGTATTATTATTCTAATCTGTTCTATTAGGTATATCTTACGTGTAATTGGCTGTCAAAATTGTATTCGCAAGCAGCGGTTTAGAAAACGAACACACCAGAACATATCATGTATATGACACTTCTTAATGTTGTAAATATTTTGTTTTTGAATACATAATTCACGTCTATTTCGATTGCTTTGAAGATTTTAAAGAAAAAAACGGTCGGTTGTTAACACATTAATTCAATAAGACATAATATATAAAACATATATTTGTTTGGAATACTTACGTGGGACTTCACCGGGGGGACCTTGATGTCCGCTAGATCCATTCGCACCTTTGTAGCCTACTGGTCCGGTACTGCCCTGTGTAAAACGGAATTTAATAAAGAATTATTTACCTTAATATCTATCAAATGTTGCATCAATATACATCGGCGAAATGTCATTACATGATTGCACAATATATAAAGGAACAAATTGTATCGTTTGCACAACCAACAAAACATATTCAAACATAACAGTAAACAACAAAAGGAAAACTAAATTTTACAAGAGTATAATTATAATTGAATATTATTTAATCAAGAGAAACAATTTGTTTATCAAAATAATATATTTAGTACTGAATATAGATGCTTCCGTTTTGTCTGTCACGTTCGCCATATGGTATTATATATATATATATATATTTACATATATATATATATATATATATAATAGTATACCAACACAGATGCAATTGATTCACTGTGGACTTACTGTAGCGCCTGTTCGACCTCCCCCACGCCCAATCAACCCCCTAATTCCACTGGCTCCCTGAAATACAGAACAGAAACTCTCAGCAATGTACCTGCGATTGTTTGCTTAATACGTATTCCTATCTGTTATTGATCTGATTTCTGATTTGGGTTTGTAATAGCAACCATCCTTCATAAGTCGTGCGCCGTTCCATATAAATAATTACAGTATGTGTTGTAACATTACAATTACCTCGACATTGTATAGCATTACAATTACCTCGACATTGTATTCTCTCCGGTACAGGTTTGTGAATGTTAAACAAAATGCCAAACTAACAAATCAGTACGTTTCATTAAAAAATTAGTCTCTCATTCTGGACTCTATGTATGATATATTTACACTGGCATACTACATAACACTATCAGTTGACGTACCGTTGGTCCAAACCAGCCACGACGACCGGTCGAGCCCTACAAAAGAAACACGTTTTCAACTGGCGGTATTTTGTTATAACCATGCTCAACGCTTCGCTAGTACGAATTGGAAGACGTGCAGCGTAGAGCGACCTACATAAGAGAAACCGGATTTACAGTCGAGCGAACACCGATGATGTACGATCATCATAACTGTACGTAAGCACTATCATAACTACTTATGATCAGCACTGTCCGTTCTTAATCACTGACTTACTCTCAAGGAATACGACCATTTTAACATCCGCGGTCACATTTATCACTGCTACAATATTACGTACTCACCAATATCGTATCCATTTTATATTGAGATTGCACGTCTTATGTTTTGCCGGAATGACACTCAAGAACCTTAACTATCATGAATAATGTTATCGGAATAGTCATAATTAAATATATATATATATATATATACATATATATATATATATATATACCAAATCTTAATCCACTGCAGATATATATAGATATATGTATATATGCAATGGATTAGGATTCTGTATATATATAGATATATATATATATTGCTGCCATCTGCTGGGTTTTGCTGTTGATGTCTATCTGATACGATCGTAGTAAAGGGAGACAGTCTGATCCTCTACTCGGAATTAGCCAGCGTAGTAATTTCTAACAGGAAGTCTGCTGTGTTGAAAGTGGGAAGATGGGAAATTGTTGAACATCAATGGATATTGCCGTTAACTGAGCCCGCCTTGGCGATACTGTTTATAAAATTTGTTTTGAAACTGGGTGTCTTGTTTGCCATTTGAACATACTCCGGGGTCGTATCTTTCTAATTGCGAACGTTGTCTCGGACTTACTAGGCACAATTTAGCTAATGCAAAACTAGTAACAGACTGCCTCGTCTTAAATCGTGGCCGTACCATCCGTCCAGTTTCCCCCGTCAGTCCAGTGGCTCCTCTGGCACCTGTGTATCCCATTCGGCCTGTAGAACCAGTGTGCCCTGTCGCTCCTGTCGCCCCCGTGTCTCCGTATTGGTAGCCCCCAGTTGCTGCCACTACATTGGGACATGCATATTCAGAACTACTCACTGTGACGTGATTATACGACCTCTACACATGCACTAAAGGTGGCACTGAAAGAATGTACGTTCCATTTTTGATCATGATCTACGCACGCCGAAATGCATACACGCAAGCACCGCACATGTACGGACGCACGTATCTGTATTAATTTATAATTTCTGCATTTCAGCAAGACCTGTAATCAAATAAAATATGTTCAAATTTAGATAACCATCTATGAACATTATTTAATTAGAACTTTAAAAACGGTAAACAAAATAAAAATAAAATTCGTGCATTTCACGACCGGTGTCTTCCCTGCTACCCTCACCTTGTACAGCGACAACCAACGCAACCACATAGAGGACCTTCGCCATCGCAGCAACTAGCGGAGACAAACATAAACTGATAGACGGGAGCCGTTAGAGAAAGTTGAAAACGCACATGTGAACGATGTGGCAATGACGTATTGGTAATAAGATTGTGTGTTTGTCGCGTGCGAGCGTGGGTGCGTGCGTGCGTGTGTACGTGCGTGTATGCGTGTGTGTGTGTGTGTTTGTGTGTGTGTTTGTGTGTGTGAGTGTGTGTGTGTGTGTGTGTTTGTGTGTGTTTGTGTGTTTGTGTGTGTGTGTGTGTGTGTGTGTGTGTGTGTGTGTGTGTGTGTGTGTGTGTGTGTGTGTGTGTGTGTGTGTGTGTGTGTGTGTGTGTGTGTGTGTGTGTGTGTGTGTGTGTGTGTGTGTGTGTATGTGTGTTAGTATGTTTGCGTATGTGTGTGCGCGTATGTGCGTGTGTGCGTGTGTGTGTATGGATACGTGTGCATGCGTGCGTGCACGTGTGAATAACTGTGTATGTGCGTGCGTGCATGTGTGCGTACGTGCGTGCGTGTGTGTGTGCGTGCGTGCGTGCGTACGTGCGTCTGTGTGTATGAACCTGTGCGTATATCTCTATACAGCCCAACTCTGCTCGAAATCCCAGTGAAAGACAACACGTACATACCGTCAACCGCACGACGCGCAGCAGAAGATGTGTCAAAATACTTTACGTTCCCCGCCAGTGTCCGTTGTGTCTTCTTTGGAGTGTTCTGTCAACCGTGAAGCTGTCACGAAGTCACAATGAGTGGCGATGGTCGACCTCTCTGACCGGTGCTGCGGTGTGTCATCGTATGGTACTGTTAGACCGTTTAGACAAGCAATACATCAAGTATATATGTCTACGACTATTGTTGTCTACATCCTGTTCTGTGCGTGAATGTTATAAACAACACTTTCCAAAGGCTGCGCTGTACTCGAATATAATGCTACCATAACTATGGAAATATTGCGCAATAAACAAATTCCGAGGATAGAAACTGTGGTAGTCATCTTTTAATTAGGATCACCAAATGACATGCTTTTGCTACTTTTAGAGAATAGTTCTTGTACGGAAATGCACCAAGCATTTCATCATTGCACTTGAATGCACATTTAAATCCTATACATTCTAATTTTAGCATTAACAAGCCGAATAATGCACCAAGCCAGATCCGTATATGCAAGACAATTTCAACATTGCTTCTGCGGCATAATTAATAAATCTTTTTGAATTTCAATTTCGTTACCGTATCGGTTATTTTCCGTCACCTTTATTAATTCCATTAGTGACACCGTGACCTAATCTTGCCTTCCGTTTGTGACAGCTAAGCATTCTAGCCAGTGAC
The DNA here is from genome assembly GCA_963995525.1 of Escarpia spicata. Lineage (NCBI taxonomy): Eukaryota > Metazoa > Annelida > Polychaeta > Sabellida > Siboglinidae > Escarpia > Escarpia spicata. Next base: position 50,788,967 of record OZ023212.1, read on the forward strand.
GTAGACGTCAACTGCCCCAGTGGCCTACCTCTTATACTGCGTTCCCATCACCGCGTGTACACCGTGAATACGACTTCGCAACCCCTACTTGACCCAGTTGCATGCATTTACAAGTAGTGAACTGGAGGAGCTCGTGGACTTTCCTGTTCGCCAAGTCGTGTCTACGATTTACACAAATTGACTGGAACGCAGCATTAATCACCTACCACACCACTCCTTTGAAGACGCAAACGGGGCTGCGTGTTAACGGGCCGTAATTCACGAAACGTTCAACGGGCGCCATACTGAAACTATTTTTACCCCGCAGGTTTTTTCACTGCAAAGGTGCGACGTACTTTGATTGTGTGCTGCTGAGCCTACCAGAATTTACGGCTAGGATGACAGTTTGCGGGTGTTATTCTCTAAGTCGATACCACTACTTGCGGTGTTTGGCTGCGCGGTAAACCGGGGTCATCCATTCACTGTAATTTCTCGGTGCGTTTACAGTAGCCGTTTTGGGAGGCAGTGAAGTCGGTCGGCTGTCAGATCGGGTGAGTGCATAGCGGGACTTTTATGTGTAAATATTATGATGAAACACTTGCATAGAAACGGGGAACACCTCGATTTTGCTGTGATAACTATGCTTTGTATTGTTGTCAATATTTGATACCTCAGTCATTCCACATTGCCAAAGGCATATTGACGTTCTAAAATGTATTGCAGTCTGCGCCGCTGCGGCCACTGTGGCAGCGCGTTACGCCGACGAGCTCTTCAAATAAACGATAAACAGAGTACACAATAGAAAAGCTTCAACTTGTGCATGTGCTCGCTAAGCAGACGAGTCTTTCATTCAATGAGCGTCAATTGCTTGGTATACGGCAATATACATTGTCAACGTAACCCGCACGCGAAGAGAATACCATGTTGTTTTCAGAATTCGGGAAAATAAAACGGACATTTTTCTTCTCTTTTTCTGAGGGTATCGCTTGTTAAGCGAATGTGCGTTTCTCCAATCAGAACAATATATCTGTGTAACCGAACATCGTAACTTATAATATCATTGAATTGGTGTGATTAACAATAATATGTTCTATTGAAAATTAGGTGTCGACTTACTAAAAATCTATAATTTATACAACGATGTAAACCAACATATTAAAGAAACACACGCATAGAGCAGCATTGTACTAATTTCATATATTATGTAATCAATTTGCATACCAGGAGTAAACACACAGGTTTTGCATTGCAGTTGCCGTGATGGCGAAGAAACTATGTATGATCGTGTTACTTGCCCTTCTGCACGGTGAGACTGGTTCCCGTTGAAGATAATAGAATAACATGTTACTATCCGAATCCACACTCACTTTTCATTCCTCACACTATCAGTTCACGCGATGTGAAATAAATGCACGCTACGCAGAAACACAGAAATTGTTTAGAACATGTGTACATTTCACACGATGTTGTTGAACTTTGTTTTTCAACTGCCAATACACTACAGTTTAACGTACAC
>OZ023212.1:50790661-50941514 GCA_963995525.1 Escarpia spicata
CTCTCTCTCTCTCTTCTCTTACATCTCTCGCTCTCTCTCCCCCTCTCTCTCCCTCTCTCTCTCTTCTCTCTCTCTCTCTCTCTCTCTCTCTCTCTCTCTCTCTCTCTCTCTCTCTCTCTCTCTCTCTCTCTCTCTCTCTCCTCTCTCTCTCTCTCTCTCTCTCTCTCTCTCTCTCTCTCTCTCTCTCTTCTCTCTCTCTCTCTCTCTCTCTCTCTCTCTCTCTCTCTCTCTCTCTCTCTCTCTCTCTCTCTCTCTCTCTCTCTCTCCTCTCTCTCTCTCTCTCTCTCTCTCTCTCTCTCTCTCTCTCTCTCTCTCTCTCTCTCTCTCTCCTCTCTCTCTCTCTCTCTCTCTCTCTCTCTCTCTCTTCTCTCTCTCTCTCTCTCTCTCTCTCTCTCTCTCTCTCTCTCTCTCTCTCTCTCTCTCTCTCTCTCTCTCTCTCTCTCTCTCTCTCTCTCTCTCTCTCTCTCTCTCTCTCTCTCTCTCTCTCTCTCTCTCTCTCTCTCTCTCTCTCTCTCTCTCTCTCTCTCTCTGACTTTCACACACGCAAACATATACACGTACACACGGTATTGTTAGTTTAACGAACTGAGACTAAGATAACTTAGCAGTGTGTGACCATTGGAGCAGATAATTCGAAGTATCGTTCAAATGGTGATGCCAGCGTGACATTTGGCATGAATATTCACATTGGCCCATTATTTAAATCTAATCGATGAGTCAATGCTTCTTTTTCTTCTTCTTCTTCTTCTTCTCTTTCCCCTTGCTTCCTTACGTGGTGGGGTCCATGTCACGCAGTTGCATCTTTAGCTTGTCTTTCTTTGACCCTACATATATGTATGTTGTCCGCCATGACCCTCCATTCTTGGTTGTTTACACCTGTTTTCTTAAGGTATATTGTAATGCTGTCGTTCCATCTCAGCTTTGGTCTTCCTTTTCATCATTTGCCACCTTCTTCTGCTTTCCATGCTCTGTTTAACAGTCTGGCTTCGTTTATTCTTTGCATGTGTCCTGACCATCTCATTTTGTTTTAAATGATTTTCTTCTTTAACTGTTTTTTATGCAAATATTTTCTCTCAGTTGCGTCATCTTCGACGAGTCAATTCAAAATAAAAAAAACAGCTGCCATTTTGTCTTTAAAATGGCCGCAATGTTTTCAAATAATTTTGTTTCAATATTAATATTTTGTGTTTTAATTTATTTGCAGGCCAATTTAAAGTCATGTTTTTGTGAATTCCAGATATACTTGAGCACCCAAGATGGATGTTATTTTGTCAAAAAACTGACAACCTTTTGCTTCTGTTTGCAGACGTCTTAAGTCGTACAGGCGCGTACTGGGGGTACACAACATCACCGTCCTGGCAGTATACATACCGCGGTATCACGGGAGCCCGCGGCCGGACAGGCAGTCGAGGCAAAATGGGTCGAACGGTAAGCAGCAGAATCTGCTTAAAAACGATCGCAAAAAGTGCAAAAGGTAGCTTTGCATACCCAAAAGAATACACACACAAACACACAAACAAACAAACATACACATGCACATGCACACACACACACACAAACACACACTCACACAGACATACACATACACACAGCCACACACACACACACACAAGTAGTATATAGGAGACACACAGGCACGCCCCGCCCCCTTTTAGGCCTCGCTCTATGCATAAAAAACGTCCTTATCTTTTTCGGGAACATACTTATAAAAAAAAGATCAAAGGATTTTGGTGACACTAAACGTTTTCGGGAACATACTTATAAAAAACGTGATTGATGGCCTGTCACTTTTGATTGATGACCCTCCCCTTTTGAGGCGCCACCTAACGGTTATCCCAGTGACTATTTTAACTCTATCGGTCAACGTAGGACCTACCAAATATAGCGTCCGTAGTTACGTCGTCGTATATAACCGAGATAAAACCACTCATAGACGCCGGCGCCGGATTAGCTCTCCTGGGAGAGCGTTCGACTAGGGATCGCAAGATTCCGGGTCCGAATCCGGACGTCGGCCCTCTTTTTAGATGCGCCATCTAGCGGCGGCGGCGGCGGCTCTATATAAGCGGTGTCGGTAGCGGGTTATCGGTAGTCATGGCTCCTATAAAGTTTGGCGGCTCGCGCTCATTCCTGTCGAATATGTACGCGAGCCGATTGACGGCGTACGGTCGGGGCTTCCGATCCGTCGAGCAAGCCTATCAGTATAGGAAAGCGATATTCAAGGAAGACCTCGAATGCGCCACGTGTATCAAAAGAGCGCGATCGCCCTATTTAACGAAACGACTCAGTTACGGAATTCGAAAAAAGAGAACGGGAACCGAATGGAACGCCGTTAGGGTCGCGTGTATGAAGGGGCTGTTGATGAGTAAGTTTGACTATTGGCCACCGGGGACGCCGAATTGGTGGAATGGGTACCGAGTAGGAAGGGTTTCTGGGGTACCAGGATCGGGGACGTTGCGGGGGAGAACAAGCTCGGTAAACTGTTGATGGAGGTGCGCGACGCTTATAAAGACGCGTAAAAAGCGATAGCCAGTATCAGTCGTGAAAATGGGCGGACCGCTGTTGAAGCATCCGTTTACGTGTATAGTATCCGGTCCTACGGGATGCGGTAAGACGACGTTCGTCGACCGTCTGATACGACACGCTATGATTGATCCACCGCCCGAAAAAATCCTGTGGTGCTACGGGCAGTGGCAGACCGCCTACGCGTCTATGTCTCCGAAAATAGACTTCGTAGACGGCCTGCCGGCTACGACACATTTAGACGGTAAAAAGAGGACGCTTTTAGTACTCGACGACCTCATGGAGGAGACCGATAGCGGAGGGACGGCACTGTTTACTAAAAAAAGTCATCATTTTAATACGTCGGTCGTACAACTCCGACAGAACATGTTTCCGAAAGGGAAAGAAAACCGTACAATCAGCCTGAACGCCCAATACTTAGCGCTATTCAAGAACCCCCGAGACGCCGGTCAAGTAGGTCACCTAGCGAAACAGATGTACCCGGGAAAGGTCAACTACATGATAGAGGCTTTCAAAGACGCGACGTCGGCGGCGTACGGCTATATCTTCGTGGATCTGAAACAGGAAACGGAAGAGTATATGCGCCTACGTACGTGTATATTTCCAGACGACCCCCTTGAGTACGTCTATGTACGGAAGGGTGGCCGACTATAAGTAGAGAGGGACGTCGCCGCGTACGCTTATTAGTCGTTATGACGGGACGACGCACGGTGGTAGCGGCGAAGCGACGACCAAAGGTGGCGCCGACGGTGTCGGAGCAACGCGTGAAGAGACACATTTTCGCCCTGCAGCTGTTGGATAGACATAAGCCGAACATCGAACTGCGAAAAGCCGTGCTCGCCCACTCGGAGGTCGGTCTCATATGTAGTCTGTGCGATTGCGCGTACAATATTCTGAGAGGGAACGTGAAGGTGTCGCCGAAGCAGAAACGCGTGTTGACGAAATACAGAGATCACCTGCGTGACCTGGTCAATAAACGAATTCCGGTGAAGCGGAAGCGAGCCATCTTGCAAACGGAGGCGGGTGGCTTTCTGACGGCCCTGCTAGCACCGTTAGCGAGCACCGTTCTCCTGCCACTACTCAAACAGGTCATCGGGGGGTAATTGATGCAGTACGCAAAGAAGATGGCGTTGGTCGACCCGCGATTGGTGGAACACCTCCTTCCACCACCACAGCCGTCGAGCAGCACGTCCCGATCACAGGTGCTGAGTAGCCTGGACAGCGACATGAAGGACATTCTAGAGCGATCGGATTTATCCGAACGCGATAAGGTGGCGTCGTACAATCAACTGCTGTGTCGCTACAACACTATAGAGGCGGCTCGAGCGGCGCAACCGGTACGCGTGTCGATGGTCAACGCCGACAGCGGCGAGATACAGCCGCAGCCCGCGGCGGTGGCGCCATCGTCGGAGGCCGTACAGCGCGAAATCGTAGCCAGCATGCCGAAAACGCTGAAAGGGAAGGCGAGTCTGCTTATCGCGAAAATGAAAGCCGATTCGTTGTGTCGATGGAACGACCGCGGCGAATTCGTCTACGACGGTAAAAGGATCGCGGTGAGTAACATGGTCGATCTAGTGAACGATCTCATGCGAACGAGAACGAAGACGATACAGCCCCTAGGATGGCGAGAGTTCGGGTTGCGCCTGAAGGGTATGAACATTCCTATGGAGTTCGTCGGCAACCCGCTCTATAGGGAGTACATGGAGCGGCGGTGGCGGCGCCAAAGAGAAGAGGAGTCGGAGGAGTCGGCGGTCAGTTCAGCGGGGAAGGCGGCACGAAGACGACGTACGGGCTCTAGAAAGAGACAACGAGCGTTGGACGTCGTGACGTGGGAATCGGTGTGACGATGCCGACACAACGAACGGCCATCGTCGTCGTCGGTCTCGTCATCACGGTTATCGCTCTCTATATAATATTCGTCATTCATTGGTCGTCGTCGTCGTCGTCATCATAGTGTCCGGGTGGAGTCGTCGTCGTCGTCCAAAACGAAACCTTCGACGACGACCTGAATGAACTCTACTTCGATCCGAAACAGGCGGGGAGTTACGGAGGCGTCGACGCGTTGCACCGGGCGTCAAAGGGGGGACGACGACGACCGGCCGTCGAGAGGTGGCTAGCGGCGCAGGACGCCTATACCCTACACAAACCGTTTAAACGACGTTTCAAACGACGTTGCGTCATCGTGGGCGGTCAAAACCAGCAGTGACAAGCCGATCTGCTCGACTTGACTAGGCAGAAAAAACACAACGACGGTATAACATTCCTATTGACGGTCATCGACGTGTTTTCGAAGCGGGCGTGGTGCGTTCCGTTGAAGAGTAAGTCCGGCGCGTCGCTCGTCGCGGTCTTCGCGCGTCTGCTGAGCGGCGCGCAGCCGCCGCCGAACGCGCTGCAGACCAATAAGGGGACCGAGTTTCTGAACCGACCCTTACAAACATTCCTAAAGAGTCACGGCGTTCATCATTTCGTGACGCATAATGAGGAGACTAAAGCGAGCGTCGTGGAACGATTCAATCGGACTTTGAAGACGCGCATGTGGCGTTATTTTACGAAACACGAGACGCTGCACTACGTAGAGGCGTTACCGGATTTCGTGCATTCGTACAACAACGCCTATCATCGAAGCATCGGTAGGACGCCGGCGAGCGTCGACGCGACGAATCAGGAGGACGTATGGCAACGCCTGTACGGAGGCGGCGGCGGCGGCCGGCGGAAAAAAAAAACTGTGCGAGGGAGATCGCGTGCGTATCATTAAGACGAGGGATCAATTCAAAAAAGGATACATGGCTAACTGGAGCGAGGAGCTCTTCACGAGGCGCACCCGTCCGAACCGCCCGTTTATCGCCTGAAGGACGACGCCGGGACGCCGGTAGAGGGCGCCTTCTACGAACCGGAACTACAACGCGTAGTCGTTCCGAAGGACAAACTGTATCGCGTGCAGGCGGTACTGCGTCGGCGTCGTCGTCGTGGCGGCGGGTCGGAGGCGTTCGTAAAATGGAGCGGTTATCCGGCCTCCTTCAATAGTTGGATCGACGCCGAGTCGCTCGTGGACCTATAATAGCGCGGCGGCATGCGTTGGACGCGCCACGAGGAATGCTGGCGGCTGCACGAGTCGTGCTTATGCAGGGGAACTTCGCTCCTCCCGTATAAGGGGCCCTGCTTTAGCCGCAGACCGCAGTGGCGCAATGACGATCGACGAGGCGACGAGGGACAAGCAGAAGAAGAAGAAGAAGACTACCAACGATGACTCCGTCGACGGCGCTACTGGTTCAGAGCAGCCGACAAAGACTACCAACGAGGACTCCGTCGACGCCGCCGAGAACGCCGACGACACCACCGTCCACGAATCCGTTCCATGGCGGCTCTGCGATAACGAATGCCCAAAGGCCGAAATCGTATTCCTCTGTCAGGTCATCGTCCTGTACTTCGTCATCGCCGTTAGTATATACAATCTGACGCGGGGTCAAGGCGACTCCAACCTGTGGACGGCGCTGTTGAGCAGCTGTCTCGGTTACCTCCTCCCGAGTCCGTCTATGAGCGGCGGCGGTCGACGACGACGACACGACGATGGCGGTATCGTCTGACTTTTACCTGACGCTACCGAGCAACGCGTCTATGAAGCGGCACACCGAAAATACGTTGACGCACTACATCACGACGCTGCCGCGACGTTTCGACCTGCCTGGAGGAGAATGGGAATGCGGACTGGTGACGCTACAGTACACGCACACGTGGTACAACGTGAGAGAGGCGGACGCCACCTTCTACCTGTCGGCCCCGCGGGGCGAGCCGGGTCTTTACACGACCATGGACGGTATCGAGGTATACCGACAGGTTACGATTACTCACGGTTTCTTAGACAACGTTTACGTGCTGCTGCGCGAGATCAACGAGGCGCTAATGAAATTGTGCACTGATAATGTCAAGGTGCGTCTAGAGTACAGCGGCGTCTCTAACAAAATGACGCTGCGTATGTCGTCGGGTGTCACCTTTACCCTACCCGATACGAGCCGTCTGAAGAGCGTGCTAGGTTTCCATAACAACGTTATCGTGAGTCCCCCGATGATGGGCCCCGAAACGGAAGTCGTTATCGAGACCAGCCCCGCCGCGTACACGTACGCGTACGAAGGTCACAATATGGTGGATATGAAGGCGGGCGTCGACACCCTGTACGTGTACACGGATCTCGTGGAATCGCGCGTCGTCGGTGACGTGTACGCGCCGCTCCTTCGAAACATCGCCGTCTTCGGTACGAACGTTAGCGTTATTTCGGAAACGTTCGACCGCGTCCAATACGTGAAGCTGCTGCGGCATCAATTCGATACGATCGAGGTCGATATAAGAGACGATCGCGGTCAACCGATACCATTCGAACGGGGGAAGCTAGTGGCGACGCTTCACATCAGACGCTGTAAATCGAGATTGTTTTAACCATGCCGACGACGAACCCGTACGAGGACTACTACGTTCGACAGGTCGGCGGTCAACTGCCGGTCTTCGTCGGTGGTCGGGGTCAACGAGGACACGGTCTGGGTAATATTTTCGGGAGCCTGTTTCGAAGCGTCATGCCGCTTTTTAAGAGAGGCGCCATGGCGTTGGGAAAACGCGCGCTCAAAACCGGCGTGCACGTGGCGCGGGACGTCGTCGCCGGCGGCAATCTGAAAGCGTCGATAAAACGACGCGCGAAGGAGGCCGGCGTCGATCTTCTCGACGGCCAATTGAAAGGGCCGGCGCTGAAGAGGAGGAAAAAAGTGCCTATAAAGAAGCCGCGTCGAACGGCGACGACCGTCAGTAAACGGAAGAGAGGGCGTCGACCGGTCGATATATTCGACGCGTAACGATGGCGTTCATGAATACAGCGTGCGAGGGCGTGAAGGACGAACTGGACCTGTTCACCGGACCGATGACGTAGAAGAGCATCGAGAGCAGTCAGTGGACCGTCTACCAACCGCTGACGGCTCTCGACGCCGGCGGCCCTATCGAGTTCCTCATTCCAGGGTCGGGTAACGACTATACGGACCTGGCGAGCCTTCAAACGTTCGTCCGCTTCAAAGTAGTTCAGGGGGACGGCACCGATCTGGCGGCCGGCACCAACGTGGCGCCGGTCAACAATTTCCTCCATTCGATGTTCAGTCAAATCGACGTGTCGCTGAACGGTACGCTCGTGACGCCGTCGACCAATACGTACGCGTACCGGGCCTACATCGAGACCCTGCTGAGTTACGGTAGCGACGCGAAAAGATCGCATCTCACGGGGTCTTTGTGGTACAAAGACAGCGCTGGACACATGAACGCGCGCGGGGCCGACAACACCGGGTTCGTAGCGCGGCGCGACCTGACGGCGTCCAGCGCAGAGGTGGAGATGATGGGACGCCTGCACGTCGACGCGTTTATGCTAAACCTCCTCCTACAGAGCGGTATCGACAAGAAAATACGCATGGTCCTCTCGATGGACGCCTTCGCCCTCATGGGCCCGGCTGCCGCGCCGGGGTGGCGTATCGTGATACGCTCGATTTGCCTGTACGTACGAAAAGTGAAGTTGAACCCGGAAGTCCAGCTGGGTCACATCAAAGCGTGGACTTTGGGAACGGCTAAGTTCCCGATGCGCCGCGTCGACTGCAAGTCGTTCTCGATAACGGCGGGTGCGCTATCGCACACGCACGAGAACATGTATATGGGTGCGATTCCGAAACGCCTAATACTGATGATGATCGACAACGCCGCCTATAACGGAGACTACACTAGAAATCCGTTCGACGCGCGGCACAACGACATAAACTTCCTCGCGCTCATCGTCGACGGACGTCAGGTGCCGAGCAAGCCGCTGCAGCCGGACTTCCCGCACCACCAGCATCCGAAGCTACATGAATCTCTTCGAGGCCACCTGAAAGGCGGGCGAGGACGAGGGGAACGACATATCGCGCTCGGACTTCAAAGACGGCTACACCGTCTTCGCTTTCGACCTGACCCCCGACTGTTGCGACGGGGACCATTTCAACGTCGTGCGTCAGGGGACCGTGGGCGCTGAAATGCAGTTCACGACGCCGCTAGCCCGACCGATGAACGTCGTCGTGTACGCGGAATTCGAGACGGTGATGGAGATCGACAAGACCCGGAACGTCCTGTACGACTGTACGTCGTAACCACTATGGATACGTTCCAACTGATGCGTCGGCTGGAACGCGACGCATACGCTAAACGCATCGTCGTCGGCGTCGTGCCTAAAGACGCGCTACTTACCACCGCCGCCGCCACTTACCCGATGGCCTTCGTGTGCAATACCGACGACGGCGGCGAACCGGGGGAGCACTGGGTGGCCGTCTACGTCTACCAGCGAGGCGTCGGCGAGTACGTCGATTCGTACGGTCTGCCGCCGCTGCACGCCGACTTCCGCGCCTTCCTGCACCGTCACTGCGACGACGCGTGGACGTACAACGACAAGCGGTTGCAGAGCGTCGTCTCTAACGTGTGCGGACAATATTGCGTCGCCTACCTACTCCTCCGATGTCGCGGCATGCCGTTGACGTCGTTCCAGAACCTATTCGGCACCAATCGGGTGGACAATGACTGTCTCGTATTCGATTGGCTAAAGCCATTGCATTAACGCTTCGCTTTGATGTGTATAGTAGTAGTAATAAAAAAACGATGACAAAAATTGTTTTATTACCCTACACTACATACATACATACATACAGAACCATACCCCTAGGCGGCCCCCCACCCCACCCCTAGGTTAGGTTAGGCGAGTTAGACGAGTTAGTTGTTGTTGTTATACGAGTTAGACGAGTATCGGTGCCGTGGTGACGCCGTCGTCGAGCATTCGGCGTTTAGCGTAGAAGTAGCTCAACGCCGCGCGCTCTTGAACGTACGTCAACACGGACGAGTCTTTCACCTGGAAGCCGCGGTTCCAGCCGACGCTGCTACGTCGGTCGCGCAGTACGGCAGGGAAAGTGTTCTCGTCGATGTCGGCGTTCTGACATTTGCTCAGACCCTTCGTGCTGAACTTCGCGCCGTTGTCGCCGCCGAAGCAGTAGTACGTCTTGCTGCACAGCGCCACGATTCCGTCGCCGCGCCACTCTTCTTTGAAGAGACCCGGCGTACGATGATCGAACAGACATCGGCGCGCGCAGCAGTCGCCGCCCTCCCACGCCAGTCCGGCGACGCGACATCGTACGTACGCGTCCACGTGCGCATCGGCAGGAAACCAGAGCGAAAAATTCCGGAAGTAGTGTTCGCGCAGCGCTTCCGGTACGAGCGCGTCGATGTCGTGCCCGCTAGGGCTATGTTCGCCGAGTCGGTGTCCATAGCGCAGTACTGGAAGAGCGGACGGGGAATGTAGGCGTCAACGAAATCGTAGTAGAACTCGAGCATTCTCAATTTCGCGTATTGATACACGAAATAGCCGATTTGGATAGGTAGGCCGTAGACGACGTTGCGCTTATTCAGCGCCACCTCGTACAGTTCGTCGTCGACGACGACATCGAGTTGCCTGAAGCGACGGTTGTTGACGAGTTGCGAGGCACCGATCGGCGTGGCGTACTTGATATCCCGGTGCCGATCGACGCGCGTAATCGTTTTCCCGTACGAAATGTTGCCGAGTAGTTTAAAGGTGTCGGCGATGATCGATTTGTCGGGGTCGACGTCGCCCTCGCGTCGCGCCGTCGGCACCGTGTCGCCGAAGCGGCGAAAGCACGCGATCGGCGTATACTCGATCACCTGGTAGATGCGCGCGACGACGAGCCCGTGCTCCAGATACCAGCGTAGGAGGGGCGTGGCGAGCACGATCGCCGTGCCGAAGTAGCTACTGACGAGCGGCCGTTGAGGTCGGGTGAGTAGGTCGTGCGACTCGGCGTAGCGGCGCATGAACGGGCTGAGGTCGTCGCGCGTGATATCGACGTTCTTGAACACGGGCTGCATTTCGGCGAACTTGGCGCGCAGCGCTTCCGGCACGGCGATATCGCACTGCACGAGGCCGAACAGAGAGCCGTCGCGTACACCCTCCAGTATCGTCGAGCGCGTACACCGCCCCGCTGATGGTTGCCATCGTGACGCGTCGGGCGGTGTCGGCACCGCGGGGGCCGCACGGTTCGCCACAGGCACTCCCACATTTCGTCGACGACGTGGACGTGGCGGCGTAGTTAGGCCGTCACGGCGATCGTCTCGGCGTACAGCGTCGTTATCGGTCGACCGTTGACGACGTTCGTCGTCACGTGCGTCTGGCACGTCTGGCAGCCGTGGAAGTAGCAGCCGTGAAATTGATACTCCGTTCGCGTGGCGGCGCACCAACCGTCGACTCGGTACTTGCCGACGCGCTTCTCGCGTCCGTTCAACTGGTGCGTATACGAGTGTCGGTCCGCTCAGCCTCGTACGTCAACCACTCCACGGCCATACGACCGTAGCGGTGCACGCGCTCCGCTCGAAAGCCGTTCTCGGCGCGTCGGCGCGTGTACCAACCCGTCGGCATCTCCCGCATCATCGCCGATAGATAGAGGCCGTTCGCGTCATAGCCTACTATCGAACGACACGGGTTGCAGCCTCGAGTCGACGTCACGCCGGCCTCGTGATGACGCGCGAAGATGATCGATGGGCCGCCGACGATCTGCGACTGCAGTAGGCGGTGCAGGTCTTTGTTCGGTTCGTTGAACAGGGAGAAATGGATTGACAGCGGCAGGTCGTTGAATAGGTACAACAACGTCAATCCCGGTACGCTGATGACGTCCTTGAACATGTCGATCCGCTGGCGGCGATAGAAGTCGAACTGTCGCTCGAGGGCCTCGAGAAACGGCGCCACATCTCGGTTATTATACCAGATTAGAAAATCGCGCATCGTCGTCATGCGTTCGTCACGCCACGCCGTCGCACAAATTTCGTACGCCTCCGCGGAGATTCCCTCGCGTTTCAGGTGGCTGTAGAAAGTTTCGCGCGGCGGCAGGACGGTCTCGTCCAGGCGCGTCAACGCGTCGATATACTCGTACGGAAAGTAACCCTTCGTCGCCGCGCAGCCGTACGCTTTCAGATAGCGCTCGTAGCTGACACCGGGCGCGAGGTAATTAGATATATCGAGGAATTTCAACGTCGACGTCGTCAGGCCCATGTAATTGTTCTGTCGTTTAATGGTGAACGCCGACCATGTGTGCTCCGCGTCGTCGGTTATGAGCAGTGGGGTCAAGTACTTTTTGACGACATTCAAATCGTACTTACCGCTGTTGAAACCCAGTACGGGCATTTGACGAAGATGCGTCCACAGGCGGTCGGCGAGTGCGGCGTACGGTGACGCATCGTCGTCTTCGCCGCCATTCGTCGTCGAGCGCGTCGAGCGCCACGAAGACCGCGTCATAGCGGGGGCGAAGAGCCGCGCACGCCGCCGCGTTCACGGCTTCCAGGTCGTCGATGAGGCGGCGCGATAGTTCGGCCGAATCACCGGTCGTGACGTAACAGCGCGCCGCTTCGTGTCCGGGCACGTTCGACGCGATGATCACGCTGAGCAGTTCGTGTCGCGCTAGCCACCGGCATTTGTCGGTATCCGGCGGCAGATCGTTGGCGGCAAAATAGCATTCAAAATCGAAGGTCGCGCGGTACGGATAGTAGCGCAGGTCGTCGCCGCCGACGTCGATGCCTTCGTCGTCGAGCCGTTGAAACACGGACGGCATCCGTCAGTAGACGCCGCTGGGAAACACGTGACGAACGCCACCTTCGCACGTCGCTTCGTGACGTCGTAAATCCAACGGGTACCGCCAGAGGGAGTTGCCGCATTTCGAGCACTTGTACGTTTTCGCGTACGCGCGCAGGTCGGTTATGTACGAGAAGTGCGTCTCGTACAGGTTGACGTTCAGGGTCGTGGGGTGCTTTTCGAGCGACCGACGGACTAGTTCGGCGGCGCCGGCCTCCGTCAGTCGATAGTCGGCGACGTTGATGCCGAAAACCGACTCCACGCGTTCCAGTTCGTTCAGGCGCACGCCGTTCGACGTCGTCGAAGCGTAGCGCGCGTGCAGTCGTTTAGCGACTCTCGTTAAACGGGTCGAATTTATTCTCGGGTCGCCACGTTGTCGACCGCCTTGCCGGTGGAGACCGATGCACCGGAAGAGGCATAGATGGTCGCCGTAGGGCGTGCCCCGATGATCGTTCGTCAACGTCGCTAAGTGCTTGTTGTTGCGCACGTAGGCTGGGAGCGCGGTGCCAACGCACCCGATAGGATGGTTTAGGATAGCGTTCGATACGAGCTCGACCACCCACCCCGAATCGGGACGCTGCGCGATGACGTACTGTAGTACGTCGGTCGTGCGCACGACGTCGAGGAATCGTTCGACGGAACGGCTATCGGTAACGAGGCCGGGCGTTTCGAGGAGGCGACCGCAGCAGTTACAGGACGAATCAAAATAGCGGTAACGACCCAACACCTTGTGGCGTAACACGAAACCATAGCTCACGTTAATTTTAAACGCGTTCTTTTGTTCGCGAAACATAACCCTCAGACGCGGTTCGAGCACCCGCGTACTCGTACAGGCGATCATTCGATAGTTGTCTCGGGACTGTGCGGTACCGCGCGCTATCGACGTCTCTATGCTACGTCGATGTTCGTCCACGACGCGCTGTAGAGCGTCGTTGTCGACCGGTGGTGGTGCATTGGGACCGTCGGGAGGTGGCGACACCTCCCGACGACCGCATATATCCCTCAGGTGTCGTAGTATAACGGCGCGCGTACTGTACCTTGCGCCGCATTTCGGACACTCTCGTCTTTTTACGCATAGCGCGTTATCCCCGCATCGTTTCGAACTCTTCGCGAGTCTCTCTAACGTCGATTGTTTCGCGAAATAAGTACCGCATTTCGGACATTGCCATCTAGTAGGAGTCGGCATACTTTTGGCTGCTACTTTTTCGAGCACCACTTTTATAACAGGGTGCTGCGGTGGTGGATGTTGTAGGGACATGCGCATTGCTATGTGACGTGTGGACATGCGCAGTGGTGCGTTAAGTAACATGGGGTGGTGGTGGGTCGACCCTAATGTTGTGGTGTGGTGTGGTGTTTTGTTAAGTAACTCGGAAACGGAACGTACTTTTTCAACGTTTTATTAAGCGTACCGTACAAGGTTTTCTTCCTATTAGCAAAAGCGCAATTTTATTAAAACAAGCGCTTAATTTTTTTAATAAATCGACAAAGCAACTTTTCTAGCAGTAATGTTCAAGTGTTCATGCGGCTTAGCGGCCGCTTCGGCACTGGATGTACACGTGAACGGCCGATTCTAGTAGAACACTGTTGACGAAATCGCGCCAGTCCGTGCTTAGCAGCCAGTCCGACAAGAACTGGACCAGATAGAGTTCCCCCGCTCGTCCCGGGTGCTGACCGGTCGCCTTAACGTGCAGTAGACGCACGAGACGCGTGAAGGTCGGTATCAACGATTGATATAGACACGTGTCCAACACGGCGTTGAAGTGTCGCGTGACGAGGTCAGAAGCGTTGTCGTAGCACTGCGTGTACACACGAGTCGGCCGACTCGCACGATAGCCGACCATATGTACGTATGGGCAGCCTTCATTGACCTCGCACACGCCGCATCGTTCGCGCGCCTTCTGCAGAATCGTCTCAGCGAGTTTCATGCCGCTCATAGCGGCAGGCCAACTGACCCCGACCCGTCGCGACGACTTGACGTTGTATCACTTCCGGCGGTGCTGGCGACGGCGCGTGCATGTCGTCGTACGTCGGCGGTTCGATGTGTAGTACGCAAAGCGCCTCCTCGATGATAACGTCCAACTCATTATCGCTACGCACGCACCCCTACAGCATAAAACATGTCCTACTAAGCTTCACTATCAGCCTTACGCATTATAATTATCTCGCTGTAGCGGTACATTATCGTCCATCGGTGTTTGTACGAACGCCTCCGCATACAGTTTTGCACGCACCGCATTGTCGTAGTTCAGTAGAAGTCTCTCGAACCCGGCTACCTCAGCGGCGTTTTCACGTTCAAGCCGTTCCGCCCTCTACAAATACACACATGATTAGTCCGCCGCCCCTTTTTTTAGCAACACGACCCAGAAGCACAGCGTCTATCGTCTCACTATGCGCTACTTCCCGGTCCAGCAGTGTTTGTACGAACGCGGCAACCTCCGCATACCTTGCACGCATCCTCTCGTTGTTCGCTAACATGTCCAGCAGCACGCGCCGGACCTCCTACAGAAGAAAAATTGTCATGCTTTATCGCCGCTTCGTAAGCTGAGCACAATGCAATTATATAATTTTCGGCTATCTCGTCTAGTAGGCGCGCAGATTCGTCACTCGTCGGTTTACGCGTCAACAACGATACCAACAGTGGGCACTCCTACACAAACAACACAAGAAAACACTTTAGGCATCATCGGCGTCGTCGTCGTCGTCGTCGTCGTATCTCTTCAGCGTACGCACCGTATAAGACGGCTCGCCTTACCACGTCGTCTTACGCACACTGAGCTCCACTCTCGTGCCTGTTAATTCCAGCACAGTATCACGCAGTTCCTCCTCACTTAATTCCTCCAAGTAGTCGGCCCTGTACTCAACTAGATTAGCCATTTGCGTGTCAAACAGCGTTAGCCAAAGCTCATCTTCGTCGGCATCGCCATCTCGCACCATAACGCGCAACGCAAAGAAATTCTTCCCCTCCCCCTGCTCACCGTAGGTTCGACATATCATAAGGGCGTCCTTGACTTGCCGAAACAACTTGCGCCGGCACCGGGAACATCCCCTGTACGTGCACTTTTTTTTATAAGACACCGCTTCAACACGAACTGGCGTCTTAACCTTATAGACGCCATTCTCAACGCACGCCAGTTCCCTCACACATACCAATGTAGCGCGCGTCGACACCTCGGCGATGCACTCCGCACAGCTGGCGGCTACTCCAACGCCGCTTCGTCGGCGCCTCGCTTACGACCCATTGACGGCACGATAACCACCACGGGGCGCTTAGCAGCGGGCGTCGTCCCAGCTGCTCCGGCTGATGTCGATGCCTGCTGGCCGCCTCCAGTCACCACTTTGGACGCCTGCTTGCGTGCTGTCTTAGCCTTTTTCGGTGTCATTTCGGTTGTAGCGTCGGCCATTGTTGCGGCGGGAGGACGTCTGCTGCAGCTGTAAAAGTTAGACCCCTTGCGTTATACACTAATAGCAATTTTTCACAGCATATAGCGCATGCGCACTTACGGATAACGCCCTAGTCTACGGTTCTATTACAACATTTCGCGCATGCGTTCTAACGCATAACTGCCTAGTATCCGATGTCTTTTGCTTTCGGAAAAAAATGAACGGTCATGTAGTGCGTTCGTTTACAAACGTTTATTTACATCGAATTTCAATAAACTAATGACACTACACAATTCCCTGGTCCCCACTGATCCTACACAACGCTTAAATTCATGTTTTTAGTGGTTCGTGTATTGTTTTTGAAATGGCATTGTTCTAGCTTCACATTCCAATCGCGATAAGCTATCGCCCCATTAGCGTCACGCGCCGCAGCTGTTTCGCGTCACCATTCGGTTTCTAGTTATTCGCCAGGAAAAAAATCAGCGGTCGCTTTGGTACATTCGTTGTCAAATGTGACTTTCACATCGAATTTCTCTAATATTAATACTCCACAAGATGCCTGAGCCCTAACTAAGCGTATACAACGCTTCATTTCAAGCGTTTAAATGTTCGTTTATTGCTATTTCGATCTCTTTGCCTTCAATGTTTTTACGTCGCTTTCGCGCATGCGCACTTAACGCATAACTGACTTTAGGAAATAAAGCAACGGTCGTTGCTCATTTTCATATCATCATGGCTTCCTTGACGTCGTCTACGAAAGAGTCTCCCGCCGCGAAAGAACAGCGGTACGTTTGTATTTTATTTTTATTTATTTCTTATTATTTAGTACAGCGGTAAGTTTTCATTCTTTATTAATTACTTTTATAACTTATTTCTTATTATTTAGTACATCGTTAATTATCCTATCTGTAATTCTTTATATTCTTTATTAATTACTTTTTATATTAATTATTTAGTACAGCGTTAATTATCCTATCTGTATTATTAATTACTTTTTATATTCTTTATTAATTACTTTTAATAACATTGATTGGGAAGATCCTCATTAGTCAAATGCGTTATTCATATTTCACAGAATCCACCTGCCTCGACGTGGACCCAATATCAGCCTGTCGACACGGGGAAACGCCAGCGACAAGACTGTCTGTCGCGTACTCCCAGTAGCACGCACACCGATACCCCCCGTCATCCCAGTCGACTTCCCGGGACCTTCAGACGACGACTACCTCACTGCTTCATTCATTGCCGACAGCAACTCCGATTATGAGGATGCCTTCGGCCTCACCTCGTCATTCGGCGTACGCGGGGCCAATGGCTTGTGGTATATGCCAGTCCTCGCTAGCTAACTATACGAGCGACGCGGCTTTAACTCGCCATTAATTCCAGCCGGTCGCTCAACAATGTTACAACGGCAGTTTGACGAGGACAACTCACGCGCCGCTCGGCTACTGCACCTGAGCCAATTGGGGCGAGGCTCTCGAGCAAACATTACGCAGGCCTGGCCGCCTGGGCAGTTCTCACGCCACCGTGACTTCTATTAATAAAACATAATCTATTACTTACACCGTTTTGCTTCCATTCGTCTATCCACCGCATATAACCATCCTGCCTTAACAGGCCGCTGAGTACAGCTTTTAAATGCTAAACGCATGCATACGATTCGTTTCGGTTTGACAGCGCCAGCTGTACGGCTGAAATTAACGCCGTTACAGAGCCGGCTAGCCGCACGGTTATATTTAGAAACTAGGCCGCCAGATCCAAGGTCACGGCTGCTGCTACTGCTGCGAGCGCCGCTGCTGCTACATAGGGTACAGCGGGGTTATTTTCACACAATGGGTTTAGAGCGCAGCGCCGCTATAACCGTTATGGTTATATACAGGCTTACATAAGCATATATATATATATATATCGATAGGTCCTACGTTGACCGCTAGGGTTAAATTAGTCACTGGGATAACCGTTAGGTGGCGCCTCAAAAGTTGGAGGGTCATCAATCAAAAGTGACAGGCCTTCAATCACGTTTTTTATAAGTATGTTCCCGAAAACGTTTAGTGTCACCAAAATCCTTTGATCTTTTTTTTATAAGTATGTTCCCGAAAAAGATAAGGACGTTTTTTTTATGCATAGAGCGAGGCCTAAAAGGGGGCGGGGCGTGCCTGTGTGTCTCCTATATACTACTCACACACACACACACACACACACACACACACACACACACACACACACATATATATATATATAAAATGTAATAAGTAAGTTCTTTTATAACGATTGACCAGTACTGGATAGTGATGTTGTGTTTTCATGCCGCTGTAGGGAGTCACAGGATGGATTGGCTATCTCGGCGGAAGGGGTGCTACCGTAAGTTTTCGCTGAACCTATCCATGCTATTTTATTCACCCATGCAATGTGCAACGCCTGAGCAGAAACGTTGGTGGTCATCAACACCTTTAACTTTATAATATTGGTGGTCACACGCAACAGGTTGTGATCTTCTTACTGGCATGACACTAAACAATATTGTCAGTTTTGTTGGAAGTACAAATAATCATTATCTATGTTTGACAAATAGACAGGCGGCCAAGGATGAGAAAGGAGCTCAGAAAAACTCAATCACATTTTTTTTTACAAGCATCCAACCGTTTTATGTGTTCTCTATACACAGTGGGTTGTTAGTCATTCTGGTTTTTTATTGTTTGGTCATCAAACGTGTTTTATGTAAAATTTGACACATAGTTTATCAAAACGTCTATGACATAATAACAATGTTACATGCTGCCAAACAAGTTAATAGTTTCTCTATATAGGCCACACATTACAGAATCGGAGTTTTCTGCCGGTCAGATTTGGGAGTGGCCTCCTGTCTAAAAGAAACGGCTGTCACGCGGTTCGGAGAGTTTTGGGAGTTGTCAATCGAACCAGAAAATTGATGGTAACGGAGTTTGGCACAGACAATAATTTTGAACAGCGCATTGATACCTAACCGAGTGTTACATCCCATGTCATTGATGTTCTCGTCCACTAAAAGGGCAAATACCCGTTCTGTAAGAGCCAAGAACAATCATTGCAACACTAAGAGCAATTTTCGGCAAACACATATTTTTAGTTTAGTTAATCAAACAAAACATCTTACAACTGTACTATCCACACCGAAGTAAATAGATGTTTATTTTTGTGTTATAGCGCTTCGTAGAAATGTTTTTTTAAATTGCGTTTATTTCTTGCTTATCGCTTTTGAAGAATCAGAATAATGGAAGTCCATTTCCATTTTAGAAGATCTGGTAATGATAAGGACTAGTTTAAACCTACCATGAAGCTACAAGCCAAAGGCAATTACCACCGTTAAAGACGGTTCCATCTGATGACGACCATTGAATTTTCCCAGAGCGTATCAAATGCACGTTAGTAAATAAATCTAAATAACTATCGTTTTTGTTTTAAGTACATCGTCAACTGTTAGAGACTCCAATGAAACGAATGAACATATAGAGAGAGGCGAGAGGACCCGACGCCTCGGAAGACAGATGCACCTACACATATCGAAAGTTAGCGTTTTATCACTCAGGTCCGGCAACGGCTTGCGCAAGCAAAGGAGTGCAGCTAGATAATAGCGACCTCTGGTGGATGTATACAAACCAAAAAACCACCCATTATTGTTAATTTTCAATGACATTACCGCGCTTTTCTGTGTGCGATGACATATATCATATATTATATTTCTGTATTCTGTCCTTTTTAGGGTCCAATGGGTCCAAAGGGTGACCCTGGTGAACAAGGACATGCCGTGAGTATATCTACACATTCAGTCAGAATATCTGCAAACATAAGCCCAATTTACTGTGCACGATACGTAACGTAAATGTGAACACCTTTCGCATCATTGCGCGCGTTTTCAACGATTTTTGCAAGAAACGTCAAACGTTTCCAGATCTGTGTACGGTTTTTGTCGACCGAAACAATTGAGGAAAACAAGTGTAACGTTGCGAACAATTATTGATGAATCCAGTACGTTGCGGTTTGCCTATGTCACAATCTAAATTTTCCGTCAAATTTTGCCTTTGTTAACAATGTTGATTATGGTTATATTCCTGAATTACAGTTATTTTACACATACTTTATTGCCATTATTGAGGTAAGATATATGTCAATTAGGAACGTGACTTGGTGTTAAAACATAGTCATATCAAACATACCACGAACATATAATGAAAGATAAATAAATACATAGAGTGTGTAATAAAATAAAATTAAAATAATTAAGTATAAAAGTGTATAACAAATATCCATTAAAATTGATAGGTTATGTTAAATCTAACACATGAAAGAATAACAAAATACATCTGCCAAATTTATATTCCATTGTCTCTTTGTATCACTAAAGTACTTATGTAATACCCGATAAGGCAGCCACGGCACGGGGAAAGAAACTGTCTCGAAAGCGATTTGTCTTTGAACGGATATTTTTTAATCGCCTGCCTGAAGGTTTTTTTCGGATTGACGGTGGGCGGAGTGTGTTGGATCCGTAATAATTTTGTCAACTTTATTCCTGGTTCTTTCATTGTATGTAGCCGATAAAAGGGTAAGTTCACGGTCGACGATATTCCATGCTGTGTTACCCCTCTATCTAACGTGATCTGTTGACGCTGGTTGACATTTCCCAACCATACACATACAGCGAATGCAAATACACTCTCAATAGCCGATGGATAGAATTGAAGATGAATTTATCTCCTCAGCCCGAACTACTTCAGCTGGCTCAGGAAGTAGAGTCTTCGCTGAACGTTTTTCACGATTGCATCCGTGTTTTTCTCCCATCCTAAGTCACCAAAGACAATGGTGTTCAGAAATTTGCAGCAGTTCATTCTTTCGATGGCTTCGACGTTCATAATTATGGGTGCAATGGGGATTATTCTTTTTAAAACCAACGATCATCTCCCATGTTTTGGACGCGTTCAGTTGAAGATTGTTTTCGTCACACCACGACACCAGTCTGTCCACTTCATGGCGGTACTCAGACTCATCAGACTCATCTGTGTTCCTCACCAACTCTTCCAAGGTGGTATCATCTGCAAACGTCACCAGCAGTACGAAGAAATGTTAGGACACACTGTCATTCGTGGAGAGCGAGTACAGGAGCAAGGACAGGACACAACCTGGGGAGTTCCGGTGTTCAAGATGATAGTGTTGAAAACCATGCCATTCATTTTGATGACTTGATGTCGGGGTAGAGAAAGTTAAGGATCCATTGACACATGCAGACGTCTACTGACAGCAGACGCAGCTTATCTGCGAGACTATCGTATTGAACGCGGAACTGTATTCGGAGACTCCATTTGCTGCAAGACGAAGTGAAGGGCCAATGCAACATCGATATAAGTGGACCTGTTTTCTCTCTACGCGAACTGGAGTGGATCTATGTTGGAGTTTGTGACTGACTCGAGAACCAAGCGCTGCAGCACCTTCAAAACCACTGACGCCAGGGACACAGGGCGAAAGGCGTTCAAAGCTGTCACCTTGGATTTCGGAACAGGGATGATAGTTGTTGCCTTGAAACAAACGGGGACAGTGTGTTGATGGAGTAAGGAGCTAAACAGTTCAGTGAATACAGGAGCCAGTTCATCAGCGCAGTGTTTCAATGTGGAGATGGGAACATTGTCAGGACTAGCCTCCTTTCTTCGTCTCTGGTGCTTGAAGAGCTTCCTCATCTCGTCTCCTGCACGGTAACTGGAGGAGGAAGTTATATAGCATAACTTTTAGCGTTTAATTGACCCCGGGTACTCTGAAACTACCATAAAATGTAGTTTATTCATTGTTTTGTTGGCATGTGTAGCAATTTGATATAGCCCATGTATCATTATATTTGTGTAACAAAGATGTTTGTATATAAAATGAGAAGCCTCGTAAACTGTGAGTGTATATTTTGCATTTGATTATATCGGGGATGTCATTTATGGCATGTGGTAGGCTGTATTTGAGACATTTCATTGCAAATTGATGCTTATATCTAAAAGCATGTGTATTATTGTTTGCACGAGTATTATAATTATGTATGTATTCACTTGGGAGAGTTTGTGAGTTAAGTAAATAAGGAGGTAGTTTTCGTGAATGTATTTAAAGTAAAATGTTTATTCTTATAACTTTAATATGTCTTCTAATTTCAGTAGTTTAAATTTTTCAAAAGGTGTTTCCATGCGTGAGTTGTTTTGTTCAAGGTTATTATTCGCACGGCTTTTTGAATTCTCGTTATTTTATTTCTTTGATATCCCCAAACCATGATAGAATAGTATTATTAATATACGATAAGTAGAAGTGATATAATAACTAATATATGATAAGTAATACATGTTTTAATCTTTTCAATATGCCAATTGTTTTGAAGCACTTATTTGAGATTTTCTCAGTGTTTTTTTTTCGAGTTTAAATTAGAGTCTAAGTTAAATTATTAATCTATTTTTTTATATTTATATAATCTGTCTTAAGCGTAAGAGTCTCCGTACATTTATTAGATAATGTGGTAACAGACGAACTAACTAGGAATGTCACCAGAGATATTGGGAATATTCCCAACATATCTGGTGTCAATGCGACAACACTTGCATGTAATCACATACACTTTAAATTTATAAACATACGTCGATGTCGATGTGTTTACGTTAGCTTTACAAATATTGTAAAAGAAGATAAGGAGTAAAGAGAAGAAGACAAACGGAAAAACCAGCTTGTAGAGAAAAAAAAAAATAGAAAGAGTAATAATTTAAAACAAAGAATGATACTATTGATACTGACATATTATTATAGTATCCAAAAGTCTACAGCGTCAGTAGTTAAGACTGATTTTTCTTTTATTGTAACTGTGCGTAGATCACGTCTCGTTCAGGAGACTCATGTCGTGCTGTCTTGTTTAACAAAAAAATAATAAAACAAAAACAAAAAACAAACGTTCGTATACCGGGGCCGATTGCCCGTCGCAGGCGACGTGTTCATATCCGCGAACGTGTGGATGACCCTGATCGTGTTAGCCAATGTCTTGATTACAATTTTGCCATATTAGGTCCAGCAGTCAGCTGTTTTCTTCGTAAGTTTCAACTGCCAAGCCAGCGCAACGGGGCTCTGCGTCAAATCCTCGTTGACGAAGATTTGCAGTTGGTTTTCTCTGACGCTTTATGCAATCGTTGTCGATAAATTTGTTCGCTTGAAAAAAACACGGGAAACGGTCCAAAAAGAAACACTTATCGAAAAAAGCCATTACAAAAATTAAGTACCAACAAACAATGTGGAAATCATATAGACGTACTGGAAGTAATGAAGACTGCAACATCTATAAAGAAGCATTTAACCAAGCTACAGCTGAAATTATAAATTAAAAGAGAAGCTATGAACACAAATTTGCATGTAATATAAAACATGACAGCAACAGTTTTTATGCATAAGTTCGAAGCAAACAGAAAGTTCAGGATGAGGTCGGTCCTCTAGAAGATAGTGCTGAAAATATAATATCAGAGGGATTCTTAATGTCAGAAGACCTGAATGAGTATTTTAGTTCAGTGTTTACCAGGGAAGATATTAGTTCACTGCCAGTACCAGAGGCTAAGTTCAAGAAGGCAGATTCAGAATGTATAGGACAGTTAATTGTAAACCAGGAAATGGTAGCTAATAAAATAAGGGCTATGAAGGATAATAAATCACCAGGAGTGGATGGGATTCCGCCCAAACTACTATTGAAAATTGTAAAAAAAATAATCCCTGAAGAGGGAATAGTTCCTTTGGAATGGAAAGAGGCAAACAGTATACCGTTTTTAAAAAAGGTTCATGAAACAAGTCAGAGAACTATAGACCAGTGAGTTTATCATCTGTGATTTTCAAGTTATTAGAAAGGCTAATTAAAGATCACTTCAAGAAACTCTTCACTCTCACCGGTGCCCCCCATGGCTCGATGATCTCCCCTGCTCTGTTCACACTCTACACAGATTACTATAGTAGCAGCCAGGTGAGCGTCATTTTCATCAAATACAGTGTTTTCAAACCTTCTGCTGATGCTACATCGAAAGCTCTGTTACATTTATGTTTCTTGTCTTGTACGGCGGCTTGAGTATCTTAAATCGCAACACTCTGACACGAACAGTCAGGATTAGTGGCAATGTGGTGGAAAAAAACACACAAGTTTAGAGGATCTATACAGGAAACGGGCAGAGAGAAAGGGAAGGAATGTCTCCTCAGACCCCGAACATCCCCTGTTTCCTTGCTATAAACTACTTACTTCTGGCCACCGCTTTCAACTCCCTCACTGTAAGTTTAAGCGCACTCGAAACTCATTTGTTCCCTCTTCAATAAAACTAACGAATAAGTAACTGACCTTCGTTCCCCTCAATCTCTGCCAGTCTGACACTGAGTGAGCCTGAGATGATTTGTGAAATGACTTAACTTTTATTAAACTTGTGTAACTTATTTAACTTATTTAAAATATTTAACTAATTTAACTTATTTATTTACACTCCAAATGAATTTCCCTTCGAAGGGACAATAACGTATTGTGATTGTGATACGAAGCAAATAATCTCTGTCATACCTCTGCGGACAAGCAACTCTCTGTGTCAGGAAAAAAATTTGAAACAGGCACATCATAGTCAAACACAACACCTTGTCGCTATATACCGGCACCATCTTGTTTCACGATTTATACATTACTACATTTGCATGACATCTCATAAAACAAACATTAACGCATACAATTGTCACTTTAAAAACTTTGGCTTATGTTTTTATCATAAGAAAAAACTTTTCCGGCCAGAATTTAAACACAATATACTACTGTATGTATGAACGCAAAACGTGTTCAGCATCCATTTTTTGATCGCTTGACGGAGTTTTTGCTAGGCAACAGGTCACATGATGGATAGGTCAATAGGGATCGCCGGTGGGATTATGCGATTTTGTCCAATAGACGCCGCCACTATCTGCCCAGTCCCGGGGCCGTCCGTATTGCAGAGATTGCTCGTGACAATGCCTTCATTTCGCAAATGACAGACAGTCTCCAGGTATTTTTCCAGGTCCACTTTTGCACAGGTGCACTACAAAGGTTTTACTACATGTATTATTCTGCCTATGCATTTTGAAATGTATAAATACGATTGAAGGCAGCCTGCATTTTTATTGATTCTTATTGTTTAACACAACAAAGAACAATGTTTACATAAATTTGACACCCTTCCATTTGTAGGTGACATCTGAAATAAACATACTGAATTGAATTATGAAATTCAGTGTTATAATAGAATGCATGCTAGCTTGGTTAATCTACCATTGGTTAATCCACCTACTATGAGAAAGCACAATGACGATGGCACTAGTTATTGTTCACTGCATAATATTGCAGGCAGTAAGGTCTATGATTCGTACACTTGATGAATCCATCGCATATCAGGCATTATCAGGTACAATATTATTCTTCACGCTGCACAGCATGAAGCATATGTTAATGATTCTTGTTGACAACTTGGTCGCACTCTTCAACTGTTTTAGAATTTTGCAAGTCTTAGCAAGACCAATTATTCTCTCAATGTGCACTCTTGCTGGCAATTTTTCTTTCATTATAGTTTCACCAGATATTCTGCTTGTTTTCTTTAAAATGTGGGGATGTTAATGGCAACATCATATGGGGCGAAAATGTCTTGAACATTGAATCCTTTGTCGGCCATAACTGAATTACCAGGGTCACATTTCATAGGAGGAGAGCCCCTCTCTACAATCTGACGGTCACTGGCTGCTCTCCCATAAGCTGAGGACACACACGTCACTAAACCGCCTCCAACAAGATCTTTAACAGTGTTTCTAGTCTTGTTTGAAGAGAATGTTTCTTATTGATTGTTTTGGATCAATTAGGTCGCAGTTGTCTCGGCCACCTATCTGCCATTACAAACATAATCAATACTAGAAAGAAATGCCGACAGCAAACGTTTGCATGTTTCGTAGAATTTAGTAAAGCTTACGAATGTATCAATAGAAATTTCCTCTGGATCAAAATTAGGAACTTCAACATACAAGGGAAAATGCTTGAGGCTTTGAAATCATTATATGTTGATTACAAATGTTGTGTTAGGGTCAACAACTTAAAGTCTGACTGGTTCAATGTTGAATGCGGGCTTAAGCAGGGATGTATTATATCACCTATCATGTTCAATATGTTTATAAACGATTTATCAGCTGAATTGAAAGGCACGGGTAAAGGTGTTAAGATCGGAGACGAAATTGTTACAATGTTAGCATACGCAGATGACATTGTGGTGCTGGCCGAATCAGCAGAAGAACTGCAGACATTGCTAAATGTTATCTGGAAATGGTGCAATGACTGGGGCATGTCTATTAACAAAGACAAAACTCAAATTGTACATTTTCGTAATTCATCGATATCTGAGACTACTTGCGATTTTCTACTAGGTGACCAAAACATAAGTAAAAATATTTAGGTTTGATTTTAACTGAATATCTTGATTATAAGGTGATGGTAAAAACAGTAGCTACTACGGCGAACAGAGCTCTGGGTTTGTTAATGACTAAGACAAAGTGTAATGGAGGAATGCCTTTTAACCGTTTTACAAAACTATACGATGTTATGGTGCTCTCCATTATTAACTATGGTTCTGCTGTGTGGGGTACACAGGAATATTCGGTCATAAATAGCATACATAGTAGGGCCTGTCGTTTTTTTCCTAGGTGTGCGTAAACATACCCCATCAGCAGCAGTACAGGGTGAAATGGGATGGAAAACCCCGACTCACCAACAGTGGCTATCTGTTATTAGGCTCTGGTGTCGTTTGATCAATATGGATGTATCTAGAGTGACAACACGTGTGTTTCTATGGATGATGGAAAAGGCCGTAAGTGGGAAACGAATTTGGGGCTACGAAGTACACCATCGTTAGTAGTGTATGATTGATTCGTAATACGTAATCTGGAGGGTGCATGTGCTCCCATGGCATTTTATGCTAACATAGGAGCATTTTATGCTGACACAGTTCCTTCTCCTAGCGGAAAGAAGTGCACCTAATCGCCTGTAGCGCCATCTAGAGTATTATAGAGGATTGTAATACGTAATCCGGAGGGTGCATGTTCTCCCTTAGCATTTTATGCTGACGCAGTTCCTTTTCTATGGTGCACTTCCTGTCACCCGACCCGTCTCCTAGCGGAATTAAGTGGAACTAACTCAACCGAAGCGCCATCTAGCGACTCGGGCGGGTGAAACGGGCGGGCAGGCGGGCAGAACAGGCGGGCAAACAGCGCCATCTAGCGACTCGGGCGTATAGGACGGGCGGGCAGGCGGGAAGAATAGGCGGGCAAACAGCGCCACCTAGCGAATCGGGAGGGTAGGACGGGCGGGCAAGCGAGGGCGGATATGGAGGTTGTGCCTCCGGTGACACGGCGGGCGGATATGGAGGTTGTGCCTCCGGTGACGCGGCGGGCGGATATGGAGGTTGTGTCTCCGGTGAAGCGGCGGGCGGATATGGGGGTTGTGCCTCCGGTGACGCGGGCAAAGGGCAGGTATTGTGTTTGTGTGTGTGTGTGTGTGTGTGTGCGTGTGTGTGTGTGTGTGTGTGTATGAATGCGCGTGTATAAAATAACGAACGAAACACCAAAGTATACGTGTGCACACGAATTTTATTGACTAAAGATACAAGCGTAATGAGTAGTATATGCTGTATGAAACCGTGTTTTAGTAACTGAAGACAAGTGTGATGATGGTGACACGACATACGGGTGACTGAACATCACGCCAGCGGCCGTGAGCTTACGGGTCATGACGACCACGCGAGTGGCTCGTAATGTGATACGGCTTACGAGTGACTGAACACCGCGGCAGTGGTCGTGAGCTTAAGGGTGTGTGACCACCGCGCCATGGGCTCGAATTATATAATGATGATGATGATGATGATGACGATACCTGTCCGTTAATGAAACTCGGTATGTAGCGAAACGCATGCATCTTAGTTCAATAGTTTAAGCCAGTCGAATACACGACAATCGTTTGCTACCAGATCAGTGCCGAAACCGTTTACGAATTCCTTCATAGGAAGTCCACGACAACGAAACATGAGATAAGCAACACAGTATTTTCCACAAACGTTAGATACGGGACTCTGAAGTCTCTTTGAATTATGAGTCCATTCTACGCAATGTTTATTCATGAATCGTCGGAATTCGACGTGTCGTGGCGGCAAGCCGTACGAGCAGAAGTATTCACCTTGCCCATTATCGTCCACGTACAGTGCTATCCAATGTTCTCCCGGTTTCGTCCTGTTGTGCGTGTTGCAGACGAAGGCGACCGGGTAAGCGTCTATCGTTTCGGTGAGGAGTACGTCTTTGGGTACGATCCTACGAACGATGTCCTTGGCGTGCGCATCCCGGAAGAGTAGACGGGCGATCTGCAGGGTTTCCATCAATGGTCGAAGATGACGTTGCGATTCTTGTCGAACTCCAGGACAGCCTCGAACTCGGCGTAGACGATCACGTTCACAGTGGTCGTCAGTGCTTCGCAGAAATTAATCTCCATGCGCAGGTTGCCCTTTTGTACCAGATGGAAGGAGCATTCGTTGTACGCGTCAGGGGTGAGATCCAAGCCGAAGAAGGTGTAGCCGTGGTGGAAGTCGGCGCGAGTCAAGCCGTTTCCTTCGTCCTGCCAAACCTTACCCGTCGAGGTGAACAGGTTGTGGTAGAACCTGACGAAGAGGTCGCTGTCGAATTTGGGCTGAAAAGGTTTGGAGGGTATCTGTCGTCCGTCCACGTACACGGCGATGAAGTTGATATGGTTGTTTTTAGCGTTGAACGGGGCTTTAGCGTAGCTTCCGTTATAGGCGTCGTTTTCGATGCAGCACAGCACGAGAAGTTTGGGAAGAGTGCCAAGAAAGAGATTCTCGTGCGTGTGCGAGCGGGTACCTGTGGGAATGGAGTAGACCTTGCTGTTGAGGATCGCATCGGGTACTTGGCTGTGCTTTTTTCGAGGGTCTTGATGTGAGCCATCTGCACACTCGGATTGGGGGTGGACTTATTGACGAACAGCATGGCGTTGACGATCTTTACCTTGTGGGCAGCGTCGTCTCCAGCAACCATGAGCGCGAACGTGTCCTTGCTGCGTACCAGACGTATCTTGACCTCTACGCCGTTGATGAGGAATTTATCCTGGAGGAAGTGTTCCACGTGGAGACGACCAATCATGTCGACCACGCGACTCCTAGTCGTACCGGCGTGTCTGGTGACAAACCCCACGTTGGTCGCATCTCCGTCGACTGTTTCGACGGATTCCATACGATTACTCTTGTCCTTGCACCACAGTTGACACATCAGTTGCGTCTCCTTGGCATCGTTCCCGTAACTTAGCAGCGTCTCTATGTAGACGCGGTACGGGTACGTGTTGCTCGAATGGGTGACGAGCGTTCCGTTCTGGTAGATGTCGACCTGGCCGAAAAGGGAATGGAGCCAGTTATTCACTGGACCGACAGGAGCGGCGACATCGACGTCGCTTCCGTCGGCGTTGGTTATCTTCGCTTGAACGTGTAGCCTCGTGCTGGCGAGATCCATGTAATCGTCTCCGGAACCGGGTATAACGAATTTTATCGGTCCACCCGAGTCGAGTGACGACACGGGTTGATGTTGCCCCACATGACTATCGATGATACTGGTCTGAGTCGGAGGCATGGTGAAGATATCGAGTTCGCTCTTGAGTCCCTCACACGATTGTTTATGAACGAACGCCACCGTCGTCGAATATGTCGGCCTCGCGTGTCTTTTGGAAGCGGCGGCGTGTCTTGTTCGTCGTCCGTCTCCCGGCTGTACTGACTCGATTCGTAGGGAACGGGCGTCTTATATTCGGCTTACGCGCTTGTACGCCAGAAGGGGTCATGAGTTTACTCAACATCTCCCTACCGGCGGCCGTAACGCGACGTTTGGCGGACGTTTTTATGTTCTCCCCCGACAGGATATCGTCGGCTATGCGCGCGCCGGTCGACAGCCCTCTCTTTCCCAGCGCCACGGCACCTCTCTTGACGAGCGGCATGATGGTACGCAGTAGACCTCCGAATAGACTTCCTAGACCGTGTCCTCGTTGGTAGTGGGCACCTACAAAATAGGGAAGTGCGCCTCCCGCTTGTCGTGCGTAGAAGTCGTTGTAATTCATCTCTCTAGAACAATGCCGTCCGTCGTCGTCGGAAATGAAGTGTCGTCGTCAGTTTTCCGCGTTCGAATCGCACGTGTCGACCGGTATCGTCCCTTATATCGATCTCGATCGTACCGAAGTCTTTGCACAGGACGGGTAGGTACTGGATCTTTTGGAAGGTCATCGTCACGGTGTCGCTTTGTCTACCGCTCACCGGAACGATACGTAGCAGCGGAACGTAGCTCTCGCCATTGATTCGAGGTTCGATGACGCTCGTGTAGACGTAGAGCGAGTCGAAACCTCGCGTCATGTCCACCACGAAGTCGCCTTCGATCAACGTTTCCTTCTTCTTCTTCTTCTTCGTCATATCTCCGAATAGCATGGTGTAACGGAAGCCTAGAAGGCTCTTAAATACATCCCCGCTCATTATGGCGTTCGACAGCAACACCACTGTAATCCTTTGCGTGGTGGAGCTGTATAGGCGCACGACATTATCCGGTAGCACTTTTACTATAGCTTTGTTTATCGCTTTGACGAGATTCTGCGGTCCGTGATAATATCCGCCCTCGATCTTGGTTTTCGTCGTAGTCATTTCGTGCTCGTCTTCCTCATTTCGTAGCGCTATACGGAACCACGTGTCACTCTCTCTCCTGTTGTGCCATCTATGGGGATAGATTATCTCCGCCAGACCACATTCCCACTGAGCCAACGAGTTGACACGTTGCGGTAGCGTCGTGATTTAGTGGGTCAACGTGTTGTCATGATGCGTATGCATGGAAGCGTTGCTAGGTAGCGTCAGGTAGAAATCACTTGTGATCATCTTGTCGCACCGTCGGACTGGGTAGCAGGTAAACCAACGAACTACTCAACAGGGCCGTCCACAGAGTCGGGTTCTCGTGTCAGACGGATAGGTTATAGACGCTGACCAAGATGACACTGTACAAGACGATAACCTGATACACAAAAACGATCTCCTCTTTGGGACACGCGTTGCCGAAGATGTGTCATGGAGTCCTCTCTTTCTGCGGCGCGTCGACTTCTTCTTCTTCGTTGACAACTGTTGTCGTCTCGTCCGTCATGAGTGGATGAATGACATCTCGTCGGACAGGTGCCTAATCTTTATAGTCCGACGAGGGCCTCGGCATCGATCCAGATGTTGAATTTCGAAGGGTATCCAAACCATCGTTTATCGATCGGAACCGTCACCTTCTGCAACTCCGGTTCATAGAAGGTGCCGTCCAGTATCTCTCCGAGATCTTCCGTTAGACGATAGACGGGCGGTTCGGACGGATGCACCTCGCGTATCGTGAATATTTCCTTTGTCCAATTCGCCACGTAGCCTTTGTCGAACCGTCTCTTGATCTTGCTAATACGTACGCGATCCGCCACGTGGTACTTGGGCACGCCCTTACCGTAATGACCACCGAACAAGCGCTGCCACACCTCTTCCTGATTAGTCGCATCCACCTGCGACGGAGGCATCCCGATGCTGCGGTGGGGTGTGTCGTTGTACGTCCGCACCAGATCCGGAAGGATATCGATGTATGGCCCCGTTTCTTTGTGTGTCAGTTATCGCCACATCCGCGTCTTTAGTGTGCGATTGAAGCGTTCCACGATGCTCGCCTTGGTCTCCTCGTTGTAGGTGGAGAAGTGTTGGATACCGTACTTTTTCAATACACCCCGAACGCTACGGTTAAAGAATTCCAGACCTCTATCGGTCTGCAACGACAGCGGCCGAACGCCGTCGTCGGTGAAGAGTCCGTCCAGCGCCTTCGACATAGACGTCGTCGACTTGTTCTTCAGGGGAACGCATCGGGGGACTTTCGAGAAGACGTCGATCACCGAGAGTAGGAACGTCGTACCGTCGTTTTCTTTTTTCAGACTGGACACGTCG
Organism: Escarpia spicata; assembly: GCA_963995525.1. Taxonomy (NCBI): domain Eukaryota; kingdom Metazoa; phylum Annelida; class Polychaeta; order Sabellida; family Siboglinidae; genus Escarpia; species Escarpia spicata. The sequence goes on from OZ023212.1 coordinate 50,822,270, forward strand.
ACGAGATCGGGTTGCCACTGTTGATTCCGGCCTCCGACGACCACGCGTCGCCGCTTGAAATTAACTCTGACCGGTTTTTGTAGAGTCTAGGCGTTCTGTTCCGATAGACATTGTTCGACGATCTTTCTCGGTACACGCTGTATAGGTCGGAAGGCAACTCGTCACAAAGACTCGATACCCCCTAACTCCCCACCTTAGTGGGATCGAAGTAGACTTGCTGGAGCTTTTTCCGCTGAGGTGCCATAGTCGTATCAGATAGTCGACGGTGATCCCGGTCACGACGTGAAGCGTGGCGTAAGCAATACCGGTAAACAGACGAGTGCCCCACGACATCATGCGTCGTCTTCTTTAAAGACTCTCCCATGTCTTTTTTCCTTCCGACGGTGGTGTAGGGAAGGCGGTAGACGAGTCCATCCGTTGACGACGCACGAGGGGTGTCCACTGCAGGGTTCGTCGCGCTCTACGAGCGATCGTGTGACCGCTGCCGCTACCACGCTCTTCTTCTGCGACTGCTGAATGTGTCGTTTCCTGTCCTGGTTACCCACCAACTCCATGGGTACGTTCGAGTCACCGAGTTGACGCGCAAACACCTGCCGTCCCGTCGGATTGCCGGCGGTCTTCCGCTTGCGCAGGACATCGTTTACGAGATCAACCACGTTACTTCCGCGTATCGCTACTCCTTTGTGCATAAGCTCTCCGCGCGCGTTCCACGTGACGTCTCCTTTGAGACGTTCCATCAGTTGCACGGCTTTGGACTGAAGGGCCTTTGGAACGCTGTTGACGACTTCCGCTTCTATACCTCCCGCCCCCGCGTCCGGGGCGCCGGGACACTTGCCGCCGCCGCCGCCGCCGCCGCCGCCGCCGTGGCTACTGGCGATGAAGGATGTGGAGGTGGTGGTGGCGGCGTCTCCACGTTCATCACGCGCACCGGTTCTCGCATGCGACGATCGGACAACGCGTTGTAGTGTTGGAACACTTGATTATACATTACGACCTTTTCTCCATCGGTGAGATCGTGTCTGTCCAACAGTCGCGGATCTACCAAGGCCATCTTCCAGGAAAGCCGACAGGAAACCACCGTTCTGGCCCTCTCCGATCTGGTTATTATTATTACCTCGACAACGACGAAGACGTCTCCCGACCGGTACGTTTCTCCGTCCCAAGCCCTGGAGCAAGATGCGACGTCTCCTACCCGCCGACGCACCTCTCTCTGCCAACTCGCGCAGTTTTGTTTTGTACTTACTCAAACGTCGTCTCTGTACGGGAGTCAAGGGAATGTTCTTCTTCAATATGTTGTAGGCGCACTCGGCCAATGAACACAAGAGATCAGCGTCGGCGTTGTTGATGATGAATCGTCTCAATTTCGCGCTCTTGTATCTGTTGAGAGCCTGTATGCAGAGGGTATGTCTCGTCACGAGCTCGGACATCCTGCGACTGAACAGACGATGTGCATGCGCAGTCGTCTTATACCTTGGGCTGGTACACGTACTGAACACCGTCGTCCGGAAAGATGTCAGTGCGCAAACGCATGTCTTCGGGTGTGTCTTGTTTCAGATCGATCAGGAGATAACCGTAGGGTAATGACGTGGCTCGCATTCCCACATCTCGACGAGCCTGACGAAGTGAAGAAAGTAGCTCGTGTTCTTCGTGTTACTGCGAGGAGTTGAGTCATGGGTTTCCAGTTCAGTTGGGTTGACCTCGCGACCGGTGCACGGACATCCGCGATAGAAGCATCCGTGAAACTGATAGGCCGTCTTTGTTTCGCTGCACCAACCGTCCACCAGGAGTTTACCGATGCACTTCTCTCGTCCGTTGGACTGGTGACGTATGATGCGTCCCGTGGTTTCGGACTCCCATGGCAGCCATTCGGCGGCCACCTGTCCGGTGGGCTGTGCCGGTTCCGGTCGGAACTCCTTCTCTTCCCGTCGTCGCGTGTACCATCCCGTCGGCATATCTTGCGATAGAGACCACAGGTACAATGCATTTGCATCTTATCCAACAATTGATTGACACGTTCGAGCCGTATCACCGTAATCGTTCCGACGTATCTTCGTAACCCCTTTCTCGTGATGTCTGGTGAAGATGAGTGAAGGTCCTTCGACGATGTTATCCTTGGACATCCTTGTTCGTCTCTTTGAAGAGCGTAAAGAAGGTCTTCTCCAGTACATAGTTGAACAGGAGGGTCAAGGTCAAACCGGGTATACTGATGGCTTGTTGTCGGTAGAAGGCAAACTGTTTGTCGATGGCCTCCAAGAACGGTACGACGTCTCTGTTGTTGTACCAGATGAGAAAATCTCGCAACGTCTTCACGTTGTTGTCTCGCCAAGCCTCTTGACACCGGGTATAGTCCTCGTCGGAAATACCTTCGTTCTTCAGTCGACTGAAAAAAGCCTCTTTGGGAGGCAGAGCGATGTCATCGAGTCTTTCCAACCTGTCCATGTATTCGTACGGGAAATGACCTTTCGTAACTTCGCAACCGTACGCTTTCAGGTACTTATCGTACGAGAATCCCGGGGCGATATAATGACTCATATCGAAGAATTTCAGGTCATCCGTCGATAGACACATAAACGTGTTGCCGCGTTTGATCACGTGAAACTCTCCAGGATCCTCCTCCTCCTCCTCCTCTCTTTCTTCCGGTGTGGACAGGAAGTAGGATACCAGGAACTGTTTGATGACGTTCAAATCGCACCTGCTCGAGTTGATTCCGATGACGGGCAACTGATGAAGCCAACCGTACAATTGACCCATGAGTGTCTTGTAGGGATTGGTCGGTTTTCGCTGAGACTCGTTGTCCGCCGCCTCCTCCTTCTCCACCGCCGCCGCCTCATGGTCGTCCCAGGTAGCGTTCGCTTCCGCGAGTTCTTGAAGGACGCTCTCGTAATCGTCAATCATGACTTCGTAGGCAGCATTGCTCATAGACTGAAGGATAGACATCATGTCGGACACCAACTTTTCGCTATCACCATCGGTGATAAGACATCGTACTTCTTCGAATCCAGGTACGTTACTCGCCAGTGACACACTCAACGGTACGTGACGAGACACCCAATGAACCTTGTTGCTGTCCGATGGAAGGTATGACGTATCGAACCAGGACTCGAAGTCGAAGGTAGCACGATAGGAGTAGTAGCGCAAGCACTCGGGAACATGAATGTTTTCGTCGTCCAAACGCTGGAAGACTGTCGGCGTCGGACGGTAGACACCATCGGGATAGATCTTTCGCATGCCACCCTTACACGTGCGCTCGTGTCTCTCTAGTTGGTACGCGTCTTTCCACAACGAGTCACCACATTTCCTGCAACGATAAGAGTGACAATACATATTGACGTCTTGTATATAGGAAAAGTGTGTCTCGTGCATATTGACTACAATGTGTCAGAATAATGACACAATGAAAGACGTACGAGCTCGGCAGTAGTCTTTCCGCCTTCTACTTCCGTTGGTTCGATGAGGGTGTAGACGCACAAGTTGATCTCAAAGGTGGTCTCGATGAGATAGAGGTCGTCCATCGTCACTCCCTCAAAGTCTTTCATAGACATAGGTCGTACTTCTCGTAGAGTACCTTCAGAGTGGGTTCCAGGTAACGTGGGTCACACCCGCGATGAAGAGCCAGACAACGAAAGAAGCAGATTGTCGGTGTACTTGTTGTTGTTGTTGGCTTCTCTTTCTAGTCCGATGACGGCAATGTTCTTCTTGATGTGCGTGGAAAGGGTGATGTCCACGCATCCTATAGGATGGTCTACGATGTGGTTGACGAAGAAGTTGACGTTCATGACCACCTCGCATACCCATTGACTGTTCCGACGTTGATTGATAGCCCACTGCAACACGTCTGTTTCTCGGATACGCTCCAGAAATGCATCAAAGTCTTCGGCGTTGGTAATCAGACACGGTTCATCAATGTAACGTTCGCAACAGTTACATGACGTAACTGAATCTACACCCTCATCGAAACAACGGAAGTAGAAGGCGGAAAGACTACTGCCGAGCTCGTACGTCTTTCATTGTGTCATTATTCTGACACATTGTAGTCAATATGCACGAGACACACTTTTCCTATATACAAGACGGTGGTCTCGTGAATCTATTTGTGATCTTGTTCCTCAACACAAAACCGTAATTAAGGTTAATCTTGAAGGCGTGTGTCTGTTGACGAAACATGATCTTCAAGGACGGTTCTATATGAGTCGTGTCCGGTGTCGTCACCCTGTAATTTAAACTAGATTGAACGGGTCCTCTGGTCACGTGGCTTCTGATGGTTGACCAGTGGTCTCGGACGACATCTCGCAGATCCCTATACAGATGATCGAGCAAGGAGAGTTGTGGGGGAGGATGTATGGGATCGTCGTTGTCGTCACGTGGTTGCTCTTCGCGTCTCGCTCGCTTGGGTGGCTTCCTCTTCCTCCTGCTCATGACTTCTTCTCGTCTGCTACATACCTTGATATGTTGTAACAAGTGGTCACGTCTTGCGAATTCACGTGTGCAAGTCTCGCAGCGGTGGGTATCATTTTTCTGCGCGAGTACCCTACCACATGACGTCTTCAAGTGACGTAACAAGGTGTATCATCTCGCGAACTCTTTTGAACATACCTGACATCGGTGGCTGGTTCTTTTGCATTGAGCTGATGGCGCAACAAGCGACGGTGCTTTGCTGTAGTAGGCATGATCGTCTTCGACTCGTGGTGACTGAAATGATGAATGACTTAGAAGTATGTGACGTTGCAAATCGTCTTATGTATCGATGACGATACCGCAGTGACGACAAACGTGCTTCTTCATGACGCCACATCCACCTACAACTGAAGGATGAAGGATCCTTGCCTATTTCTATATATCAGAAATTATGTGATGACGTCACTGTGGCTACGTATAAGGTGTGTGTGTGTGTGCGCGCGCGCGCATCGTATACCGCAAAGTCACTCTTTGAAACGAAAGAACAACGGACAAGCGAGAAAGCTATTACATGTACCTTTATTTATATGATACTATTAATTACAATATTCAAAAATCGAAAACTACTACTACTACTATGTTAAGGTTACTATGACGAGGCCCCTCTAACCCCAAACACCGTAGGGGTGCATTTCCTCTTTGTCAAAGCACCTACTACACAACTAATTTGTGTCAAAATCGACATGATTATATAGTTCTCTACGGATTGTAGACGTCACGGCGTCAATATATTCATCCAGGATAATATTCCGGGCGATGTCAAGGCAACATTGTCATACCGCTTCTTTCAATGTACGTGGTGTTGACGAATACACTGCATTCGACAGACGTGCTGTGTTTCTCTGTAGACAGGCTATATAGTCAAACGGTTCTCCATAGCCTAAAGACATACAGTCAAGGAATGTCGACCATATGAAGTGTCCATCGGAGGATAGACCGAATATCGATCTATCCGTCCGGAGGTCTTCATATTCTGATGATGTGACGTCGTCGTCGTTATCACAGTTCATCTCTAACGGAATGTCGGAAGATGGTGAAGCGGTGACATCATCATCACACGTCATATGAAGTGTTGGTGACGTCGTGTGAGGGCGCTGCTGCTGCTACTACTGCTGCTGACGCTCGTGCAATAACTCGAGAAGACGACGACGTAACGGTACCTCGACACACCTTCGACGCGGGATCTTTTTCTTTGGTGTGTCATCATCATCATCATCCGCCCGACGCGACGTATGCGTCCTAATTCACCATCATCATGATCCTATTAAACACAATATAAAAGAACAATATTATATGATGATGAGTATACGTGACATTTTTTTAGATCTCGTCAGACGCCATTGTTAATTAACACACAGGTGATTTCTCGTCAGACGCCAGTGTTAGGCCACAAGTGCGCAGGATGGCTTCGACACGTGGTATAGTATCATCTGACCACACTGGAAAGTCCGCTTTAAATCTCATATGTCTCACTGACCACCTCAAATTGTCATAGCTAATTTCACTGCTCACTCTGTACATGTCAACTTCTTGATCTTCGAAGGTACGTTCCAGTCTGTTGGCTACACGACGAATACAGGCGTTGGCTGCAGTTTTAACAAGATTGCCATCCAGAAAATTACTCTGGATGGCAGTTGGACAAGGAAGCCTTTTGGCTTATCGAGAGTCCAATACTTTTTAGCTACATGTATCCCGCCTTTTTTAAGGTGTGTGTCGATTTTATTTTTAAACATATTCACGCTACTAGCACCAACACAATCAGGAGATAATCTGTTCCATTCATTTACAGTCCTTTGTGAGAATGAGAACTTTCTTATATATAATCTACACTGCTCCTTTACTAATGTAACTTCATGTCCTCTGGTCCTTCTATCTTTCTTAACTGAGAAAAAAATGTTTCTATCAATATTTTCATAACCATTCAATATTTTAAACACTTCTATGTGTTCTCCTCTCAATCTCCTGGTCTCTAGTGTTGTTAAACCACATTCTTTTAGGCGTATTTCGTAACTAAGATCCCTCAGATTTGGTATCATTTTAGTCGCTCTCCTCTGTACTCTTTCTAGCATATCTATGTCCTTCTTGCGATATGGCCTCCATGCTTGTATACAATATTCTAAATGAGGCCTCACTATTGTTTTGTACAGCGGTACTATTAATTCTTTTTTCTTATACGCTATATTTCGCCTAATTAATCCAAGGATTTGATTTCCCTTTGACGCTGCAATTCCGCACTGCTCTGAAACCTTCATATCAGCACTAATGGTTAACCCTAAGTCCTTTTCTTTTACATTAGTACTTAGAACAGTACCCCCCATTTTATATTTTACCTCTTCATCCCCATGACCTGTGTGGAGGCATTTACATTTCCCAAAATTGAACAGCATTTGCCACTTTTCAGACCATTTGATCAACCTATCAAGATCATCTTGTAAATGATGTCTGTCTCCATCACTTTTAATCCTTCTAAACACTTTTGTATCATCCGCAAATTTTAACACCTTGCTTGTTATATCATCGTCCAAATCGTTGATATATATTAAGAATAATATAGGTCCTAGTACTGATCCCTGTGGTACACCACTCAATACCGATTTCCAGTTTGAATCCTCCCCATCAACTACTACACGTTGTCTTCTGTCATTCAGCCATTTTTCTATCCAGTTTATTATACCATTTCCTATGCCATGGGCCTTTAGCTTAAGGAGTAATCTTTGATGTGGTACTTTGTCGAAAGCTTTTTGAAAATCTAAATAGATGATATCTACTGGTGATCCCTCATCTACCCACCTAGTGATGTCTTCCAAAAAAAACATAACATATTTGTTAAGCATGACCTCGCTTTTAAAAACCCATGTTGAGATGGGTTTATCAAGTTATGTTTAACAAGAAAATCCACCATGTGATCTTTAATTAGTCTTTCTAATAATTTGCAAATCACTGATGTTAAACTCACTGGTCTATAGTTCTCTGACTTGTTTCTCGAACCTTTTTTAAATAACGGTATAATGTTTGCCTCTTTCCATTCTAAAGGAACCACTCCCTCTTCTAATGACAAATTGAAAACTGTTGCAAGCGGTGCGCTACTTTGTTTTACAATTTCCAATAGTAGTTTGGGCGGAATCCCGTCCACTCCAGGTGATTTATTATCCTTCATAGCCCTTATTTTCTTAGCTACCATTTCCGAGGTTACAACTAACTGTCCTAAATAGTCTGAATCTGCCCCCTTGAACTTAGCCTCTGGTACTGGCAGTGAACTAATATCTTCCCTGGTAAACACTGAACTAAAATACTCATTCAGGTCTTCTGCCATTAAGAATCCCTCTAATATTGTATTTCCAGCACTATCTTCTAGAGGACCGACCTTATCCTGAACTTTCTGTTTGCTTCGAATATACGCATACAAACTCTTACTGTCATGTTTTATATTACTAGCTAAAATTTTTTCATAGCTTCTCTTTGAATTTCTAATTTCAGCTGTAGCTTGATTAAGTGCTTCTTTATAAATGTTGTAGTCTTCATCATTTCCAGTACATCTATATGACTTCCACATCATTTGTTTATACTTAATTTTTCTAATGGCTTCTTTCGATAAGTGTTTCTTTTTAGACCGTTTCCCTTGTTTTTTGAAAGGTACAAATTTATCGACTATGCACTTAATTTCATTATTTAAGATATTCCAGCATTCGGTTGCTGTCTTATTCTTCAGTGTGTTATTCCAGTCTATCTTTGCTAAATATTTCCTCATGTCCTTATACCTTCCTTTGTGGAAATTTCTCCTATGCTGCTTTTTACTATTCCTTTCTGATTTTACTTTGATGGTAAAATGTATCTGGTTGTGATCACTACTCCCCAGTGGCTCACATATCTTGACATTGTCAACTAATTATTTCTGTGAGGACAAAACTAAGTCTAACACATTCTCTCCCCTGGTTGGTTCTAGCACATGTTGAGAAAGGAAACTATCTTGTACTAAAACTAAAAACTTGTGGTCCTCACTCCCCATACTCTGTAGAGATTTCCATTGTATATGCCCATGGTTAAAGTCCCCCATAATAATACAGTTCCGTTTGCTTACTTCCCTTATAGCGTTTTGTATTTTTTCATTCTCTTCTATGCTTATGTTTGGACTTCGATAAACTAACCCAACTGTTAACGTTGAGTTTCCTGTAACTATGTTACACCAAACAGCTTCTTCGCAATCTGCTTCTCTTTCTAATTTTATTTCATAAGCCTGGATAGATTCTTTAATATATAAAATAACTCCACCTCCCTTTCTTCCTATTCTATCTTTCCTAAACATTACATATCCTGTTATTCCCAATTCGGCATCTGATATATCAGTGGTGGCCCACGATTCGGTTATACCTATTATGTGAGGGTCAATGTCTTCTACCATAATGTTTAGTTCACTTCTTTTGTTTACTATGCTCCTTGCATTTAAACAAATGCATTTATATCCTGATTCAGAACAGTTTTCCAGGCTGTTCTTTGCCGATTTATTTCTGCTGTCTTTATCTATGCCTCCAGTTTCAGGCTTCTCTGTGAAACTTGTACCTCTTGTGGACAAGAGGTACAAGTCCTTCATTTCCTCTGTGAGGTCTTCTTGTTTTTTGAGACTAGCTCTCACCTGACCGTCCTTACCCTCATTCAGCAAGGATATACCTCGCGCACGCAGAGTCTCTTTCACTCGTGGGATGGTATAGTCACCCCACTCCGGGGTATGCGATGCATATCCGATTTGGTCCACTACCTCATTCAGTGCATTCGGGATCTTGGTCTGATCCAGGCTGTCAGCGGTCGCCATCTTGTTGCTGACTCACGAGGAATGCTTGAAGATGATCGAACAGTTGAGAGCGAGAGTTGTTATGTTTTCTAGACGATTTAGCCTAGGATTATATACACAGAAAATGCCCAGTCATCAATCTTGTGACTGTTAGACAGGGCGTTAAACATTTTTCGATCCGCTAGGTGGCGTTTTGATTTGTTGCATTGTTGTGGCTCTGTGAAATAACCTGCAAAATCCAGAAACGACTGAAACACGGTGTGTAAATTTTGACAATAAACAGCAAGTACATGAACACTGCATATGCAAACACGTTTTTATCGAGTCTTATCTGTCGTTAATAAACTTTATGAGATGTTTTAATGCTGTTGGACAAATTATCGCCCGTGATGCATGGGTCTTGTTGTGCAACCTCTTTGAATGCCAGCTGACCGCTGAAGCGTGACACGGTCCTGAACGCTATCTGCAACTGACACTTTCAAGTGGGTTTAAGTGCGTTGAATGCCAGCGGACCGCGGAAGCGTGACATTGCCCTGTAGTGGACGCTATACTCAACTGACACTTTCAAGTGGGTTTAAGTGCATTCTGACGTAATGGGTAAACCCACCAGGTCAAGCACGCTGACCGAACGAAGCGCTGACACCGATTCTGTCGATGCAAGTAAAGTCGGGTCACATGACCCACTAGTCATGACAGTTACTGCCAACAGTGCTACTATGATCAATGATTACGTTCTGGCCTACATAGTCGGCCATATCCACCAGCGACCACGTGAGCAAATAAAAACGGTTGTTTTATCGCACTTCACAAAATGTGAAATTTTAGCTGCGAAACATGCCCTGTGGGATGCATATAAGCCCGTGGATGTTCTCGACAAAATGATCCATAGGGTGGACACTACATCAAGAAGCTCCGAAGATGCGAACACGGACGACATCGTGACAGCGCTGATGAAAATATACGCTCTGAATTGTCCACCATGTGTTGTGCTAAACGCACAGGATATCGTGCGATTGCCCAAATATTCGCCAGGTGAGCTGTTGGAGCCGTCTCTAGTGGAGAGGCTGGCAGTGTTAGAGAGCCAGTTGCGACAACTTAGTGACAGTGTCAGCACGAACACTGAAAAACGTCTGCGAATGGAGGGTGATATATCAACACTCGCAAAGAAAGCCGCTTCCACCCCCAGTCGGTCTTACGCTGAGACACTGAAGACTTCTACGGACAAGCAGCAGAAGAAACTAACCGTGAAACTGACACCGGCCAGCACCGATCAGTCTGGAAAACATAGGAAGAAAAAGGTGGCTTCTGGTACTGTAAAACGAACAAGTCGGCAAGCACCACGAGTTGCGAGCGAGTCAAGGACCGTTGGCTCGACTACTGTTGCTGACAGTGCCGCACTGGTTGTTAACGATGTTGACACGCAAGGTCGCATTGATGTCAACTCGAGCGCAGGTGACTCATTCGAGATTCCTAGCTACCTTCGGCGTAAGAATGAGAGACGCATGGCTAAAAAACAGTTACTGGAACGGCTACCGCTTCAGAAACACTCATGGCAGCCAGAAATGGTCAATCGGTTAGAGACATATTTGTATCACGGGTCTCTAAAGAAGTTAAGCCGGATGATTTAAAGTCCTATGTGGAAAGCAAGGGCTTCACTGTTTTGAATGTTAAGTGTGTGTCACATAATGAGGCTAAACATAGTTCGTTCAAATTAACAGTACCTTTCACAGAATGTGATAAGCTGTTTGACAGCGGTGTGTGGCCAGAAGGCATCAGCATTCGTATATTCCGCTCTAAGTACGCGCGTAACACGTTCTGATTTCATTATCTTCCGACATAATCTACGATTTTTAATATGGCTAGTAACCTTACTATTTCAAGTTATAATTGTACTGGCTTTGGTCCAGGTAAGCCTGAATATGTCTCAGAGCTCATCAAAGCACATGATTTTGTTTTACTCCAGGAACATTGGTTAATGGAATCTCAGTTTCACAGGATTAAAAACATACCATGTGATAACAATGTTAGCATTTTATCTCATGATGTTTCTGGAATAGATAATACTATGTTTTTAAATGGCAGAGGGTATGGTGGATGTTCCATTCTGTGGAAAAATTCCTTGAATTGTATTGTCTCCCCAGTCATCATGAACTCTAATAGAATATGTGCAGTTAATATAACTAGGCAAAGCATGTCTTTATTACTTTTTAATGTGTACATGCCATGTGATACCAGATGTAATGATGATCTGTACTGCAATATTTTGACTGAAATTATGAGTACATGTAATATAATGAACTGTTCCAATTTCATTATTGGAGGTGATATGAACACGTCTTTCAATCGTGTGTCTTCTAACTTTACGAAACATTTAAATTACATATGTGAACGTGAAACAATCAAGCCATGTATTGATTTTGAAGGACATAATGTTTGTTATACATTTACTAGTCCTGTGTACAATGGTACTCATGTCATTGATCATTTTTGGTTAAACAATGGACTCTTTGACCATATGTTAGAATATTATACTATGCACGATGGTGCAAATTTATCATTCCATTCGCCACTGGTTCTTACCTTGAGTTTAGATGTTAATTATTGTTCACCTTCTTCTAGAAGGTACATATCTAGACCTAAATGGCAAGAAGCGTCAGACTGTAACTTAAGTCAGTATAGCAAGGTTTTAGAAAGAATGATTGACGAAATATCTATACCATGGCATTCTCTAGAATGCCGCGATAAACATTGTCCTAGCAGGTTAACGCATTGTCATGATATTCAGATATTTCATGATTCAATAATGGATTGTTGTATAAAAGCATTCAAAACTCCATTCCACATACTTCAAAAGAGGGAAATTCGAAGGTAATAGCGGGTTGGAATGAACACGTTAAACCATACAGAGAAGCGTCACTTTTTTGGCATAATCTATGGAAAGATTGTGGCTCTCCTCGCAATGCTGTTATTGCTGACGTCATGCGTAGATCACGCTCTCAATATCAGAGAGCAGTTCGTTTTGTTAAACGTAATCAAAATAATGTTAAAAAAGAAAGTATGGCGACAGCGTTACTTGGAAATAAAAGTAGGGACTTCTGGAAAGAAGTAGGTAAAGTTACAAAGAACAATAATATGCTACCCAACATGGTTGATGAAGTGACAGGAGACGAAAATATTTCTAAACACTTTGCTACTAAGTGAGGACTTATATAATTCAGCAGCCTATAATGATGCAGACATGACGTCATTGCTACAAAACATACATAGTAAAGTAGATGCACATTGTAACGAAGGTGAAAATACTATTACGGTGCATGATGTTTTGAATGGCATTAATCATGTTAAGATTAACAAATGTGATGGATACGGCGTTATATATACCGACCACTTTATTCATGCACCTACAAAATTACATGTTTTTCTTTCTTTGCTATTCACAGCAATGGTATATCACGGATATACCCCGGATGGTTTTAATATATCAACAATTCAACCTCTGGTAAAAAACAAGAGGAAATCAGCAAATAATTCTGACAACTATCGAGCCATTGCTCTTAGTAGCCCTCTGTCGAAAATATTTGATTGGGTTATAATGATAAAAAGTTCTGATGCTCTTAAAACAAGTGATCTACAGTTTGGTTTCAAACCTCAAAGCTCTACAGCTAAATGTACATTTGCGTTAATGGAGACTGTGAACTATTTCCAGTAGAATAAATCGGATGTTTACGTGTTATTACTAGATGCGACTAAAGCATTCGATAAAGTAAATTATGTTAAACTTTTTACCTTACTGATGGATAGAGGAATGAATCCCCTTTTAATCAGATGTTTACTTTATATGTACACCAATCAACATTTAAATGTATCATGGAACAATTCCATGTCATTGCATTTCTCCACTGCCAATGGTGTGAAGCAGGGTGGAGTGTTGTCCCCCATTTTATTTTCTATCTACATTGATGAAATGTTAACAAGACTCTGCATGTCTGGTTTTGGCTGTATGGTCGGTCATAAGTACTATGGTGCTGTTGGCTATGCTGATGATATATCTTTGGTAGCTCCATCGATATATGCATTGAACAAAATGTGTGATATATGTCTAAAATTTGCATATGAATATGATTTACAATTCAACCCGGCAAAATGTCAACTTATTAAATATGGCAGTGGTACCGACTGCCCATTTTACTTTGATGGTTTAAAAGTGAAACATAGTAAAAAAGGGTTGCATTTAGGCCACGTTATTGGTCCTGACGCTCACCAGGCTATGGTAAAAGATATGTGTCATGATTTTATATGGCGTGTAAATGCATTATCTGCTAATTTTGGGTTTTGTAATATAAACATAAAACGTCAATTATATATGTCGTACTGTACATCTTTCTATGGTGTATGTCTGTGGAACTTGCAAAACAAACATCTTGATATGTTTTATACTATGTGGCGCAAAGGTATCAGAAAACTGTTTAATCTACCAGTTTGCACGCATTGTAATATGGTGCCACTTTTAGCAGACTGTTTACCGATTCAAATTCAAATTATGAATCGAATGGTACGATTTATGCAGAGTTGCTTGAAATGCAGTAACTCTAGCCTTTCAAGGTAGTGGGTCATATATGTCTAAAAGTTTTAACTATATCATGTCCAAATTCAAACTTGATGCCATGACATTCTTTCGAATGAAGTCTAATAAGTTTTATGGTATGATTCAAGACCACTACCAGGAGGGGCTGGATGATGAACTAGTATGTAGAGTCTCATTTGCAAAAGATGTATTACATAATATAAATAATGTGAGTAGCTCTTCTTTTTTAGCCATTGATGAACTGCGCTCATTGCTTACTGTTTTATGTACACAGTAACTTATATACATTGATTTAGTTGAATTGTACAATTTTAGTACGAATAAATGTATTATTATTATAAAGCTGTCAGTCATCTATTTTACGGAGCAAACAAAGAAAGTGGCCAGTCATCGATCTTGTGACTGTATGCGGATGCAGTTGCCGGATGAAGTCATCTATTTTTACGGAGCAAACAAAGAAAGAGTCCAGTCATCATTCTTGTGACTGTAAGGGGATGTTAGGTGGACGATAAGACAGTTACCGGATGGACTCATCTATTTTTACGGAGTGTTTCCCTGACTTAGTAAGATGTCCAGGATGAATTCATCTCTTTTTACAGAGTAGTTTAGTGAAGACAAAGAAGGACGGAACATACATCTTTTAACCGTATACAGACGCCTCGTTAAAATCAGGAAGACACTGTAGTAAAAATAGATGACTGATCCGGGACGGGATGTCACAAGACGCCTCGTTAAAACAAACGTAGTAAAAATATATGACTGTTCCACCAAGGGAACTAAATAGGCGTCTCGTTATGACAAAGGAAGTTGACTGGCTGTTTTGAAAATTCGTGTGTTAACTTTTCAATTCATTTCATAACAACAACAACAAAGATGGCTGAACTAATACCTTGGGCTGAGTTACTTGAACAATGGATAGAGAAAGAGATAGAAAAAAAGAAGATGTGAGTATCTATTATTTACTTGATGTTATCCGTTTTATGACTATGTATTTAATTCATTCAAGTAATTACACAGCGTTCTTAGAAGTTCTTTATATAAGCTATCTGTATCGTACATATTTAACCACTAGTTCTGGTACATATATCAAAACTTTGAAAAGTATATAGTTACCCATAACTATTCATTTATCACATCTAACAGTTGTCTATATCATATTTTAGCGCTGCTAAAGAAGGCGGTGAAGAGGAAGAAGAGGAAGAAGAGGAAGAAGAGGAAGAGGAAGGACGAGAAGACTTGGTGGATTACACAACATCAGATGAGGAGTGCACGTAAGTGTTCAAATTATTATAATTATTATTGTTGCTTTGTTACTTTGTTGCTTTGTTGCCTAGTTCTCTCCTCGGTAACTTCTCTCTCGGGCTAGCTAGAGCCGTGTACATTATTCATATGACCTAGTTCTCCCCTTGGTGACATCGAGCTGGCTTGACTGACTATTCATAGATGTCCTAGTTAGTTCTCCCCTTAGCGACTTCCTCTTACATGTCACAAGACGCCTAGTTAAACACAGGATGTTACATAGTAAAAATTGTTGCAGGACGGGAAGTATGGGTCACAAGACACCTCGTTAACAGGATGTTACAAAGTAAAAATAGATGACTGTTTTCAAGATTTCGTTTATGTGTTCAGTTTTAATTCCTATTCATAGACAACCTAGTTCTGACCTTGGTGACTTCCTCTCTCTCGGCCTAGCTTGACTGGCTAACACTGCGTATATAGGTGACCTAGTTCTGGCCTGGGTGACTTCCCTTCATCTGTCCACGCACTCAAAATAGCTTGTGGTTGCCTAGCAACGCTGTGTCTGGTTATTGCTCTGTATGTGTGTAACATTTAACGTCTCATTGGTATAGTTTTCAAAGTTTTATATAGTCTTCAAAGTTTTAATATTTACCTTACAGAGAAGAAGAGCTTCTTGAGGAACATCAATTCCTGTTCACCCATGTCCACCGAGAACTTCTACACGTAAGACCACGAATTAATCCACCTTCGCCGTGATACGATTCCACCGATTCTGAAGAGGAGGAGGACACCGGAGATAAAGAGGCATATTGGGTATGCTGCACGGTAGATACCGACGAGGGCTTCTGCTGCAATGAATAAATGCAATGAGGACTTTTGATGTAACAATAAGTCAATAAAATCGTTTCCTACTTTGATAATATGTTGTTGGTTATTATTATTATTATATAATTCTTTCATAGTTCTCCCCTTGGTGACTTCAAGCTGGCTTGACTGACTATTCAGATGGCGCTACAGAGGGTTAGGTGCACTTCTTTCCGCTAGAGGAAGGAACTGTGTCAGCATAAAATGACCCTATGTCAGCATAAAATGCCATGGGAGCACATGCACCCTCCAGATTACGTATTACGAACCACTCAGGTACTATTATCGTTATAATGACTTAAATATGCATAATCTTACTAATATAAGAGACCATGTTAATGTAAAGGCTATAATAGAACACACAGAGAAGAGGGCAGAAATGGTAGTAGAAATAAACTAAGAATTTATAAACAGTTCCAAAAAACTTTGTAACTGAGCATTATGTTAAGAAAATTATGCCTAGAAGTAATCGATCAGCAGGTCCAAAATGTCGATGTGCCGTGGCACCAATCAGAATTGAAACTGGACGTTTTGAACGAAATTCACACACACACACACACCACCTGAAGCTAGGACGTGTTAAAATTGCACGAATGAAATAGAAAATGAGTTTCACGTTTTAATTAAATGCCCTTTATATTTTAACGAACGAAAAGACCTAATAGGCTATGCAACAATTAATGATCCAGCTTTTTCCATTATGAATGATCAACATAAATGTTTATATTTATTGAGTAATGACGATATAATAAGTAAAACTGCCAGGATCCTCCAACAAATACTGCACACACGATTACACAATACAACAAAATAATAGCACATGTTTATTAAATTAAATCTGTTTTTATTTGTACATTTTTACAAGTCTCTCATAACTCTTTTTGAGTGGTCTTTGTATACAGTGCTAACTTTGAATGTAATATATTTATTTGTTTTGTATTTTAATGCATGTATACGTGGAGTGAGACTCTAATAAAATACTACTACTGCTACTACTACTACATAAGAACGCGTGGTAGCAGTAGTAGTAGTAGTGGTAGTAGTAATAGTAGTAGTAGTAGTAGTAAATGTGTGTGCGCTCGCGCGTGCGCGTGTGCGCACGGATGCATGTGGATACGTGCATGCGTATACGTGCGCCCGTGCATGCCTGAATGCGTGTTGTTGTGCTTGTGCACGTATGTGCATGTGGGTGGTATGGTCGATGCTGTGTTCCCTGTTGATGTGTTTATGTCCCCTAGGGTCGTACGGGCGCTACAGGACTTCGGGGGGAAGCGAAGGGAGAACCCGGAACAATGGTACGTCGTGGATAGGTGAATGTTTTCTAGGCAACCAGCGGTTTGACGATTGTCTGCAATGCTGACTAATACGTCCCTGACAACTTACCAGTTTATATAATAGAAAAATAACACATGCGCTACGTAAATGCCATTTTAAACCATATCTTTAATTATAACTCGTCGAATGTATATATATATATATATATATATATGCATATATATATATATATACATATCAATACTATTCGAAGAGTAATATATGTATATAATATATATGTATGTACTATATATATATATATATACACACATATATATATATATATGTGTGTGTGTGTGTGTGTGTGTGTGTGTGTGTGTGTGTGTGTGTGTGTGTGTGTGTGTGTGTGTGTGTGTGTGTGTATGTGTGTGTGTGTATATTATAATTATAACAATAATAATAACCATAATGAATAATCTACATTGACGGTATCTTATGTGTCATCCAGGGCGCAACGGGTCCGGTAGGGGAAAGGGGAGCAACTGGACCCGCTGGCAAAACGGGACAACCAGCGGAAGGCTGCCCTAACGGTAAACACCGACACATGCGTATTCTGTCTTGGTAGTAGACAATCCAAATCTACTTAACACTACTTTGTTTGTCAAATCTTCGAAATATTTAGAGTATGAACCAATTCTAATGGTCTTCGTTATTCAACAACATCAAACTATTTCTAAAAGTATTTTGGCATATTTACATCTTTTTATCTGTATATTTCTAAAAGATCTTTTTTACCTTTGCAGTGCAACTGTGTCCATTTCATTCGCATTAATGACATAAAGTGTTTTTCAGCGGATAAACGTTCCTAATCATTTGTATATTTTACTCGTCTTGTTTCTGACTTATTCGGCATAACAATAATTTTTCGAAAGTTCATTATGACTGCTAGATCAACTGTGAACAAAATTGTTTCGATGAAAACATTGGAAAGAATTGTTGTTTCAGTTTTAAAGGGTCTGGTAAAAATTATGTGAACACGATGAAGGTTATCTGGCTCAACAAACTATACATATAGGATGTGGCTGCTAACAACACTATCACAAGGTTTCTGACCCTGCCACCAGTCTGTACTGTTTGTGGAGTGCAGTGGCGCAGTGAGTAGAGCATCGGTGTCTCAAACCAGAGAATTCCAGTTCGAATCCTATGCTGCCGTGTCGAACTTTGTTCACTGGACATTGCTCCAGGCCACTCAGCTGTATGAATGAGTACCTGGCTATAGACAGAGGTGGATATGTGAGAGCGGCTCCGTCATTTGAAGAAGGTGTAATAAATGAATACTGACCAATGTGATGATGATTCGATGCAGGGTTTCCGAGCACTATCACGCTGGTGTGGGATGGCCTTCTCACGCTCTGGCTCACCGTCGCAACTGCCTACGTCGTCATAACCCATCATCAAGGCATGAAAAACTGACGATGAATTCCACCCCTCTGTGAAATCTTCCGGAAGAAAACTTCGAGAAACGGTATCAACGAGGGAGAAAAGCACGACGAATGCATGAAAAATGGATATGCCCATGTTATCACATGTCGCTTTAAAAGCTTGCTTTTACAACTACATACCAGTCATGTTCTATTATTTGTATTACTTTCACTTACATGTAAACAACTAATCTATATAACCATGCAATTAATTTTGTTTGCAAATAACGAATCAGGCATGCGACATAATAATATAACATTTATTACAGATGTTTGCACCATAGGGGTGTTTGTTAAAACGAACTGTCCAGCGTTACGAAGCGTGACAGGAATATGTCAAACCCAACGGAAGGTACTTAACGGAAGACCTTTTAGATATTAGATTATTAGACAGTAACAAGTTCCATTCCTAGAAATCCAAGAAAAGACTTATTATTAGCGTCGTCGTTATTTTAAATGGTCAGTTGCTACGACAAACTACACGGACATATTACGTAATTGTTGTCCTACCATTACTGATTAGTAGGTGTGTGACAGATCACGTTCTGTCGTACCAATGATGACTACAGGCATTTCTTCTCATTGTATCGCTATGTAATAATCGCATTGAATAAATTAATTTCCAGTCGTAGTCTGCTGCTGGATTTCATGTTAACGTTTTGCATGCATACATTTGGTATCAAAATATCCGGAATTATAAAAAAGAATAACACAAACTCATATCTAATCAATATGTTTATTTTTGTAGGAAGCCAGAGACAAAACATTGAACCATATGTTGAAAAAGCCTCTCCGGTTTCACCGTCGGCATCATGCAGAATGTACCATAATTACCTTAATACATAATCAACTTCCATAATTAAGATATCAAACTAATCGCCAGTCAATGACACACTGAACACTGAAACACTATAGTAAAATAATACTAATCACCACACATTCATGAACCAAACATGTACGCCACTCCTACGTACCTGTTGCGTGATCGTGGCATGAAGCTAATCGGACTGGATTTCATTACTTACGTCATTTCCATTTTCCGTTGTTTAATAAACATGATTACAGAATGAGTACTGAATCAACGTCTACCACGAAAGATCAGTGACATATCTGATAAGATAATGTATGATAAAAAGTGTTATCCAAACTATCAAGATGTTAAGTGTACATCGCAAACCAATATTCAAACGTGTTTTTCACATCACTGTTGGTAGATTGCCGTTTACGCCTTTTGTTGATATAGGCAGCAATGATGCATGGCATATGATATCGCACATCAATTGCAATTATATCAGCATCCACACCAGAGTAAGTTAAGTTGTACTGTATCAAGTATGTCTCTTTTATTTAATTCTTCTGCTTTTCGTTTTAATGACTGTCCACGACTTTGGGTCATTGCAACGCTAGCTCTCTTGTGCTGTTTGTGTGGCTTTTGACAAATAATCAGTGAATCATATATAGTCAAATTTACTACTCTGTGATCTTGTTAAGCATTCATTTGCGGCCACGTAGACCTTGTCATGTTCGTCATTGTCCTGGGATTCTGGTGGCATACCACTCATCCGTTTATTGGCAGCCAAATCACAGCTCTTCTGCAGGGTATACAAACGTCTGAACTCATACGTGTTTTCAAATGCATCTGACACAGTTGTGTTTTCATATACACCTAACAAAAAAACGATGTTGCCGTTTCTCAATAGCAACACTCAATGCAATAACTGACCTAACGCTTTGAAGTGTTGTCTGAGTGTCCTTTTGGCAAGTTACGTATCGATAAAAGTTGGTTAGTCATATGGACCCCGCCGTCCCAATGCAGCTTGTCTCTTCTATCCGTCACCGTTTATCCAGACTGATCACCTATATAAAAACCCCGAGAAAAGCAGTTAATGATATGTTGATATTGATGTTAATTGTGTATATAGAAGTGTTTTGAAAGTACTTATAGCTATGTTACTTTAAATATCTTAACTGACGGGTTTCTTTATAATTACACCTGTGTGTAGAACAATACAAAGAAATGGTTGTGTTATTCAGATTATTAAATATACACATATCAACATATGTCTCGTCTGAAACGGACCAGTGTTTTATTTATTAAATAGTCTTTCAATATTTACGTTGAAACTGGAAATGGTGCATTTCGTGAAATGCATTCCAGATGGCGTACTTCGTGAAATCCAGTCATTCATGTATTAAGGTAACTAGGGTACATTTAATATGATGTCGATGACGAAACCGACATGTTTTTTCAACAGACTGTTTAATGTTTTACCTCTGGCTTCCTTAACAACAAAAATATATATAAAATAAATATATCGGTAAAATATGTGTTGCCGCTCATCATTCCGTATATTTTGATACCAAATTTAGCTTCGTAACGCATTATCTACTATTTAATTTTTTAAATATCCAATTATGACAAAGCAGTCACTCAGATACCCTATTGGCCTGAACGTAAATCCAATATTCAGAATAAGACCAACTGATTTGAGAGTGTTGTCCTCTGGGTTATTATTCAGGAAGGTTTAAAGTTTAAAAAACACAGAGCAACCAAAAATAACATGATGTGTCCATTTCCACCCCCGTGCTCCCCGACTAAAATGGTAAAACTATTTTTGATCAAGATCAAACGTTTGATCGCGAACATCCGACGTGCCTTGTACTTGATGAAGATCCGAAGTGCCGTGTTAATTGTGACGATCCGGTGTAACGAGGAGAGTCACTTCCCGTTCCGAAAGTAAGCGCCTACCTGTTCCGTGCCAAAAATACGCGTTGCTGCTATCATTTGTGGTGCTAGTACTTCTACTACTGAAATTAAATTAAGTATTTCAATTGTTACCTCGTGTTGTATAAACATGATAAAATTATTTATAAATATAGCAAGTAAGTAATAAATAGCAAAATATCCGTCCCCTAACGGGTACCATGGTAGTTGACAGTCGTGGTAGCAATATTTACTAAATTAATGTTAGAAAACACACAACATCGTTACATAAACACCATAACGCGCTCGCAGATACTCGTTGTTTGTTTCTTCAAACTGACGAAGGTCGGAGAGAATGTGAAGTTTTCGTCTAACAATAGGCTCTATTCGTGATAGTATAGAATTGTCAAATAAAACTCGTATTGCTATGCTATTGGAGTGAGGGTAGACACAAGCCTTTAATGATAAGCTATAGACATACACGAAGTATTTGCCAGGAGCGCGTTGTTCGAGCGATTGTTAGGTTACGTTTTACGTATTACACGCACACTACGTTTTACGTTCCAAACAACTGCTATACCGTATAAAAGGTCAACAATTTTGACATATATGGGGTATCTTAAAACGATATAGGACTTTCGTCCTATTGTTGGGGGTCGTAGATTAATCCATGAAAGTTTGGCTCTCGAGGTTCAAGACGTCTATGAGGAAAACGTTAACCTGCCCGCATATTCAAGCTCGATTATAAGTAGATATTAATTTGTGATACTTCGTGCATCGAGGCTATATTTGGCGGAGATAGAACGTTGAAATTGGTGGTGTATCAAAGTTCATAAGCAAGTGGAATTACTGATTGATAAGTATTATTCTTGCCTTAATATCATTCATAAAGTAGCAGTAAACATATATTGAGTAGCAGTTGTGCTTAAAGTTAGTTAGATAAAGTATTTTAGGACACTTTAGTCTAGTGAGTGATAATAGGGTACGTTAGCTTACGGCTACGATAAGTTTGTAAACAAGATTTAACAAACCTCGTTATGTGGTAGAATATATAGGTGATAAAGTAACAACCATAAACTACCTACATAAGATAATATCTGTGTAAGTCAGTACCTGCTAGACATTTTGATAAGGTAGCTTTGTTGTTAAAATTAAGCATTTGCGATAATCGGGCGAACTAAGTTTATGTAGCTAGTGTCTCTCTTATTCGCTAGGGCGCTGTATAACCTAAATAAATAAGGCAGTCTAGCGTACGCAATCTTACGAAAAGTGTAACATTTGTGCACAGAAAACAGTCTTCTTAAAGACTACATAGACAGTGAATGGTGTAAACACAGTTGACAAAACTATTTTAAATAGCTAATTAGATTATTATTATTAAATAAATTCTGATATGGCGCCTTGCAAGCGGCAAGTCAAGGCAAAGAGACACTTGGTGTGCGACGACTGCCACAGTTGGGTAGATTTTGCCTTATCCGGCTGTACGAAGTCATGGACAGAAACCAAGGAAGAGGGATTCACCTTTCAGTGCGTGGGGTGTTGGAAGGTGAAATGTCTGGAGAAAGAGGTAGCTAGGTTGGTAGATATTGTGAAGGGGATGGAGATGAGAATCAGCAAGAAGACAGACGGAATGGAGAGAGACGACAGGGATAAAGTTGGGAATACTGTGAAACTGAAGGAGCAGAGTAGTGGCAACAAGACCGAGGAAAGGCGACTGAGAGGAGGGAAGGTGATCGGAGGGGAAGAAAGTGGAGGATCGACGGCAGGAAATGTGACAGGTGTGAAGGTGGCAGGAGAGAAAGTGACCGTAGAGAAAGAGGTAGGAGGGAAAAAGAGACGGGAGAGGAGAGAAGGAAATGCAATGGGAGGAAAGATGACATGAAGAAAGGAAGTGAGAGTACATGTGACAGAAGAGAAGTCGGGAGGGACGATGACAGGAAGAAAGGTGACAAGAGAAACAGCGTCAGGAAAGAATGGAACGGACGAGATTGTGACGGGAGAGCAGAAGACAGGGGAACAAGATTACAACCAGACAGATGCAAACCGTAGAAAGAGCTACACTGAGGCAGTGATTGAGGGGGCAATGAGGAAAGACAGGGTGTTTATGGGCGATTCGATTATGAGAAAGACAGATAAGACTCTAAGCGAGGGGGAGGACGTCGTTGTTTGTCTACCGGGGGCTAGGATAGAACATGTAACTGAAAGGGTAGAGAAGGTACTGGGGCATGGCAAGGGAGGGTCTATACTAGTACATGTAGGGACAAATAACGCAGAGAGGGAGGGAACAACTGGGATAGTTCAGAAGTACAGACAGTTAGTGAAGAAGTTAAAGAAGACAAGAGTAGAACAGATTATCCTCTCAGGAATTTTGCCAGTAATGGGAGGAAGGGGGCCGACATATAGAAACTGCAAGAGGTTGGCGATCAACGCACTAGTTGAGCAGATGTGTAAAGAAAAGGGGGTGGGATTCGTAGATTTATGGGGATACTTTGTTGGGAGGGAAGATATGTACATGAGAGATGGCCTACATCTAAGTGGAAAGGGGGCAGCAGTTTTCTCAGAGAACTTGCTGCAATCTGTTGACAGTGGGACAGGCTGCATCTATTTAAACTAGATTCGCAGGGGGGATTCACAGAGAAGCCTGAAACTGGAGGCATAGATAAAGACAGCAGAAATAAATCGGCAAAGAACAGCCTGGAAAACTGTTCTGAATCAGGATATAAATGCATTTGTTTAAATGCAAGGAGCATAGTAAACAAAAGAAGTGAACTAAACATTATGGTAGAAGATATTGACCCTCACATAATAGGTATAACCGAATCGTGGGCCACCACTGATATATCAGATGCCGAATTGGGACTAACAGGATATGTAATGTTTAGGAAAGATAGAATAGAAAGAAAGGGAGGTGGAGTTATTTTATATATTAAAGAATCTATCCAGGCTTATGAAATAAAATTAGAAAGAGAAGCAGATTACGAAGAAGCTGTTTGGTGTAACATAGTTACAGGAAACTCAACGTTAACAGTTGGGTTAGTTTATCGAAGTCCAAACATAAGCATAGAAGAGAATGAAAAAATACAAAACGCTATAAGGGAAGTAAGCAAACGGAACTGTATTATTATGGGGGACTTTAACCATGGGCATATACAATGGAAATCTCTACAGAGTATGGGGAGTGAGGACCACAAGTTTTTAGTTTTAGTACAAGATAGTTTCCTTTCTCAACATGTGCTAGAACCAACCAGGGGAGAGAATGTGTTAGACTTAGTTTTGTCCTCACAGAAAGAATTAGTTGACAATGTCAAGATATGTGAGCCACTGGGGAGTAGTGATCTCAACCAGATACATTTTACCATCAAAGTAAAATCAGAAAGGAATAGTAAAAAGCAGTATAGGAGAAATGTCCACAAAGGAAGGTATAAGGACATGAGGAAATATTTAGCAAAGATAGACTGGAATAACACACTGAAGAATAAGACAGCAACCGAATGCTGGAATATCTTAAATAGTGAAATTAAGTGCATAGTCGATAAATTTGTACCTTTAAAAAAACAAGGGAAACGGTCTAAAAAGAAACACCATTAGAAAAATTAAGTATAAACAAATGATGTGGAAGTCATATAGATGTACTGGAAATGATGAAGACTACAACATTTATAAAGAAGCACTTAATCAAGCTACAGCTGAAATTAGAAATTCAAAGAGAAGCTATGAAAAAAAATTAGCTAGTAATATAAAACATGACAGTAAGAGTTTTTATGCGTATATTCGAAGCAAACAGAAAGTTCAGGATAAGGTCGGTCCTCTAGAAGATAGTGCTGGAAATACAATATCAGAGGGATTCTTAATGGCAGAAGACCTGAATGAGTATTTTAGTTCAGTGTTTACCAGGGAAGATATTAGTTCACTGCCAGTACCAGATGCTAAGTTCAAGGGGGCAGATTCAGACTATTTAGGACAGTTAGTTGTAACCTCGGAAATGGTAGCTAAGAAAATAAGGGCTATGAAGGATAATAAATCACCTGGAGTGGACGGGATTCCGCCCAAACTACTATTGGAAATTGTAGAACAAATTAGCGCACCGCTTGCAACAGTTTTCAATTTGTCATTAGAAGAGGGAGTGGTTCCTTTAGAATGGAAAGATGCAAACATTATACCGTTATTTAAAAAAGGTTCGAGAAACAAGTCAGAGAATTATAGACCAGTGAGTTTAACATCAGTGATTTGCAAATTATTAGAAAGACTAATGAAAGATCACATGGTGGATTTTCTTGTTAAACATAACTTGATAAACCCATCTCAACATGGGTTTTTAAAAGCGAGGTCATGCTTAACAAATATGTTATGTTTTTTGGAAGACATCACTAGGTGGGTAGATGAGGGATCACCAGTAGATATCATCTATTTAGATTTTCAAAAAGCTTTCGACAAAGTACCACATCAAAGATTACTCCTTAAGCTAAAGGCCCATGGCATAGGAAATGGTATAATAAACTGGATAGAAAAATGGCTGAATGACAGAAGACAACGTGTAGTAGTTGATGGGGAGGCTTCAAACTGGAAATCGGTATTGAGTGGGGTACCACAGGGATCAGTACTAGGACCTATATTATTCTTAATATATATCAACGATTTGGACGATGATATAGCAAGCAAGGTGTTAAAATTTGAGGATGATACAAAAGTGTTTAGAAGGATTAAAAGTGATGGAGACAGACAGCATTTACAAGATGATCTTGATAGGTTGATCAAATGGTCTGAAAAGTGGCAAATGCTGTTCAATTTTGGGAAATGTAAATGCCTCCACACAGGTCATGGAAAAGAAGAGGTAAAATATAAAATGGGGGGTACTGTTCTAAGTACTACTGTAAAAGAAAAGGACTTAGGGTTAACCATTAGTGCTGATATGAAGGTTTCAGAGCAGTGCGGAATTGCAGCGTCAAAGGGAAATCAAATCCTTGGATTAATTAGGCGAAATATAGCGTATAAGAAAAAAGAATTAATAGTACCGCTGTACAAAACAATAGTGAGGCCTCATTTAGAATATTGTATACAAGCATGGAGGCCATATCGCAAGAAGGACATAGATATGCTAGAAAGAGTACAGAGGAGAGCGACTAAAATGATACCAAATCTGAGGGATCTTAGTTACGAAATACGCCTAAAAGAATGTGGTTTAACAACACTAGAGACCAGGAGATTGAGAGGAGATCACATAGAAGTGTTTAAAATATTGAATGGTTATGAAAATATTGATAGAAACATTTTTTTCTCAGTTAAGAAAGATAGAAGGACCAGAGGACATGAAGCTACATTAGTAAAGGAGCAGTGTAGATTAGATATAAGAAAGTTCTCATTCTCACAAAGGACTGTA
The DNA here is from genome assembly GCA_963995525.1 of Escarpia spicata. NCBI lineage: Eukaryota > Metazoa > Annelida > Polychaeta > Sabellida > Siboglinidae > Escarpia > Escarpia spicata. Next base: position 50,849,015 of record OZ023212.1, read on the forward strand.
AATGAATGGAACAGATTATCTCCTGATTGTGTTGGTGCTAGTAGCGTGAATATGTTTTAAAATAAAATCGACACACACCTTAAAAAGGCGGGATACATGTAGATAAAAAGTATTGGACTCTCGATACGCCAAAAGGCTTCCTTGTCCAACTGCCATCCAGAGTAATTTTCTGGATGGCAATCTTGTTAAATCTTGTTAAATCTGTTAAATTAATTTCAAGAAATCCCAATAAAAAACTCCAACAAGAACACAATATTTTTAGAATTACAAATACTAGAGGTTATACGGCAGGTCAAATTATTAACTGCGGTTATGGGGGCATGCGCAGTACGCAAACGTCCGTTTTGGGCACGGGACTACATTCGTCCCGTTATACCTGCGCGAAGACAAGGTGCCGCGACGTGTAGAAGTGATGGGGATGAAAGAAAAGTTATCGTGTCAACGAATGACGGTGAAACGTTATCCAGGTAGAAAAACGCCGTCACGACTATGCGTCTTTTCAACGAACATTTAAGTGCTGATTTAAATTATAATTATAATCATATATATCATGTAATAGAAAATGCCAAGAATAAACACATGTAAAAGTACAAATAAATTTACTCAATATCTCATCAATAAAACTAGTAAAATTAAACTTTTTTTTTAATTTGCAAAAATACAAGAAACATCCATATCCCAAAGTAGTCATAACCTTCCCTACAAAAGCAGTTAAGGCTTTGATGGAATATCAAGTAAATTATTGAAATCTATCGAGTCAGAAATAGTCAAACCCCTAATAGTATTGATAAACCAAGTAATAAACAAAAGAAAATTTCGTGATCAACGTAAAATTGCAAAAATAATATCTATATATATATATATATATAATATCCTACATTATTGACTAACTATAGTTCTATATTTCTTTTACCAGTCATCTCAAAGGTTATAGAAAAAAACTATCTATAACCAATTATTGATGTATCTCACAAACACAAATCTGTTATCCGATAACCATACATGTGGTACAACGCTCGGCACGGAAGTCACATTGGCTCTCTGGTACAATGTTTTTGACTACGTGTTGTACCAATCGATTTCGCAAAAACTGGGCGAGTATTTTGCCAGCTATATATAGTAGTGAGATGCCACGGTGGTTGTCGCATATGGACCTGCCCCCCATTCGTTTGTAGATGTGAACAAACGATGCATCTTTAAAGTCTTGCGAGACGAATATATACTGTCTCGGATGACAGCGAAGAGTGGGACAAGTCGTTTAGTGAACTTCATCCCTCCGTGTTTGTATATTTGCAGTTTTTCCATTTGATAGTTTTTAATCGCCTCAATGGTTTCCTCGATGCTTGGGCGTGCGTCTAGTTCGTGGATGTCGGGATATTGTGTAACTTCATCGAGTGCGACTAATCAGATAGTTGATGGTCGATTTAGTACATCATTAATATTTTCAGCACATCGATTCAGAATTCCGCTTTGATCTGTAATGCGAGAGTGTGGCTCCACTCGACTGGTTCCCACATACTGATTTAAGACCCTCGTAGAAACAAAACGTACATTCATATTGAGGTGTTTCTTGTGATGTCGACAGCAATGTTACAGGACTACTCCGCTGCGGTTTGCGAACAAGTCTGGTTGGAGCCAGCTTTGTTTAGGGAACTTTTATATCCCACCCCTCCATCTGGAGAGAGCAGTGGTGTCCTTGAAGAAGGTTGCTCTGTGGCCTAGCAGGATAGAAGCATTATTGTGTGCTCCATATCAACGACAGAACGACATATACACAAGGGCCGCCATACGTTGTCACTAAGCACTGCCAGCGGCATCCTCCACCTGTCCCCATTGCCATCTCCCCATCGACACAGGACTTGGTGTAGAGTAGTGTGAAGAGATGAGATAGAGAGGAGGAGCGTACTGCACCTGCGCCTAAAAGTTTAGGGTGGAGTTGGGTTGCGCAGATCTATCGGACACACTTGATCTATTCTTTCTTAATCTAGTGGCTCAGTCTGGCTAAGATAACTAGAGAGGGTGACGACTTCATGTAGTGGCCAACTGGTTTACAATAAACGTCTATACAGTTACATTGTCCACGCTCTGCCGGGTATAGCCATCACCGCCTTCGAGGCCACATTGGTTCTTTCGCAAGAAGGATATCTATGCCCTTTTCTGCCGGTAACGTCTGCATACACTAAAGGCGTAGGCGTCCCCAGGTCACTGCCCTAAGGCAGCTAGCCCGCACATAGTTTAGCCAGCCAGCCGAGACTGTTGTCCGGGGATGGCCGCCGCGGTGTTTACGCGGCTACTTGGAGCCATATCTGCGAGTTGAGACGTTTGTGTTGGAACAATGTTGCAAGCCACCCATCGAGGGTGCGGCTGCCTGACATGCAAGTGTACTACCATCCCGTCCTCTCCACGTCATCCCCGTCATCATCACATGTATCCCATGTGTACGTATGTAGGTACGTATGTAAGTATATATATATATATATACATATATATATATATATATACATAAATATATATATATATATATATATATATACATACATACATACGTAGATACATACCTAAATACATACATGCGTACATATATACACATATATACATACGCACATACACACGTTGCACATTTACATGCACACACAAACACATATACATACATACATACATACATACATACATACGTTCATAAATATATATCTATACATGTATATATATACATGCATGCATACATGCACATGCAAATATACATACACACTTATATACATACATACACACATACATACATACATACATACATACATACATACATACATACATACATACATACATACATGCATGCATGCATACATACATACATACATACATACATACATACATACATACATACATACATACATACATACATACATACATACATACATACATACATACATACATACATACATACATACATACATACATACATACATACATACATACTGTTCAACGTGTTCATGCCATTTGCGACATTAGTTGATAGTCACTCATTTGAGCCTGCATGTTATAAAAAATGGGCACCCTGAAATTATTATAGCGCAGACGCTGGATCGAAACACAGACTACAACTCTGGTGTTCAAGGAACTATACACTCCGGTTGTCGCGTAATTAGAGACGATTTTGGAATGGTTTGGTGTTGATTATTGCAAACCAGCAATCCGATTCTGGACATATGCATTGAACAGCTACAAGAAAGCATTCCATCTACCAGAGCCAAGGCTCTTCTCTGCAGCGCACTCGTATTGGCCTTCTCTCTGGATAGAGACTTCTCCGCAGTAGAAGTGGGGGGGGGGGGTGACGATGTATTTGTTGTTTCTGCCACGAACATGATGGGTTATGATATTGAGGACATGCTTTGGCAAACCTGTTGGATATGCCAGGAATTGTTTAGCCCGGTTAAATTAATTGGCTGTGTCAAGCTTCTTCGTATAATGTTTCATTATTTTGTTGAAAACATGCTGGGAACTGTGCTGTGGGTTTCTGTTTTGATATAATTTCATTGATTATTTGCCATGTGTTTGCTGTATTATATTTGTATTTGTATTTATTAAAAGTAACCCTTAGCGTATTCTCTTTGTTTGTCGTATGCCCAGTTTGAGTATTGCATAGGCATGGTTTGTTTTCAACTTAAAGTAATGCATTTGATATTCTGTAGAAAATGAATCATTCATCTTCACTTGTTTGTATAAGTTGTATTAACATTTAATGGACCTAATTAGATCTTTAGTTATATAGTCAGATTTGTTTTGCCTATATTTATTAAATTTCACAAATTTTGTTTCCATGTGTTTATTCTTGGCATTTTCTATTACATGATATATAAGACTATAATGATAATTTATATCAGCATTTGTGCTTCTGTCCATATTGTTATAAATATCTGATGTATTGATGTCATGTTTAACTTTTGCTACCGCTTCATTAGTTTCTGTGCGCATTTCCGTTGTTTTTTTATTTGACTGTTTATGTCCAGATATATCCACAAAAATAAAGTAAGGTTGGTGGTCTGAAAATTACAGAAGAGTTCGGTCATGTATTTAATGCGGAAGAAGTAGACAAATGAAATGCATAATGACATGTTTTGGTAAAAAGGTATCTAAATGTTTTCTTATAGACGATGCGTATTAGCGTAACAATATTTCCATTTTACTCCTCATTTAACTATTTCTAGCAACATGTGTAGCTGGGTATGAATTATTATGTATTATTATTACTACATTTATTATTGTTAAGATTATTGTCATTAATAATTTTGTTACAAAAGTAGCTCGTGTTGGCGACATTGTTTCCCTTATTAATCGTAATTACCCTGACCGTAGTACTGATATTAATTGTTTGTAAAATGACCACAAGGTCAAGTAAATATGTCTGTGTGTATGTGTGTATATAGCACTAGTTAAATTAAGTGTTCGTTGAAAAGACGCATCGTCGTGACGGCGTTTGTTCTACCTGGATAACGTCTCACCGCCATTCGTTTACGGGATATTTTTCTTTCATCCCCATCAGTTCTACACGTCGCGGCACCTTGTCTTCGCATAGGTGTAACGAGATGAATGTAGTCCCGTGCCGGAAAAAAATTGACCTTCCCTTTTTACATTTGACCTGCCTTGTAACCTCTAGTTTTGGCCATTCTAAAACTATGTTGTTTTTCTCGTTGGTATTGTTTTATTAAGATGTCCTGTAATTAATTGCACAAAGTATCACTAATTAATATCTACTCATAATCGAGCTTGAGTATGCGGGTAGGTTAATATTTTCCTCATAGACGGCTTGAACCCCGAGCTCCAAACTTTCTTGGATTAATCTACGACCCCAACAATAATATATAAATCCTATATCTTTTTAAGGTATAGGATTTATATATAGATATATGTCAACATTTTGACCTTTTATGCGGTATAGCAGTTGTTCGGAACGTAAAACGTACTGTGCGCGTAATACACAAAAGGTAACTAAACAATCGGTCGAACCACGCACGATTTGCAAATACTTCGTCTATGTCTACAGCCTATATCTACCCTCACGCCAATAACATATCAATATGAGTATTATTTGACAATTCTATAGTATCACGACTAGAACCTATCCATGGACGAGAACTTCACATTCTCTCCGACCTTCGTCATTTTGAAGAAACAAACAACGAGTATCTGCGAGCGTGTTATGGTGTTTATGTAATGATGTTGTGTATTCTCTAACATTTAATAAATATTGCTGTTACGACTGTCAACTACCAAGGCACCCGTCAGGGGACGGGCAATTTGTCCGTTATTACAATTGAATATGTTTATGAAATAATGCACTTAAGAAGTACTAGCACCAAAAATGTTAGCAGCGACGCGTATTTCCGGCACGGAATAGGTAGGCGCTTACTTTCGGCTCGGGACGTCTCTCGCCTCGTTACACCGGATTGTCACAATCAATACAGCACTTCGGATCTGACATGCGTTTGTTTAAACTTCAAACCTTCTTGAATAATAATCCAGAGGGCAACCCTCTCAAATCAAATGGCCTCATTCAGAAAATTTGATTTAAATTCAGGCTAATAGGGTCTCTGAGTGGCTGAGTTTTGATAATTGGATATCTTAAAAAATAATAAGTAGCTAATGCGTTACGAAGCTAAGTTTGGTAGCAAAATATCCGGAATGATGAGTGGAATAACAGCAACACATATCTTACAGATATATGTATTTTTAGGAAGCCCGATATAAAACATTGAATAGTCTATTGAAAAAGCCATTTCGGTTTCGTCATCGACATCGTATTAAATGTACCCTAGTTACCTTAATACGTACTAAACATCCGTGTATAATTTATCAAAATGATCATTCGTTCGCTTATTGAACTGTACTACACAATTTTACAATTTTGCTGAGCAGCACACATTCAAGTACCCAAACCTACCTCACGTCCCAAATTATGGCTTGATGTCAAGTTTTTACAACATCAGTGTAATACCTTAACTATTTGTTGTTACGAATCTGTGAAAGCTACATGTCGTATTCTTGTTTTCACGTACATGAAATACGCTACCAAATATCAATGATATATATATAAGCGTACAAACCATTTTTAAATCTTACGCAAGCTGCCAGCGGAATGACGCCAAAAGGACTGGATTTCATGAAGTGCACCATTTCCAGTTTCTTTGTTCTAGTTAAGGTGATATTTAAGATTAAATACTGAAATACCATTTATTAATTAAAAGTATTGATCATTTACAGACGAGATCAGTTGATAAGTGTATATTTAATCATCTGAATAACACAACCATAATGTTATTCGTATTGTTCAAAACAGTGGTGTATTTATAAAGAAACCCGTCAGTTAAGTTATTTAAATTAACATAGGTATATGTACTTTCAAAACACTTTTATGAACATGATTAACTTTCAAAAATATTTTATATACGTAGTTACCATGAATGCCAACATATCATTAATCGCTTTTCTCTGGTTTTTTTTTACAATTGATTGATTTGGATGACCTGTGACGGATAGAAGAGACAATCTGCATTGGGACTGCGGTGTCAATAGGGCTAACCAACTTTGAAAAATACGTAATTTGCCAAAAGGACACTCAGACAACACTTCAAAGAGTTAGATCAGTTACTGCTATTGAGAAATGGCAAGATCGTATTGCAAAGCAATTAGAAACATATTTTGGTGTCAGGTGTATTTGAAAACACGTCTCAGTGCAGACGTTGGTAAACCCTGCAGAAGAGCTGTGGTTTCGCCAATAAACGGATGACTGGCATGCCTCCAGAAACCCAGGACAATGACGAACCTGATAAGTGAATGTGACAGGAGAGAAGACGGTAGGGGAAACGACAACAACCAGACAGGTGCAAACCAGAGAAGGAGCTACTCCGAGGCAGAGGAAAGAGAAGGTGTTTGTGGGCGACTCCATTATGAGAAAGACGGACAAGACACTAAGCGAGGGGAAGGACGTCGTTGTTTGTCTACCAGGGGTAGGATAGAACATGTGACTGAAAGGGTAGAGAAGGTATTGGGGCATGGCAAGGGAGGGTCTATACTAGAACACGTAGAAACAAATAATGCAGACAGGGAGGGAACAACTGGGACAGTACAGATGTACAGACAGTTAGTGAGGAAGATAAAGAAGACAAGAGTTGAACAGATTATTCTCTCAGGAATTTTGCCAGTAATGGGAGGAAGGGGGGCAACATATAGAAACTGCAAGAGGATGCCGATGAACGCATTAGTTGAGCAGATGTGTAAAGAAGAGGGGGTTGGATTCACAGATTTGTGGGGATACTTTGTTGGGAGGGAAGATATGTACATGAGAGATGGCCTCCATCTTAGTGGAAAGGGGACAGCAGTTTTCCCAGAGAACGTGCTGCGATCTGTTGACAGTGGGACAGGTTGCATCTATTTAAACTAGATTCGCAGGGGGGGGACTCATAGAGAAGCCTGAAACTGGACGCATAGATAAAGACAGCACAAATAAATCAGCAAAGAACAGCCTGGAAAACTCTTCTGAAGCTGGATATTTTTGACAAGATTTAACAAGATTGCCATCCAGAGAATTAACTCTAGATGGCAGGTGGACAAGGAAGCCTTTTGGCTTATCGAGAGCCCAACCCTTTTATCTACATATATCCGGCCCTTCTGAGGTATTTGTCGATTTTATTTTTAAACATATTCACACTACTAGCACCCACACAATCATCAGATAATCTGTTCCATTCATTCACAGTCCTTTGTGAAAATGAGAACTTTCTTACGTCTAATCTACACTGCTCCTTTACTAATGTAACTTCATGTCCTCTAGTCTTTCTATCTTTCTTAACTGAAAAAAACTTATTTCTATCAATATTTTCATAACCATTCAATATTTTAAACACTTCTATCTGATCTCCTCTCAATCTCCTGATCTCTAGTGTTGTTAAACCACATTCTTTTAGGCGTTTTTCATAACTAAGATCCCTCAGTTTTTGTATCATTTTAGTCCCTCTCCTCTGTACTCTTTCTAGCATATATATGTCCTTCTTGCGGTATGGCCTCTACGCTTGTATACAACATTCTAAATGAGGCCTAACTATTGTTTTGTACAGCGGTATTATTAGCTCTTTTTCTTTATAAGCTATATTTCGCCTAATCAATCCAAGGATTTGATTTCCTTTTGAAGCTGCAATTCCACACTGCTCTGAAACCTTCATGTCAACACTAATTGTCAGCCCTAAGCCTTTTACTTTTACAGTAGTACTTAGTACAGTTCCCCCCCCCCCCCCCCCATTGTATATTCTACATATTCGTTCCCATGTCCTGTGTGAAGGCATTTACATTTCCCAAAATTGAACAACATGTGCCACTTTTCAGACCATTTGATCAACCTGTCAAGTTATTCTTGTAAATGCTCTCTATCTCCATCACTTTTAATCCACCTAAACACTTTTGTATCATCTGCAAATTTCAACACCTTGCTAGCTATATCATCGTCCAAATCGTTTGTATAAATGTGTTTGTTTAAATGCAAGGAGTTTAGTAAACAAAATAAATGAACTACACTTTATGGTAGAAGATATTGACCCTCACATAATAGGTATATCCGAATCATGGACCACCACCGATATATCAGATGGCGAATTGGGACTGACAGGATATGTAATGTATAGGAAAGATAGAATAGGATGAAAGGGAGGTGGAGTTATGTTATACAGTAAAGGATCTATCCAGGTGTATGGAATAAAATTTGAAAGAGAAGCAGATTACGAAGAAGCTATATGGTGTAACATAGTTACAGGAAACTCAACGTGAACAGTTGGGTTAGTTTATCGAAGTCCAAACATAAGCATAGAAGAGAATGAAAAAATACAAAACGCAATAAGGGAAGTAAGCAAACGGGACTGTATTATTACGGGGGATTTTAACCATGGGCATATACAATGAAAATATCTACAGAGTATGGGGAGTGAGGACCACAAGTTTTTAGTTTTCGTACAAGATACTTTCCTTTCTCAACATGTGCTTGAACCAACCAGAGGTGAGAATGTGTTAGACAGTTTTTTCCTCACAGAAAGGATTAGTTGACAATGTCAATATCTGTGAGCCACTGGGGAGTAGCGATCACAACCAGATACATTTTACCATCAAAGTAAAATCAGAAAGGAATAGTAAAAAGCACTATATTAGAAATTTCCACAAAGGAAGGTATAAGGACATGAGGAAATATTTAGCAAAGATAGACTGGAATAACACACTGAAGCATAAGACAGCAACAGAATGCTGGAAAATCTTAATGAGTGAAATTAAGTGCTTAGTCGATAAATTTGTACACTTAAAATACAAGGGAAACGGTCCAAAAAGAAACACTTATCGAAAGAAGCCATTAGAAAAATTAAGTATAAACAAATGATGTGGAAGTCATATAGATGTAATGGAAATGATGAAGACTACAACATTTATAAAGAACCACTTATCCAAGCTACAGCTGAAATTAGAAATTCAAAGAGAAGCTATGAACATTTAACATGTAATATAAAACATGACAGCAATAGTTTTTATGCGTATGTTCGAAGCAAACAGAAAGTTCGGGATAAGGTCGGTCCTCTAGAAGATGGTGTTGGAAATATAATATCAGAGGGATTCTTAATGGCCGAAGACCTGAATGAGTATTTTAGTTCAGTGTTTACCAGGGAAGATATTAGTTCACTGCCAGTACCAAAGGCTACGTTCAGGGAGGCAGATTCAGACTATTTAGGACAGTTAATTGTGACCTTGGAAATGAAAGCTACGAATATGAGGGCTATGAAGGATAATAAATCACCTGGAGTGGAAGGGATTCCGCCCAAACTACTATTGGAAATTGTAGAACAAATTAGCGTACCGCTTGCTACAGTTTTTAATTTGTCATTAGAAGAGGGAGTGGTTCCTTTAGAATGGAAAGAGGCAAACATTATACCGTTATGTAAAAAAGGTTTGAGAAACAACTCAGAGAACTATAGACCAGTGAGTTTAACATCAATGATTTGCAAATTATTAGAAAGACTTATTAAAGACCACATGGTGGATTTTCTTGTTAAACATAACTTGATAAACCCATCTCAACATGGGTTTTTAAAAGCGAGGTCATGCTTAACAACTATGTTATGCTTTTTGGAAGACATCACTAAGTGGGTAGATGAGGGATCACCAGTAGATATCGTCTACTTAGATTTTCAAAAAGCTTTCGACAAAGTACCACATCAAAGACTACTGCTTAAACTAAAGGTCCATAGCATAGGAAATGGTATAATAAACTGGATAGAAAAATGCGTACGTCCGTATGTGTACGCGTACGTGCGTGCTTTTGTGTATTTGTGCGTGCCCGCGCGGGGGTGCTTGTGCGTGCATGCGTTGTGTGACTGTGTGCGCGAGCGTATTGAGTGGGCAGAGTCGGAGCTTCATCACGACTCCGCTTTCGTATCTTGACATCGGAAGGCGGGAGAAGGGATCCAAAGGGAACCCCTGGATCTGCCTGTGGTTGACTGTGTCTTTCGTAAGAGCCATTCCACGTGGTGTTCTTACGAACATGGAAGGTAAACATTATAAGTATTATAGGGCCTTCATGGAAATGGTTTCTTCATTAGTAGTTGGCTGGCAAACCCATCATTCTGATCATGGAGTAAGCATAGCAAGTCCCTGGGCTATAGGCAGTACTAGCGTTGTGTAAAACAGCACTACATAATTAATATATTGAAGCAATTGGGGCTATATTTTTGTTTATGAGCTCATGACATTAAAACACGCACACTTGTGATTGCCACTGACATAGCGCTTACTACTATCAGCTTGATATTAACAGCAAAACTAGCTAGTTTTCGTTTGTAATCGCCAGCCAAGAAAGTACTAGATACATTTGTTGGTGTATCCAGTACATGGCGGTTTGTCTATGTCACAATCAACATTTTGCACGCTTTATATAAAGAAACACTTTTGTGGCCAGAATTTCAACAAAATACTCGACGGAATGCATGATTGCATTATGTGTTCGGCATCCATTTTTTATGGTTTGACGGAGCTACGTGATGAATAGGTCAGTTATCCCAATGAAGACACGCAATCCTACTATCTGTGTACAGTTATTATTCAAGTAAAACGTGTACCCTTTTTGATGACTTGTCGCCGATCTACAGTAGCGTATTTACAAAATCTTACAAATCTTATCTTCAATAAAATCATCCGGATTCAGCCATCTTAAATATGCTTACAATTCGCTCACGCACACCTATTCGTGGCAAAAGTGCAGTAGTCTGCAGATGTACAGTTTCCATGTTCATGAACAATTTGTATGTTGAAAGAGTCCTCAGTGCGTACCATCTGAAAACGATAGACATTTAGTTCGTATACCAGGATCCCGGTAGTGAAATAGTTATTTATTTCTAGTAGCTTGTAACTGAAATCCACGTTTTCCTTATCGGTATATTCTTGTAGACAATGGTATCCAGTCACTAAGACTACATTTAAGCCAACAACGTCGTTCGAAAATGCATAGAAAAATTTTGTGATGTTATTGCCCGAGTAGCGTCAATCAATGTATCTGCTCAACTCGCAGTGTACGTTTACGCGTCAGATTCGTTTCGCTTCAGCTTCTTCAGTCCTTGTCGATGGCTGAAGACGACGAAGGTTGAAAGCACGACGAACCAGACAGTGAGACCAAACTCCCATAACGGCTTTATGAAGTTCATCGGACAATCTGCCGAAAACGAACATATACAACGAGTAAAGAATCGGAATCGGAACCGAATTTATTTGACCCAACATTATACAACAAATTATCCTTGCAGTAAACAGTTTAAAAAATGTATGTTATAACAAGTTCTATCTTCTAAGTGTAAACGCATTTCACGTAATTGAAAAAAGAATGGCACTAACTATGTAGCCATTGACAAACAAACAGAATCTATGAATCTTTACAATATGCTAACGGCTAATTAGAAGAAAAAAAACATATTAAAATGGGTCAGGGAGACTGCTACAAAGACCATATAAGACCGCTACTACCTCAAACTAAGTCAATTAATACCATCAAACACAACTGCATCAATTTTCTATAAACAGTTACTTAAGAAAGTGTTATTTTATTAGTCCAGACGTTTGTAAAATATTATGTTTAATGCATAGCAACATGCAAAACAACACAATAATAATTATGCAAATAACATATATCATGGAGATGCAAATATTAAAGTTGCATTCCAAGATCGTCCATCATTTAAATATACATTTCCAGTGATCCACTATGCCTCATACACAATGCATATAGCTTTCATAAACTGCATATACGTTTGTTTCACATAACATGCAATCTTATTATAAAATAGTACAAATGAGTATACGTATTATATCCGCATGCCATACGTTTATTATTCATTCTGGCCCCACAGGGCCACCTATAATTATGCAAAAGCATCATATATCGAATAAAATACCAAATGCCAAAGTGACATATATATGGTAGCAAATATCAGAAAATATGTAAATATTCTTCGTGCTGTACATGCACTTTCTTAAAGACAATTTAAAATGGTAACTTAACTCAAAATGCAATTTGACATCGAACCAAGCACAGGTCAAATGTGGTCGTGATGCGACACTACTAGACACTACTATTATAAGACAAATTGATAGGTTTTTACAGTTGTCCTCGGTGCAATGCCATTTTCGACATGTGTTAACCACTTAAGTGCCTTTCATGTGACTAGCACGTGTGGAAAATAAACAAACACAAACCCTACAGTTCGCCCTGATACGATGACGTAATTGTGTAATTTTACAAGAACTTTGTACCCGCCATTTATTCATGTTTGAGTGCATGAGTCATTTATGTGAAAGGGCTTTTTAACAATTGGCGAGATCGCGACGTTCCTACATTCAAGACAACTCACTTACCGAATATACTACTAATAATAAAAAAATGCCTTGTAACAGCATTACACAGACGTATTTTAACTAAACACTTAAATACGACAAAAAGTTATTTACCTGCAGGGCAGTCTTTCCCAGAAGGCCCCACGGGACCTGTAACTCCAACTGTTCCGTTTGTGCCCATCTGCCCAAAGGGGCCCTAGTGAATTAAACATATTGCATTTAAATTAATAAATATATTGAATGTCGGCACAAACGCGTGCACAAAACCTGTTGAATAAAACGTGTTTTATTTAAATGAATGAACATGTTGATTGTTCACACACTACCTTTTACGTAGAGCAGAGACGGCTCTTGAGACGATCAGTTTTAAGAATGTAGTTGCATTTAAATGCTATCTCGTATTTGAATCCATGCATGGAACACATACACCAGAGACACAGACAGAGATTTGCACACACACACACACACACACACACACACACACACACACACACACACACACACACACACACACACACACACACACACACACACACACACACACACACACACACACACACACACACACACACACACACACACACACACACACACACACACTCACACACACACACACAAACACACACAAACACACACAAACACACACACACACACAAACACACACAAACACACACAAACACACACACACACACACACACACACACACTCACACACACACACACACACACACACACACACACACAAACACACACAAACACAAACACACACAAACACACACAAACACACACACAAACAAACACACACAAACACACACACACAAAAACACAAACACACACACATACACACACATGAACACGCACCAGTACCCGAAACCGCACACGCACCCGCACACACACATACACACACACACGCACACACGCACACACGCACACACGCACACACGCACACACGCACACACGCACACACGCACACACGCACACACGCACACACGCACACACGCACACACGCACACACGCACCAAACACTAAGCCTACATATGTACCCTGTTAGATCCTTTACCTAATCTCGTTCAGTTGATCTATGATACAGGACTCACCTTAGAACCGGTAGGCCCTTTAGTATAACCCCTCGGTCCTGTTGCTCCCGTAGCGCCCTGAAGCCAAACGTAACTAGAATTAACTGCATCGTTAGCATCAACCTTGTGATTGTGTTTCTAGTTTTCTTTTAAATATCTTACATAGCACACTGTATATTCCACTACAATGGTCCACAATGTTGTACCGATGACTTCCAGCAACCAATGCCCCATTTTACAGCAACGTGCCGGACAACATTCCATGCGAACTTCGTCTTCGATACTATTTACCAGTAAAAATTAAGTGGCAATAAAATCCGACATGCCACACTGAACACATTCCTAGCAACCAACACGGAACATTTTATTGTGGGAGGAAGATTGGGAGATTGCCATTTGAAAAATGACACGCTTTAAATGGAAACATCCGGATAACGTGGACTTACGTAATTTCGAATATTCATCACTCTAGCATAAATTCGAATGAACAAATCATAGAGATAAAAGTGTAACCATGTTAAGCATGGCGATATTGTTCTTGCAACTATTTGAGTGACGGCACGTGACCTACTTAAACCACCTGCTTTTGATATTTGCAACATCCACATATTAATAAGCTAACTCGGGAGGCACAATAATTGTAATCTATTCCAGGTGCCATGGTTCAGTAGCCTACTTCTATATTAACTATCTACCTTGTAATATTGGAGTTTGATACGCCAACTGACGAAAAGGTAGTTTAGTCTCATATACTTGTTTCAGTTGACAAATTGAGTGGTCTTGATTTAGCCAGGTGAATACAACCCTTACTTTGCTGCAGCTTGTCCCATAGTGAGGGGTGGATGGATGTAAGGTAGGATATGTGTACCAGTGAACTAATAAGACATTGTGGAATGCTGCAACAACCAGCAAATTCTGAATTAATTCTAGACGCTTCATTAGTACTGCGTTATCAATACCACGAACCCTTTGTGCGTGATTCGTTGCACAATGAATGCAGACTGTCCAACTTCTGACCAGGCACAAGAACCCCCGAGTTAGTACACTCACACAAATCGCTACTGTCGCCCACCGATCATTGTTTTTATTGAATTAATATTGATGCAATAGGCCAACGCAGCCAGCCTGAGCAGCAAGACAGTTACACAGCACGGTGCATGCAGCCTGCCATATGTTTGTGATGAAGGTGTTATATTGAAGTTGTTACGCCACTATCTACAAAATGTATGTACAGCAAATGACAATGATGAAATAGGTCAGTGCAGCCGGCATGAACAGCAAGACAATAACACAGCACGGCGCAAACAGCCACAGTTATTATTCCACTATATAAACTGTCACAAAATGGTTTGTATAGAATGTAATCAGGCTTTAGAACAGTGGTTTTGTTTACAAAGTATTGTGCTGCCATCTCTGGTATGTATTGTCGCTGAGGTATACGCTGGTGCCCTCTGGCGATTAAGGCGTGTAACGTTTTAACTGCCGACGAGTCAGATTTAATTAGTTTCATTTGTAGCGTACACCACTATTTCTACGGTTAGGTATATCAAATTTGGTACCTGTAGAAATTATTTAACATGACTGGTAATATGGTGACCTGTCAAACTACTTATGTTGTGGTTATAAGAAGATTATGTTATGAACTTATAAAAGTTGTTTACAGAAATGTAGGTGTGAAAAACACTAGGGTCACACCTAGCTAATGAATAGAGTGCGTGTTTTATTAAAATTATTGATTAATTCGTGAGAGTTGGAATGTACGATGAACATTGTGGTATCCGGCTCGATACAGGGTAAGTAATTCACGTAAGTTAAAGATTGAATGGGCACTTATATAGCCAAACGTTTAGCTGGCAAAATCTATTTTAAACTCAGCGAGTTGAATGGATTGGTTCGATATGTGAACGGTTTCGGGAGCCGGTTTTTGAAGCGACTTTAATATGTATTAAGGGTCGTAATTGGCCAGACTAACATAAGGGCAGGACGGCCATTCGAGGCTAGACGAACATTTGAGCAGAAGAAAGTGTTGCACTCTCGTCTCCAGGAATTGGGCTGAAGTGTGTGTCCGCCCAACGCCTGTGGTAAATACTTCTACGATTTCAACAGTACTGATTAGTTGCACTTCTCACGCGTTGAAGAAGATTGAGCGATAACCGTCTGCTTTTCCGTTTTTACGTGATCTTCGAATGCGAGGCCACCAACGTTTCGTCTGCTAGCTGTCGTAACACAGACTCCGTGACAGACCTTCTCGACATCGCCGACGTTGTAACATCGTTTCCGTGTTGTTGCCTGGTGTTCCGTGCGGGATCGACAAGGCAAATCTGAGTCGCCTGCTTTCGTCTACGTCTACGTCTACGTCTACGAGAATTCGTTCGCCGAACGCCGAGCGACTTTCGTCCTGACATCTCGCCGAACGCGACCGAGGCGAACGTTGACATTCGCACATCACGAGACATTGGTTACAGTTCATAGACTTTACAACGGTGTATACCCGTCTTCATGTAAGTGACCAGCTGTTTAAATGGTCTCCCATGTAAATTTGTATTTGG
Source organism: Escarpia spicata (assembly GCA_963995525.1). Lineage (NCBI taxonomy): Eukaryota > Metazoa > Annelida > Polychaeta > Sabellida > Siboglinidae > Escarpia > Escarpia spicata. The sequence goes on from OZ023212.1 coordinate 50,865,542, forward strand.
ATGCATATTTGTCGAGTATAATGTATGGTGTTATAAATATGATGTCATAGCAGAGTAACGGTTGGCCAACTATCACTGAACCGCATATGGTTATGCTGATGTATTAAATGGGAACGCCAGGTGGTTTCTCGTACATACATATCTGCTGTCACGTTATGTCTCTCGTTCACTCCGAATCCTAGTGCACCTGAACCTATAACTTGGTATGTCAAATCTGGTACCGCCAATTTATAAATGTATTAATACTTACACTCGATTTTGTGACATAAACATATTATGTAATAAAGTTCAAGAACCACAGCAGGAAATAAAACATTACTTTGTGTATATCATTTGAGCCATTTATTAAGCGTCAGTATTTCACGAGAGGGCTTAAAAAGCGTGACAGTCATCATCAACATTAATATTCAGAGTGAGAAGAGATGCGATGGTACTATGCTCAAGGTGGCAACGTCCCTCCGAGTCTATCTTGCGAACCATTGAAAAGCAACGTTTACTGTCAGCATTGCTGCCCGGAAGTGCAAAAAAGGCACGAATGAGTACCAATAACATAGCGTACCTTGGTTGATTTGCCTCTAATTTCGTGGAGTTTGGCCCAGAAATCATCAACATCATTTGTCTTGCGAGAGGTCAGCCATTTCGAAGTCAACCACTTCTGTCCTCAGCTGGTCCAAATTATCCGCCAGTTGAAGCTGAGGGAGTTGCTTTGCCAGCCGGACGACAGCATTGGGCAAATCCTGGTAAGACAGCCGCTCCACGGATTTCAGAACCGGAAGTCAGACAGGAGAGTCGATTGGAATGGGAATGTATTTATCAATGTTTTCACACATGTAGAGTAGACCTGACGAATGTGATCAAAGAATGCCGAGATTAGGTGCTTCCTATCGTCTATCATCTCCGCAGCCAGTGTACGGGTCGCCTCGCCAACATCCAGATCATCATCCATCAGCTGATTGTCGAGGTCCTCGTACTCGGTAGCCGTGATGTCAGCCAGCTTGAATCAGTCAGCAGTGACGAAGAATCGAAGCATCCGTTTCGTCAACTTCTTCATCTCCGGATGAACAAGCAAATGTGTGGTCGTGGTGTTCGTGGCCTGGAATGCCACGTTGAATGCGTTCACAGTAGGGAGCAGAAAGTTGATGAAGAGCATGTAAAGCTTGACTTTATGGCACAGCTGGACCTTGATAGATTTCACACGTCCTCGCTTCTCTGCTTCCGGATGGCTCGTGAAGTAGGACACCAGGGCTGACCAACACGAAAAGCCAGGTTGTGCTCTGCTACAAACGGCACAAACAGTGCTTCAGTTCGCATAACTTGCAGTTTTTGTTCCTCTGCGTTGTCTCGGGTCACTTTAGCAGTTCTTGCATAGCCAAATCCGAAGTCGCGGACGGATTTTCCCTATTTTGGGCGCGGACACAGCCGATATATGTTTTGCTGTGCCGAAATGCTTGCAGACGTTTGCTTCTCTGTGGCGCACATAAATCTTCAGCTTACAGAGGTAGCAGAAAGCAGAAATCGATTTGTTCGCTTATTCCGGTGTTTTTCGCGCAATTCATCGAGCTTCGCAGGTTTTTGCCCGAAAATCGAGAAATTCAGGGTCCCGACCATTGGAAGGCCGGGACTCGGGACCCAGAGCACAAAACGGGACTGTCCGGACCAATTCGGGACGGTTTGACAGTCTGCTAATGTTTTCATTCATTAGTGTTGATTTGAAGGTTTCAGAGCAGTGCGGAATTGCAGCTGCATAAGAAAAGAAAATCCTTTGATTAATTAGGCGAAAACTAGCGTATAAAGTAAAGGAACTAATAATACTGCTGTACAAAACAATAGTTAGGCCTAATTTAGAATATCCTATACAAGCGTGGAGGTCATATAGCAAGAAGGACACAGTTATGCTAGAAAGAGTACAGAGGAGAGCGAAAAATATGATACTAAAACTGAAAGATCTTAGTTACGAAATACGCCTAAAAGAATGTGGTTTATCAACATTAGAGACAAGATTGGGAGGAGATCAGATGGACATTTTTAAAACATTGAATGGTTATGAAAATATTGATGAAAACTGTGTTTCTAAATTAAGAAAGATAGAAGGACTAGAGGACATAAACTTGAATTAGTATAGGAGCAGCGTAGACTACATATAACAATGTTCTTATTTTCACAAAGGAGTGTAAATGAATGAAACACATTATCTGTTGAGTGTGTGGATGTTAGTAGCGTGAATATGTTTTAAAATAAAATCGATATATACCTCAGAAGGGCGGGATACACATTTATAAGAAGGGTTCGATTCTCGATAAGCCAAAACGCTTCCTTGTCCACCTGCCATCTAGATTTTATTTCTTGGTGGCAATCTTGTTATATCTTGTTAAATCTGCGCCGTATAATGCCGTACTTACTGTTTCTCCTCTAGGTCCTGTAATTCCGGTTGGACCTTTTCTACCCTATTATAACACAGAGAAAATTATATTAGTATGTGTTTCTTCTTATCGCGTTAGTTCAATGGGTGATTCGGCACACACTTAGCACAAAATATGTGTATTCTGACGTAGAGTATGATGAACAAAATTCAGTCTCTAACAGCATTGCCTTGTTGAATTTCTAATTGATTTCATTGTCGATGAACGCTGTATATGTATAATTATATAAATATATAAACATATTTATATATATAATTATATATAACTATAGTGTGTGGGGGTGTGTGGGGGATGTGTGTATGCGGGTGTGTGTGTGTGGGTGTGTGTGTGTGTGTGGGTGGGTGGGTGTGGGGGTGTGTGTGTGGGGTGTGTGTGGGCGGGGGGTGTGGGGTGTGTGGGTGTGGGGTGTGTGTGTGTGGGTGTGTGTATGGGGTGTGTGTGTGGGGAGGTGTATGGGTGTGTGTGTGTAGGTGGTGTGGGGGTGTGTGGGGGGGTGTGGGGGTGTGGGGGGTGTGGGGGGTGTGGAGGTGTGTGGGGGTGTGTGTGAGGGGTATGTGTGTGGGTGTGTGGGGGGAGGGGGGAGTGTGGGGTGTGGGGGGTATGGGTGGGAGTGTGGGGTGTGTGTAGGGGGTGTGTGTGGAGGTGTGGGTGTGTGGGGGGGAGGGGTGTGTGTGTGGAGGGGTGTGTGTGGGGGGTGTGTGGGGGGATGTGGGCGTGTGTGGGTTTGTGTGTGTGTGGGGGGGTGTTGTGTGTGTGTGGGGGTGGGGGTGTGGGGGGTGTGGGGGTGTGTGTGTCGGGGTGTGTGTGTGGGCGTGAAGATAATTGTTTACAATATAATAAAGAAATATATTGCTCGTGGTTCACTGGTTATAATATTAAATGTTTTAGTGACTGATGATACTGCAAAGGTTTTTTTGGAAAATCGCAATGGTTCAAATAATATGTATTTAGGTTAAAGGGATTTTTTATTTTCAGATACCGTGATTTTGTTGTGGACCACAATGTAGTTTTGTTTTCCCAAGAACAAGGTCAAAACAGTGTTTGTTTTGTTATAAAATCCAAGACAATAGCATGCGAATTAATATATACGTACAATCCAGCCTCGATCACCAATCCTTCCAGTAGGTCCGGTGCCACTAGTGCTACCTTGTGGGCCCTAAAACGTGAAATAGAAAGTGTAAAGTGCAAAAGGGAAATTCTAAAGGTTGACTTCAACCGCCCGCAAATGTTCCGATGCCCACTTCCATAATCGGCCGAAACCGTTTTTCAGTTTTTCAAAGCGTGGAAGTGGCACTAGAGACAAGATTGGGAGGAGATCAGATAGAAGTTTTAAAATATTGAATGGTTATGAAAATATTGATGAAAACTGTGTTTCTAAATTAAGAAAGATAGAAGGACTAGAGGACATAAATTTGAATTAGTATAGGAGCAGCGTAGACTACATATAACAATGTTCTTATTTTCACAAAGGAGTGTAAATTAATGAAACACATTATCTGCTGAGTGTGTCGATGTTAGTAGCGTGAATATGTTTAAAAATAAAATCGATACATACCTCAGAAGGGCGGGATACACACAAATAAAAAAATTCGATTCTCGATAAACGAAAAGGTTTCATTGTCAACCTGCCATCTAGAGTTGATTTTCTAGGTGGCAAACTTGTTAAATATTGTTAAATGTACGCTTACAATGCCGTACTTACTGTATCTCCACGACGCCCTGGGACTCCGGTTGGACCTATTCTACCCTATTATAACACACAGAAAATTATATTAGTATTTGTTTCTTCTTATCGCATTAGTTCAATGGGTGATTCGGCACACACTTAGCACAAAATATGTGTATTCTGACGTAGAGTATGATGAACAAAATTCAGTCTCAAACTGCATTGCCTTGTTGAATTTCTAATTCATGTCAGTGTCGATGAAAGCTGTATATGTATAATTACATATATATATATATATATATATTTATATATATATAATTATATATAACTATATATATATATATATATATTTATATAATTATAGTTATATATGTATATAGTATATAATTATAATTATATTGAGGGCGTGTGTATGTGTGTGTGTGTGTGAGTGTGTGTGTGTGTGTGTGTGTGTGTGTGTGTGTGTGTGTGTGTGTGTGTGTGTGTGTGTGTGTGTGTGTGTGTGTGTGTGTGTGTGTGTGTGTGTGTGTGTGTGTGTGTGTGTGTGTTTGTGTCTGGATGTCCGTGTGTGTGTGTGTGCCTGCGTGTGTGTGCGTGCGTGTGCGTGTGAAGTTAATTGTTTACAATATAATAAAGAAATATATTGATCGTGGTTCACTGGTTATAATATTAAATGTGTTAGTGACTGACGATACTGCAAAGGTATTTTTTTGGAAAATCGCAAAGGTTCAAATAATATATCTTTTGGTTTTTGGTTAACGGGATTTTTTATTTTCAGATATCGTGATTTTGTGGTGGACCTTATCGTAGTTTTGTTTTCCCAAGAACAAGGTCAAAACAGTGTTTGCTTTGTTATAAATCCAAGACATTAGCATGCGAATTAATATATACGTACAAACCAGCCTGGATCACCAGTCCTGCCAGTCGGTCCGATGAAACCAGTGCTACATTCTAGGCCCTAAAACGTGAAATAGAAAGTGTAAAGTGCAAAAGGGAAATTCTAAAGGTTGACTTCAACCGCCCGCAAATGTTCCGATGCCCACTTCCATAATCGGCCGAAACCGTTTTTCAGTTTTTCAGTGCGTGGAAGTGGCACTAGAGACAAGATTGGGAGGAGATCAGATAGAAGTTTTAAAAATATTGAATGGTTGTGAAAATATTGATGACAACTGTGTTTCTAAATTAAGAAAGATAGAAGGACTAGAGGACATAAAATTGAGTTAATATAGGAGCTGCGTAGACTACATATAACAACGTTCTTATTTTAACAAAGGAGTGTAAATGAATGAAACATATTATCTGCTGAGTGTGTGGATGTTAGTAGCGTGAATATGTTTTAAAAAAAAATCGATACATACCTCAGAAGGGATACAAATATATAAAAAGGGTTCGATTCTCGATAAGCGAAAAGGTTTCCTTGTCCACCTGCCATCTAGAGTTAATTTTCTGGGTGTCAAACTTGTTAAATATTGTTAAATCTGCGCGTACAATGCCGTACTTACTGTTTCTCCACTACGTCCTGTGATTCCGGTTGGACCTATTCTACCCTATTATAACACATAGAAAATTATATTAGTATTTTTTTCTTCTTATCGCATTAGTTCAATGGGTGATTCGGCACACACACAGCACAAAATATGTGTATTCTGATGTAGAGTATGATGAACAAAATTCAGTCTCAAACTGCATTGCCTTGTTGAATTTCTAATTCATGTCAGTGTCGATGAAAGCTGTATATGTATAATTACATATATATATATATTTATATATATATAATTATATATAACTATATATATATATTTATATAATTATAGTTATATATGTATATAGTATATAATTATAATTATATTGAGGGCATGTGTGTGTGTGTGTGTGTGTGTGTGTGTGTGTGTGTGTGTGTGTGTGTGTGTGTGTGTGTGTGTGTGTGTGTGTGTGTGTGTGTGTGTGTGTGTGTGTGTATGTTTGTGTCTGGATGTCCGTGTGTGTGTGTGTGTGTGTGTGTGTGTGTGTGTGTGTGTGTGCCTGCGGGTGTGTGCGTTCGGGTGCGTGTGAAGTTAATTGTTTACAATATAATAAAGAAATATATTGATCGTGGTTCACTGGTTATAATATTAAATGTGTTAGTGACTGACGATACTGCAAAGGTTTTTTTTGGAAAATCGCAAAGGTTCAAATAATATATCTTTTGGTTTTTGGTTAACGGGATTTTTTATTTTCAGATACCGTGATTTTGTGGTGGACCTTAACGTAGTTTTGTTTTCCCAAGAACAAGGTCAAAACAGTGTTTGTTTTGTTATAAATCCAAGACTTTAGCATGCGAATTAATATATACGTACAAACCAGCCTGCATCACCAGTCCTGCCAGTCAGTCCAGTGCCACCAGTGCTACCTTGTGGGCCCTAAAACGTGAAATAGAAAGTGTAAAGTGGAAAGGGAAATTCTAAAGGTTGACCCCAACCGCCCGCAAATGTTCCGATGCTCACTTCCATAAACGGCCGAAACCGTTTTTCAGTTTTTGAATGCGTGGAAGTGGCATTAGAGACAAGATTGGGAGGAGATCAGATAGAAGTTTTTAAAATATTGAATGGTTGTGAAAATATTGATGAAAACTGTGTTTCTAAATTAAGAAAGATAGAAGGACTAGAGGACATAAATTTGAATTAGTATAGGAGCAGCGTAGACTACATATAACAACGTTCTTATTTTAACAAAGGAGTGTAAATGAATGAAACATATTATCTGCTGAGTGTGTGGATGTTAGTAGCGTGAATACGTTTAAAAATAAAATCGATACATACCTCAGAAGGGCGGGATACACATATATAAAAAGGGTTCGATTCTCGATAAGCGAAAAGGTTTCCTTGTCCACCTGCCATCTAGAGTTAATTTTCTGGGTGTCAAACTTGTTAAATATTGTTAAATCTGCGCGTACAATGCCGTACTTACTGTTTCTCCACTACGTCCTGTGATTCCGGTTGGACCTATTCTACCCTATTATAACACATAGAAAATTATTTTAGTGTTTGTTTCTTCGTATCGCATTAGTTCAATGGGTGATTCGGCACACACTTTGCACAAAATATGTGTATTCTGATATTGATGAACACAATTCAGTCTCGAACTGCATTGCCTTGTTGAATTGTTCTAATTGATTTCATTCTCGACGAACGCTGTATATGTATAATTATATAAATATGTATATATATATATATATATTTATATATATCATTAATTAATGATTAATAATTATAGTTATATATATATATAGTATATCATTATAATTATGGTGAGGGCGTGTGTGTGTGTGTGTGTGTGTGTGTGTGTGTGTGTGTGTGTGTGTGTGTGTGTGTGTGTGTGTGTGTGTGTGTGTGTGTGTGTGTGTGAGTGTGTGTGTTTGTGTGTGGATGTCGGTGTGTGTGTGTGCGTGCGTGTGCGTGTGAAGATAATTGTTTACAATATAATAAAGAAATACATTGATCGTGGTTCACTGGTTATAATATTAATTGTGTTAGTGACTGACGATACTGCAAAGGTGTTTTTTTTGGGGGGGAATCGCAGTGGTTCAAATAATATGTCTTTTGGTTTTTGGTTAACGGGATTTTTTATTTTCAGATACCGTGATTTTGTGGTGAATCGTAAGGTAGTTTTGTTTTCCCAAGAACAAGGTCAAAACAGTGTTTGTTTTGTTATAACATCCAAGACAATAGACTAGAGATCGAGTAGAAAGATATTGGTACTTATTTACGATGATGACCAGAGATCGAGTCGAAATATTGTGTTACTTACTTACGATACTGAGTAGTGATCAACTAAAAAGATATTGTTACTTACATACGATGACGACTACAGATAAAGTAGAAAAGTATTGTAACGTACCGACAACGTTGGTTAGAAATCAAGTAGAACTATATTATTACTTACGATGACGACTAGTAATCAAGTTGAACAATTGTTTTACTTGCTTACGATGACGATTAGAGATCGAATAGAAAAATATAGTTATTTACTTACGTTGATGAATCACGATCAAGTAGAAAGATAGTGTTACTTACGTACGATTATGACTCATGACCAAGTTGAAATATATTGTTACTTGCCCACTGTCGTGTTGATGTCGGTCGCCCAGTGATTCCTGTAGAATCTTTCAAAGCAGTGGGGTGACGATCACTAGCTAAGGCTAGAAAACAAACAAAACGTTGGCGACCTATTATATCCCGGAAACCACAAAATCCCAACACTCTGACATTCATTGGTGTCAAGTTATCGTCGTTCCTACACTGGTGTATCAACAGTTACAACAGCTGGAAACATTAATCAGCGTGGCTACGTATGCCAGGGCAATATTGTTCGTTAACATTCTTTTCAATATGATATAGCGGGAGCCCAGCATTTTTACTTATGTAAAAAGGTCCAACGTTTTTGACCCCATATTTTGGAGGCACCATCTCCTCACATCACAAAATGAGTTGCTGACGGGTCTTTGATGGTGGAATATCCCTTAAATCAATAAAAGAAATGAGCAAAAAAGTACCTTTATTGATGTGAACAGCGTCAAACCTAAAACAATTTCGAAAATGCCACTGGTGTTCCCCGATGTTCGGAATGGCCAATGACTGCAACTTTAGGGGTAGAACCGAAGTGTGCCAAAAAGTACCTATATTTATTTAAAAGGCGCCAAGGTTAAAAACAGTTTCAAAAGTTTGCCTGGTGTTACACGAATACGGAATGACCAATGACAGGAACTTTACGGGGTGGAATCCCCCTGACAGCAACCCCAAAAATTGAGAAAACTGTATTTATTCGCGCAAACACTTAGCAGATTTCGCAGTCCGATAGAACAGCTGTGTAATCAATACAACTGCGACATAACAAATTAACTTAGTGATGCGCAGGACTACGCGACAGGTTAACTGTTCATAACTTTATCTTCAGCACTTCCATCATTAGTACAGACGCGACAGAACAACTGTTTACGTATCTTCAGCACTCTCAACCGACGTAACAGGATAATTGTTCACTCTGCCTATCAGTACATACCATGTGCACACATTTTCACTAAATGGTTATTTGCACACTAATAGCAAAAACGGGTAATAGCTGTGTTGATAAAATCTTGACGTTGGATCAAAAAAAAAAAATGTATTTTGCATTTCAGCTCGTTGCACGTGGGGAATGGCATCAACCGCAAGTTTACTGCGAAGCCCCGAGGCAAGGGATGCGAGGATCTTCTTCTTTGGATACAGAGTTATCAAACCACCTGTGGTTGTGTTATGCAACATGTAACGGTGATGCACAGTTGCTGGAGTAAGTACTAAACTTAATATGTATTCATTTTATACCTGAGACATGTCCAATGCCTCAAGTAACCCTTATATTTTCAATCAGTAGATGACGCGTAGGGATCACGACCCAAGTAGTGATTATTGCTGTAAGGTGAATTCCAGTCACCGATTTGTGTCCCAAATACACCAAATCAGCTCCTATGCATAATTAACATGTGCTTTAATAAGTTTTCGAAATTACTGCATTTCGTAGGTATGCGACTCGTTTTTTTAAAGGATGGCTGCTCAAAAGTACCAGCCAGCATGACTACTACCTTATCAGTAAATGTGTTTATTCAAACATCCAAATCTGATAATATAAATGTTGTTTACATGTTTCAGTAGTTCAGTTACTCAAATGTAGAACGAACGTAATTGATGTAATGATTAGGTACGGTGATACAGAATTGGCACTATACATCTTTACAAAAAAAACCAGATAATATCAGGTAGACGTATTATGTTCTCGGGCAAGTATGCTTGTTCATTTCTTATTTAAATGAGTATGCCTTTTGTTTATTGGTCAAGCTCCACAAAAGTATTTAGTATACAATATTTAGTAGCTGTTGTTAAGATGTATAATGTGCGACTTTGTCACAGGGGTTGGGTGATGCGTATAATGCTTTAACGTAGTGTAGTGGTTTATAGCTTGCTTCTGACCTCCCGCTTTCAGCTTCAGCCGCCAGATAGCCTCATCGGAGGTGAAAAAAAGCCTAGCGCGTAAGTATTTTCTTCTTGTATATAGCCTCTCCTCAATCAATACTCATGAAGTGCTTCCCGACCCCCACAAATCATATTCCAGGAATGGGTCAAACAGCCGCCTGGAGAGGGATGGGCTCCACTAGGTTAGAAAATCTGCCCCACACACGCAACATGATGAACAAGGCACCAAAGTCGATACCAGATCGGTCGCTGCCCGTGTTTCCAATGACCGCGACATTCGTCTCCCATCAGGACGGACGTGACAAATATGCTACTGATGGACCCTCACTCAAACAGATCCGTGGAAGTGACTACACAACTTACACATGGGATGGAAAGATATACATGGCACCTCCTTGGACTATGTGAGACCAGGTGGAAGAGCTGTGGTGAAGCACAAACAGAAGAAGGAAGTACATTCTACTACAGTGGAGAAAATGACAAACATGTAAAGGGAGTAGGATAAAGAAATCGGTACTATGGTGCCACCCAACATACGGCAGGTTCATAACCATCCGCCTTAGAGGAACACCTTTCGGCATCACGGTGGTACAAGTATATGCCCCAATATCAGATGTTGATGATGAGCAAGTGGAAAAATTCTACAATCAACTCCAGGACATCGTCGACGAGGTAGACATGAACGACATTCCGATTGTCCAGGGAGATTGGAATGCCAAAGTAGGTGTCGATGCACATGCAGAATGGGAAGATTCCTGCGGTCCTTTCTGTAATGCTACAACTAATGAGAGGGGGATGCGCCTGCTGGAGTTTGCCAACTACAACAACATGGTGCTTGAAAACACAATTGGAAGATATAAAGCCTCCCGAAGATGGACATGACATGCACCTAATGGAAGTGATCAAAATCAGATTGTCTATATCCTGGTACAAAATCGGTTCAGATCTGGAATAAACGGCCAAATCAAGGACTTTCAAAGGAGCAGACGTAGGAAGTGACCATGATCTCGTATTTATGAACTTTAAAGTACGGCTGAAAAAAAAAGATCAACAAACTTAAGAATACCAGGCTCAAGTTCAACTTGAACAAACTGAAAGACCCTGTGATCTTGGCGTCATTCCAAGCAACAATTGGAGGGAAGTTTGCACCATTGCTCACACATGAAGACGATCTAGTAGCGATGACTACCAACTTTAAATCAGTGATGACAGAAACAGCAAATTACATCCTAGGGAAACACCGCTGAAAAGCCAAATCTTGGGTCACAGAAAAATTCTGGAAATGTGTGACACTAGGAGAGATTTGCAAAAAGACAGTTATATGGAAGAAGTAGCAGCAAAGTACAGTGAGATCAACAAGAAGATCAGAAAGGGAACGAAAGAAGCCAAAGAAAAATGGATTGAAGAACGGTGCACGGAAATTGAAGACTGCCTCAAGAAACACAACAGTAAAATAGCGTACCAAGTTGTGAGAAAACTGACAAAGCAAAGACAGGAGAAAGTCAATACAATTAAAGATAAAGAAGGGAAATGTCTCACCGAAGACAAATACATTATCAACAGATGGAGGTAATACTGTTTGGAGTTATATAACTTCCATACCAACGGATATCCAAGTGTTCTAGTCAACCAAGAATCATCAAATGAGGACGACTTTCCAATTTTACGTGAAGAAGTGGAGATAGCTGTAAGATCACTGAAGAAGGGAAAATTGGCTGGATTTGAAAACATCCCAGCAGAACTGATAATGAACGAAGGAGAAACGGTGATACACATCCTTACCAACATCTGCAACAAAATCTGGCGGACTGGAGAGTGGCCAACAACATTCAACAACACTCAATCACTGATAATTACTCTCCCCAAGAAAGGCAACCTACAACAATGTCAAAACTACCGAACCACCAGCCTCATTAGCCATGCGAGCAAAGTGATGCTGAACAGACTGAAACCACAATTAGAAGAGATCATCGCCAAATAACAGGCGGTCTTTCGCAGTGGAAAAAGCACCACGGAAAACACGTGGGTTTTAATCATTTTGAAGATTGTGCAGTTTTGTTCACTCCACGTTGCACTCAGCTGTATAAATGAGTACTTGGCAGTAATAGTCTATACTTAGTAAAATAATGGCTGAACACTTTCAACCTGCAACAGATGTGCGGTATGGTGTTTGTATGGACACCTGCCTTGGGTTAACTATGTCACAGAGATGGGGCAGTGGGGGGGGGGGCGAATACTGCACATATGGATAGTGCCCATTCTGTATTGCCCTACCTACTTCATGTAATCAGTTGCTGTGTACATTTATGAGTACAGTTACTTGAGTGTAATCCATTACTTCTCCATGTAATCATTACATTCCAGAAAGCAATTGTCTGTAATGAAATAAATAAGAGAACTTGTGTCATTATCACCAGTTTTATTAAAGAAATATAAAATCAAAACATGATATCAAAATGCAGTCACTGTATATATATATATATATATATATATATATATATATATATATATATATATATATATATATATATATATATATAGTAGATACAAAAAATATTTTAAAAACAAGTGATAATAAATGATGTGAAGGAATGTTTTGATGGAATGCCTTATTTGTAAAGATCAATACTAATGTACCAGTATGATTACCACGATTGATCATTGTATTATTACTAAAAACAACACTTTACACAGGAAAAGCATTTTAAAGTTCACTGAATGCTACAGTCATAAGGTAAATAACAGCAGCTTACTAACAACATATAGACTGGTGTGCTACTGCTCTGGCGTGGAACTACCAACCACGTGCCAGCCCAAACAAACCTGTTGAGACTGGTGTTATGTGGTACAAAAGACGGAAGCAATGTGTGTGTAGCATTTCTGCTAATTACGTATTTTCAGAATCGAATTCCTGGTCATTTTGTTTTGTCATTTTGTAGGAAGGTCAGGCTGGTGCTGTGCCTGTTGGACAGAGTTGCGTAATTAATTATAGACTAGCGCAGGAGTTCAGGTGTGCCCACTGAAACGTGATAAGGGTTGTTATAATTACCCTTTAATTGAGTTGTGTGCCCACTGAAGAGTGGTTATAATTAGCCTTTAATTGGCTTCGTTATGGACGAGTAGTTTATTATAGTCATAGGGGTGTTTTCATGATGCATAAATTACATATGCATGGTATGGCTCAGTGTCGCGTTTTTTGTGATTTAGTTGGCTCAATTCGGTCATGCGTTATGCTTTTTGGACTAGGTATATAAACCGCTTACAGACGAAAAAGCGAGTCGGTGGGTCAAAGGGTACGACGTGCGGGCAGCGAGACGGACACTTCTGGCGAACGGCTATCGTGTCCGGGTGTGATCTCGTGGCTGGCTACCCAAGTCGGCCCAACGCAGCGAGTGTGACGAATGTTCAGTTCGTATACAAGGAAGTAACAATTTATTGTCATATCTTGCTGTTAGTAACCGAATAGTCTATTGTGTATTGTCGAAATTGTATGTCAAGGTATTGTCTCACTGTGTTCTGGGAATAGTATAGATTCATGATCTATGCGTGTACTTATGAGACGAGTTTTCCCTATTCTGGGGATGGTGTGGATTATTTCATATTACCTACCTGGGTCCGAGGGGACCAAAACTTGTAATGGGTTGACACATTAAGTTCTCTAGAGTATGTTTTTGAACGGGCCGTTCTATTTCTTTGGGGGGTTGAAAGACTTGGCCCTGTTCACATAAATAAAGTTACTTTTAGTCCACTTCAGGGGGTTATTTAGGGGGTATTCCACCACTTAAGAACTGGCAGCAACTCATGTTTGTGATGTGTGGGGATGTTTCCTCCAATACATGGGTTTAAATACGTTGGCGTTTTTTACATAAATAACAGCTCCGGGCTCACGATCTATTGTCTATCATTTAACAATTAGGCAATTGTACTTATTTTCCTACCTAACGATGGTCGATCGCAGCTTGACATTCACAAATTCACCATTCTGAATCAACTGTATGCCTCCATAAAGGACATAGCGCCACACATGAAATATGGCTTGGGACTGTTTCTGTGACTATCAGCGATTCGAATGCACTATCCACGACACTACCACAATAGCATTGCAATTGTTACACAATTATTGCAGTAGCAGAACTATTCCACACTCACCTCAACTGATAAGCTTGGTACTAGCAGCATACTAGCAGATAGCACGCCTGACAAAATACGACCATTACTTTTATAAATACAGCTTTATTTTCATTATCCATAATTACTTATTACTACGACAATGAATCCTGTTGGCAAATGTCTCGTTTTGATTTGATTGCAATACCTAAGTTTGAATTATTGTTGAACTGTATGCATCCAATGTTCCTGACGAACACATTTATACTAACGATTTCTAATTAATAGTTAATTAGTATAACAACAATTTAACATACTAGTTCCTTGTGGATGATGTCCCATTTAGATTATCTCGTTTGTAGTATATTGCTGTACTATATGTTAATTATTGTTGAACTACATACATCCTATGTTTCTGGCAACAACCGTTAAATAAATGGTTTCTAATTAACAGATAATTGATATACCCTTAGTTCGACATACTAGGTCAATATGGATTATGTCCAATTCAATCATGGGTGCAATACAATGCGTTTTCAGTTCAAAACTAAAGGAGAAAAAAGTTGCATAAGATATACGCAAATCATTCTCATGGAACTTTATTAGGAAATACAAAAGCAGATTTAGTACGCATACAACCGTGACTTCATAATGTATCGTTAGCAGATTATATATTAACATAACATAACATAACATAACGTTTATTTGACCCCATATAGGTACACAATTAATTGGTTTTTGAACATCACTTATGCTGTAATAAACAACAAATATAAACATTATGTAGACATACATAAACGTGTATCATTATATGTTCAACATACTATTCGGAAAATACATACAAACGCATGTACAGCTATTATGGTATTGGTGTACCATAGATATTAATCATATAGCTTATTCAATCGGGGTCGGTGACTCCTATTAAGACACAATTGTCGCTATCATAGGAGCCACGCTATTTACGTGATAATTTATGTGGTAATTTTACAAGGTGTCTATCTCATGTATGTTTTTTGGGAGTGCTTGTTTTATGTGAGAATGTAAGTTTGTATGTGTGCTGGTTGCCTGAAGCTAGCATCAAATGTATTGTATTTAATGGTTCTGTTGACATGTGTAGCAATTTGATAGAGTGCATGAATCATTATATTTGTGTAACAAGTATGTTTTTATATAAAATGAGAAGCCTCGCAAACTGTGAGTATATATTTTGTCTTTGATTATATCGGGGGTGTCATTTATAGCATGTGGTAGGCTGTATTTGAGACATTTCATTGCAAATTCATGCTTAGTTCTAAAAGTATGTATATAATTTTTTTCACGAGTATTATAATTATGTATGTTTACACTTGGGCGTAATTTGCCAGTTAAGTAAATAAGGAGGTAACATTTTATGGATGTATTTAAAGTAACATTTTAATTCATGTAACTTTAATATGTCTTCTACTTTTAGTAGTTTAAGTTTTTTTTTAAGTGGTTCCGTGTGTGAGTTGTATTTATTTAAGGTTATTATTCGCACGGCTTTTATTTTATTTTTGTAATTCTATTTATTTGGTATCCCCAAACCATGGTACAATAATTGATATGAGATAATATTAATGTGTTATATAACAACACTTTTATATCTAAAGGTAATACATATTTTAATCTGTTTATTATGCCAATTGTTTTGGAGCACTTATTTGAAATTTTCTCAGTGTGTTTTTTCCAATTTAGGTTAGTGTCTAAAGTCAATCCTAGAAAGGTAAATTCATCTACTCTTTCAATATTTATATTATCTATTTTAAGCGTAAGAGTATGCGTGCGTTTATTTGGCATGTGAAAAATCATGTATTTTGATTTGCTTTATTTAAAGATAATTTATTTATGTTTAGCCATTCATTAACTTTAAAAAGTTCTTCATTTATTAAGGATTCTGTACTTTTGTTGCGTGTGTTGTTGTTGTTGTTGTTAAGACATTTTAAAGAGCTAGATAATGTGGTGTCATCAGCGTACATGACGAAATTAAATAATTGACTAGCTTGTGAGAAATCATTTATGTAAATGATAAATAATAGTGGTCCAAGGATTGAACCTTGTGGGACGCCGATTGTTATAGGTAAAATGTCTGAATTTATTTGTTAAATTTCAGTGTATTGTTTCCTGTTTTGTAAGTAACTTCTGAATAACTGCAAAGTTGAACCATTTAGGCCATAGTAAGTTAATTTGCTAAGTAAAATGTTATGGTCAATAGTATCAAACGCCTTAGAAAGGTCGAGAAATACATTAATTGGTTCATCATTATTATCCATTTGAGTTATAATTCTATCTATTAGCTCAAGCGCAGCAAATTCCGTTGAATATTTTGCTCTAAAACCATACTGATTATCAAATAAAAGCTTCATATCATTGAAATATGAATATAATTGAATACAAATTAATTTCTCTAACACTTTAGAAATTGTGGGAAGAAGGGAAATTGGTCTGTAATTTTCAAATAAAGATGGATCGTCTTTCTTAAATATAGGAATAACTTTTGCAATTTTTAGTTTGTCTGGGAATATCCCGGATTTTAAAACTTGGTTTATTAACAGCTTTAATGATTTTATAACTGCAGGCTCAATTATCTTGAGCAATTTTGATGAAATGCCATCAAATCCAGAGCTGGTTTTTGTGGGAAGATTATTAATAGTTTTCCTAATAGTCTCTTCATCAACACTCTGAAACGTAAATACAGAATTAACGTTTTTGTTTAAATAATAACTATAGTTTTTGTTACCTTTATATTTAATACCTTGTGCGATGGTCTGACCTATATTTGTAAAATAATTATTAAATTTGTTTGCAATATCCTTTTTATCAGTTATTTTTGTACCATATTCTATAAAAAAAATAATGGTAATCTACAGTTTGTACGATTTTTTGAAAGAAATTCATTAATAACTTTCCAGGTATTTTTTTTCATATTTAAATCTATTAAATCTTTGTTCAAAATACACTTGTTTGGCTGCACGAATATTTTTCTTTAATATCGTATTATAAGTTTTTAGATTAATATTAATAGCTTCATAGCTTGTCGAATTTGGTTGTGTCAATTTTAATTGTTTATAGAGTTTGTCTCGATATTGAATAGATTTTAGCAATCCTTGTGTAATCCACGTTGATCTTTTATGTTTATATTTATTAAATTTCACCAGCTTAGTTTGCATATGCTTATTTTTTGCCCCTATAATTTCTTCGTAGAGTATATCATAATTTAAATTTGTGTCTGCATTTATATTTTTATTTAGCTTATTGTATATCTCATTTTATTTTATTTCGTGTTTAACTTTATGCATTGTCTCTTCATTTAGGTTATTTATTTTAACATATTTAGGTGGAGATTCAGTCTTTAATGACACGTTGATGAATATAAAATACGCCTGATGATCAGAAAATGTTTTGATTAAAATCCCTGCAGTACTCTCCAATATAGATTTATTAAGTTTACAAAAGAAATTATCTATTAAAGTACCATTTGTTCTAGTAAATCTAGTAGGAAGAGTAATTTGCGGGTAAAGGCTGTGTGATATTATGGTGTCAAAAAAGTTACTATATGCATCATTTTCATTTAATTTAAGCAAATTTATATTAAAATCTCCTGTGATAATGAGATTGTTATTACAGTTGTTTTCCATTGATGATATTATAGAAGTAATTGCATTTATAAAAGCATTTAAGTTATCATTAGAAGTTCGTGGAAGTCTATATATGTTTCCAATGGTTATGCTCTTAGATAGATTACCACCATTTATTTGGATTATCATCCCTTCCCAGTGTTCGTACATGTTTACATTTAATATAACCTCTGATCTATATTTGTTGTCGACATATATTATTAGCCCTCCTTTGTTATTGCACGTCTTACCTTGAGCTAAACAGTCATAGCCATGTAAGGAAATCTGTGATAGGTCATCGTTTTCTGATTTCCAAGTTTCTTGTAAGCAGATGACATTAAATTTAAAATTGTAACTACTTAGCTCTTCTACAAAAGCTTCCAGTTCGTTAAATTTAGAATTTATTGATTGAATGTTAGTGCTTAAGATACTAAATCGCGTAGTGTTTATCTGTGTAAGTTTGCTAAACTTATCAAAGTCATAATATGATGACCGACGTATTAGTTGAGGTTCATAATTGTCAACATCATTTGTGTCTAAGATGTTAATTAAGTCATTGTTATTAATACCTCCTAAAAAGGAGAAGAACGTATCGTCTAATGTCATGCCTTTATATAATTTGGTATTTATCATATGTATTTGTTATTATATTTGCATGTGTAAATGAGTGTTCAACAAATTGTGATATATGCATATACCGATAATGAAATATATTTGTGGCATTGCCTCTCGTAAGTTTTATAGACGTAATGCACTGAACGTAAATGTGAGATTGATTAAACATGTAAATGTGAAAACAGTTTGAGACAGACATCTTGTAGTTTGGTATATATATATTTAAAAAAAACATAAAATAAGAATGATTAGCATAATGAATGCAAGAAGACCTTGTCATGGGAGAGGTGTAGAGCATACAGTATTAAAACGGTTTCACAAGCCACATATATATACCTGAGTATCCGTAGTAACATACTAATGCATTTCACAGCAACAGAACGAATACATGTATTAAGATAAGTTCAGTGACAAGCTAAAGTTTTTGTTTATATAAAGTACAGCAGTAAAACATAGTGCAATACAAGGTTAAGCATTTTGTTTCATTAACCATTATTGCTGTGATATGATAAGATTTAATTATACACATATAATCGCACACATACATATACATACTTGAAAGTTATTTCTGTGTATATATAGTAATATGACTACAGGTTTAAATTTCGTAAAAAAACAAAGATTCTGCGAAGAAGCTACCGATTTACATCGTGTGCAATAACTAACACAGTGCTTTCATTTCAGATATATACATCATATTTGCAATCCATTTTTCTGACATTAAAAAAGAGAAAAATATATTATTAAATTATATATATTAAATACATACGTATTTATATATTAGCTGTACAACTATTTCAACTAACAAATATAAAAAACAACGTGACTAGCATTCAACTCAAATAAAATTTTAAAATATATATTTTCATAAGAAAACAAAATAAATTACAGTTTCAGTTTAACGGGATGTGCATCAGTGCACAAGGAGCTAGAGTTAATATTTCTAGGAAACATTAACACTAAATATTATGTTACTAAAATCACTTGAAAAGAGTCCACAGAGAAACTGAAAGTCGAGAGTACAACAAGTAATTTGCAATTTAGATTTTAAGTAGATTGATTGTTCAGCATGTAGTAACAGCCTAACTAGCTAGGAATGTCACCAGATACATTGATAATATTCCCAATATCTCTGATGGCACTGCAATAACACTTGCATGTAATCACTGAATCAAAGTAGAAAATACAGTTTAACATTATGCAGAAGTCGACGTAATGCTGTCATGTGTTTACGTCAGCTTTACAGATATTGTAATTTGAGAGAAGGAGAAAGGAGAAGAAGAGAAAGAGAAAAAACCAGCTTGTAGAGAAAGAACTAGAAAAGATAATAATTTAAAACGATTAAAGATAATATTAACTGACATTACATTATATTTTCCCGGAGTCTGCAAAGTCAGTAAAGAGGACTTATCTCTCTTTTAATTGAACTCGCTGCTTAGATCACGTCCCGCTCAGTGGACTCACGTTGCGCAGTCTCGTGTAACGAAAATAATAAAACATTAACAAAATATCGTTCGTATACAGGGGCCGATTCCCGGTCGCAGGCCACGTGTTCAACGTAAAGTGTTCATATCCTCCTGCGTGTGGATGACCCTGATCGTGTTTGCTAATGTCTTGATTACCACTTTCCCATTATAGGTCCAGCAGTCTGCAATTTTCTTCGCACGTTTCAACTGCCTTGTAGCGCTAGCCAGCGCTGCGCGGCGCTGCGTCAAGTCCTCGTTGACGAAGATTTGGTGTTGGTTTTCACTGACGCTGTTACGCAATCGACTTCTAGCCCGTATGACTTCGTCTCGCACGTTAACTCTGTTGAATCGCACAATGACTACACGATGTCGATCGCCTGTTTCTGCCCTTTTGCCAAGCCTATGGCTGACTACAATGTCCTCTTGTGTCACTGGGGGGTCACTGCCATTTTGACATTTATGGTTTCCACTACTTTGGCAGAAGTGTCCTCCCCCGCCCCAGTTTCAGGGATTCCATGAAACCTTAAGTTGCATCGTCGGGAATATTGTTCAATGTTATCGCACTCACTTTCAAGATGACCAACTTTTTCTTCGAGGGCTTCAATTCTGCGCTCCTTGGTTTCAAGCTTCGAGTTCAGGTCAGCGATTGTCTGCATGAGGGTGTCGATCGTATCGGCCAGTGCTTGATGGTACAACGCTAATCTCAGTTTTCGTAATACAGCGTCATCATTCAGCAATTCCACGAATTATAGCAGCATCACATCAGTGTCCTGAACATCACTGTCAGTAACACTGGACGGTTTACGCTTTGATGGCATGTTTCTCTGAATTTCTGTTCTCCCACGAAATGACCATGACTTAGACCACGGCAGTCATCTTAATAGCCTTTTTTAATAATACGTTGAAAGAACTAAACAATACACTGTCTGTTGTAGCAGACGAGTACAGCTATAATACAGATGGCTATGACCTTTTCTGTTCTACCTATTTGGATTCATTTGCAGAAGTTTATTTGGAAGAAGAGCGATGCTGTGGTCACGTTGCGTTGACGTTAGTTAATCTTACCTTGGACGAAGGCAAGAATAGCGATGATACAGGCCGTCTTGTCCATCGTTGTAACTGCAACGCAAATGTTTAATAAATGCAATACACAAAGGTATATGTAACAACTTGTTACATGTTACACTACATGTGTATGACGAAGTGTGCACAGATATATAAATGCATTTATCCATCCACATAGGGATAAGCACGTAAACGCGTGCACACACACACACAACGCACGCACACACGCACGCACGCACACAAACACACATGTACATACACACACGCACGCATTGACAAACATACACACACGCACACACGCGCACACGCACACATACACACGATTACGTGTGTACATTAAATGTTAGAAGGCCACCGTCCAGTACTCTTATAGTGGAATGTTTGTCGTGAAAGAATCTTCCTAACGATTGAGCCAATACGACAAAACGCCACGCGAGTAACCCTACCCTGTTCTCGCCTTGATTGTACACTCACCTGTCCCTACCAGTCCTCGTCTTGACTGTACACTGAGCGTTTCGCAATAGGTGAATCACCGCACGTATTGTTGTCGAGACGTAGCGACGATCGTAGTGACATTGGTATATTGCTCTGACCTATATAGTTACATAGCGGCGATCCCCGATTCTCTCGATTCAAACGTGTGTTGATTCGCCACCCCCTGCTTGCTGCTGTGTCGAAGCTTAGACAATGTCGTTCACTTAATATTGTTTCAGTACACTCAGTGGTCTAAGTGAAAACCTGGTCGTAGCCAACGGTGCATACTTCTGTACGAATCGTTTTCGTGTAGTAATTACAGCGTGGCTGAATACTTCCAAGACGTGATGTTGTTCGTATGAATACGTCTGCCCGGAATGAGGTGTAAACCGCTTTGGGCAACCTTGATGGCTGGACACATCGCTGTATAACAACCTACATGCGCGTGTATTTGTCTCGTGGCGACCTATATGTACTGAACCACTGGTGTAACGATATCTTTACAACTATTCACTGTTAACTGTGGTTGAAAACACATTTCTGTCATATATGTATATATATAAACATATATATATATATATATACACGTATGTGTGTGTGAGTGTGTGTGTGTGTGTGTGTGTGTGTGTGTGTGTGTGTGTGTGTGTGTGTGTGTGTGTGTGTGTGTGTGTGTGTGTGTGTGTGTGTGTGTGTGTGTGTGTGTGTGTGTGTGTGTGTGTGTGTGTGTGTGTGTGTGTGAGTGTGAGTGTGTATGTATGTGTGTGTGTGTGTGTTTGCGTGTGTGTGTGTGTGTGTGTGTATGGCGTGCGTACGTGTGTGTGTGTGAGTGTGTGAGAGTGAGAGCGAGAGGGAGAGAGAGTATATGTGTGTTTGTGTGTGTGTTTGTGTGTGTGTGTGTGTGCGTGTGCGTGTGCGTGTGCGTGTGTGTGAGCGTGTGTGTGTGTTTAAACGTTATAGTTGTTAAGGTTGTTTACAATTATAAAAAGACGAAATAATGTGCACCGTTTCAATACTCTCCACAAGGAGTAATTGTCCCTGAACACAGTCTCCATTGTTACGTTTCTAAGTAAAGTAAAAAGATAAGTTCTTATATAACGTCGTATCCGGCCCTCAGGACTACTCAAAGCGCTTTACACTTTACTCTCTGGCAGACTAGTTCAATCGAACACTTCTCTGGGATGCATTCAGCCACGTTGCAATTAATGCGCGAAGACCATTCGCACACAAATATCCATTATTGCCTATAGCCAGGTATTCATTCACACAGCTGAGTGAACTGAAGCAATGTAGAGTAAATGAACTTGCTCAAGGTTCGACACCGCCTCACAAGATTCGAACCCGTGTTCTCTCTGTCGAGATTCTGAAGCTCTTACCACTCCGCTACTGCTTCCGAGTTTAAATATACAAGTGACATAACCATCATCAACACTACATCCAATGTCATGCATGTAGGAGCTCTAATGTAAGCATAATGTGCGTGTATGAATTTCAGTCACAAACGTATACGAATTATTTCCTTTCGACGTGACTCCGATTGGATTTGGGTAGCTTGCCATACCGAATGGGATAAGTCTTATTAACACCGACTTGCAGTAAGGAGTAACATTGCGGCAGGTCAGATGAAGGTGAATCCGAGCTACCCAACTCTGAATCCATCTGCAGTAGACAAGTTTCTCAGAATTCTTATGCACATACCATCATGTAGTTGGTGAATGGTATTAATGCATTTTGTCGGACAATTGTGTCGCAGAAAAATTGTGCAACGCTCGGGTTACAAGGTCTATGATTATTATTTTAAGTCAAAAAATACCATGTATGCAATTTCTTCTGCAACTAACTTTCACAGATTTGTGTTTGTTCAATATGAATTACAAATCACATCCAGATTCTAGCATATTGGGCCAGCAGTAGAAGGTAATTGAGAAAGATCTTTGATCGGCTAATGCGCACTGTGTAGAGAATGATAATGCTCATGTTTTATTGTAGTTACCACATCTTTAAAATGGTAACACATAGAGTGTGTATCAGCAGGAATTCCGAGACGTGTAGTGCTTTTGCTTGTTTTCCGTATATTTAGTATATATTTTTGCTAGGTTAGAACAAACACTTATAAAGAAATTATAAAAACATATAATTGAAAGTCTTAATAATTTCTATATATCTAACCTAATAAAAACATTCCGCAGAAACAAACAGATCCTATGTCATACATCAAAAACAGTAATATGAAAACTATAAATCTTAAACCGGTAGCTGAAAATGAGGTATCAGTAATATTAAACTCTCTCAAAGCACCGTCTCCAGGATGGGATGACATTTCCTCTAAAGTAATAAAACAAAGATATATATACCTTTGTGATGTTATTAAACCATTGACGTACTTGTATAACTTATCCATAAATACTGGAATATTCCAAAGCTAAACAAAAAACTTCTTTATTAACTACTGGCCAATTTCAATATTACCTACGTTTTCTAAATGTATAACTGGTTGTCAAATTTTTTGAATAAGTACAAGAATTTTTTACAAATGTCAGTCTGGCTTTCCCAAAAAATCACTCTACTAACATGGTACTTTTAACCGTTGTAGACAAAATATCAGAAGCCTTAGAAAACAAACGACTTGGGGGTGATCTTCTAAAGCATTTTATACAATTAGCCATGACATACTGCGTCAGAAACTCCAATGTTATAGCCAATGATTGGATTAAAAGTTATTTATTGAATAGAAGTCAATATGTGTATTACAATAACAATAGTTCCACGAAACAAACTATTACTTGTGGTGTACCGCAAGGTTCCATCCTGGGGTCATTGCTTTTTCTATTATATATCGATGATATTGCTAAAATTCTCCGATATTCTTTTTCCATTTGCTGATAGTATTTGCTAATGACACTAGTCTGTTTATAAATGGTGATTATTTGGATGATATAAATAACAAAATAAACTTTGAATTAAACACAATTATAATTTGCCTAAAAGCCAACAAAATATCGTTAACCATTGAAAAGACCCAATACATTATATTTAAAACACCATACTAAAATCGTACCAAACAGACAACACTTAAAATTAATGATAATGCTCAACTGGGCTGAACACATTAAACAAGGTACATGTAAAATTTCTAAAGGTGTTGGCATTCTCAACAAAGCCAAACAATTTTAACTAGATCATTTTTAGTCATATTATTTGATCATATTACAAATTGTTGTTCCCTTACTTGACCTATTGCATTGAAGTATGGGGAGGTGCATTTGACTGATATTGTTAAAGTATTATTAAGATTCAAAAGAAAGCAGTGAGAACGCTCGTCTCATCCAATAGATTAGCTCATAAAAAACTTTCTTAGAATTATTAAATATTTTTACTTTCAGACAATTGTATGTATATTCAATACAGATGTTTGTGTATAAATACAAGATGGGTCTTTTACCAACAATCCTTGAAAATATGTTTACACTTAATCATGATGTCCTTAGTTATAATACAAAGCAATCTGCACAAATGCATATATCCATGGCAACTTGAAATTTGACTTCGTTATATAATAAATAAGAGTGCTATCATTTGGAATTAGTTCAGCATCAGCACAAGACTCAAGTTTACGACTTAATCAGTAATTAGTTACAAATGTATAACTTTTAAGCAATTCATTTTACACAATGATGATAATATGTAACACATTTTTCAATCAAATCAATAAAATTTTCTATATCTACACGCTGTTTTTGTTTTCAATATAATTATATTTACATTGAAATATACAATACGGAGTACAACACTGTATAATGTCCTTCCCTTGTTGTGCTCATTATGTTATTATAAATTATTTGTTGTAATTTGATTTGTATATGTTGTAATGAGTTACAATAAATTTGATTTGATAGAGTTTTTATATCTTTTTATATCTTATCTTTAGGCCAATACATCAAGATCATTTTAATTGTGTGTTGTGGATTGTTGTCGAAAACACGCGGGTTTATCCTTATCACCATGTCTCCAAACAACACAGCATGCTCAGAACAGCGAAACAGGACAAATCCGAGAAATGCGCCGCTCTCATGATTTTTTATGCAACTCTTTCATCGATATTAAGTAGCAGACCACAGCGACTGACAAGCGTATCACCAAGCTGCTGGAGATCATCAAAGTGAAAGACGAGAGCCTATCAAAGTTGGAGGCACAAGTGAACGATCTGAAGCAAAATTCGAAAAAATGAACGTGAATATTCACAGTTATGCCTTCACCGCCACTACGAAGAAACCAATCACGCGGAGCTTGACATCGACCGCCACCGAGGAAATTCCGACCGTCTCCGTGAGTGCCACAGTGAGAACGAACGTTAACTTCGCTAGACAGAAGTTGAACATCACGATCGAACCTACGACATCACCGCGATCCACGACCTTCCGCCGCGGCGTGATGGTAAACGTCCCATCATCGTACAGTTTCATTCGTCTTACAACAAAGCCGAGCTAATGATGAAACGAGGCGCGTTAAGGGGAACTTACATTTATCTGAATGACCACCTCTCAAAGCACAACACAGAACTATTTCGTCAAGCGCGACAACTGAAGCGCGACCGGAAGATCCACAGCGCGTGGACAGAAAACTGCAGCGTCTTCATCAAGGTTCGAGAGGAAGGCCAACGACTGAAAGTGAAGACACTCGCAGATCGTGCGAAAGTTTGAACTCTGTAATGATCAGTATTGACCATTGTTGGTGTAGTTCTCACATGCTCCACGTGCCCTTCTCTAGTTCACAGGAGATATATTAGTACAGTCATAAGTGTATAAGTATTGACCATGGCTGGTGTAGATCCCACATGCTCCACGTGCCCTTCTCTAGTTCACTGGAGATATATTAGTACAGTCATAAGTGTATAAGTATTGACCATGGCTGGTGTAGTTCTCACATGCTCCACGTACCCTATTCTAGTTCACTGGAGATATATGAACTTTTAACAAAATCGCCTATCAACGAAAGGTAAACATATTTTATGTAATTAGTTTTTGTATTACATATCTTGTATGTTAACAAACGTAGGTACAACAATGTGTGATCATTTAATAATAATTATTTCGCATTATAGTTATATACGGTATGTTTTCTACAGTCAATATTCACGTTGTTTTCATTTTGGGGGAGGGCAATGTTTATCCATTTTCTTTTCACTGCATTTAATATTGGTAATTTTATATATATATTTTTTTGGGACAGTGCATTCCGGTACAAACTCTTTGTTGAAAGACAGCTATTTGACTTTACAAAAACAAACGGTTACACGTTTCACCAAACTTGCCTCACCTCTCCATTGAGTTGTGTCGAGTGTTGCAAGTTTACCGTACACATTGGCTTTAAATAGGTATTTGTACCGTTGCAAGTTGTAACACTGCAAGTTGTAACATTGCAAGTTGTAACATTGCATGTTGTAACATTGCAAGTTGTAAATGCATTAATCAACATTATAATGTTAATAACGTTTATTCTTTATTTAAGTAATTTACATATATTTTGTTCCACGCATTAAAGATACACCAATCACATGAAACATGTCAAACAAGCAACATTATAAAAAAAACTATATACTATTCAAGTTATCAACCATTCACCAGTTAAATTTAGTTTCAAAGCATAACCGCATAACTACTACTAAACGCATCAATACGTGCAATACAGAGAACATCACAGTTGTCATATTGGTTAAATTGGACTAACGATATTGCATTAAGCTTAAGCATACACATGCACGTGTATGTTTATAATTCTTTACGATCTCAAACGCTATATTGATAGGTGTGTATCAAACACACATCTTAGAATTCGTTTAATTAAAAAACCTAAATCTAGCAAGGAACCTATGGGATGAAGCTATTGATTATTGTGCTTGTTGCTGTCTGCATAAATACTGGTCATATTTTGAAATCAAACAGAGCTTTGAAGGGTTATTTGATTTCGCCTTTCGCGCAACCTTTTGAGTCAACTGCGAACACCATCATACGGTTAGGGTGGCGTCAGTTTCTTCAAACTGTTGGCGTCCATCGCCGTGTAGTTCGACTCGGCAATCTCAGTCACGTGTGTGTCTGAACTCATCACGGTGACGGTGGACGGAGATCGGAAAGCTGGTCGGAAGTGTACCCTGTAGTTGTGTCGCTTGGCCTGCAAGTCGGTCATCACTCGTCGATATCGCACTAGCAAGAACGTGGTGAGAACCGACATCAGGAGAGTGAGACAAGCTGACCATACCAGCTCGAGCGTCACCACGGCGCGCGAATCGGCAACTACAATAAAAAAGAGAGGATTAAAAAAAATGAAACGATCAGAAGCCGATGATCCAAGGACGTAATTGAGAATAGAAAGATGCGAGTATCCCTGGGATTGTGGGATGACACACAACCGCATTCTCTTTTTAGTATATATTACAATGTTACCACAATTGACAGCGAATACCCGCATACCAGTTTATTTTACCTGCACTTATCGTTAACTAACGAACCCCTATTTGAGTTTAGCTATCGTAGTCAGGCATGATGACCTGCTAGCATGGTCATCCCTTACTTAAATCGTATTCAAATGAAATATAAATGTCCATGGCTACTACTAGAACAATACAATATTAATCACGCAACAATTCTCATACCATATATGTATGTAGCGGCGACATGTCTAGACTTACTATTGTTCTACTCTGTTGAATTAGGTATATGTTATGTGTAATTGGCTATCAAAATTGTATTCGCAAGCAGCAGTTTAGAAAACGAACACACAAAAACATCTCATGTATATGACACTTCTTAATGCTGAAAATATTTAGTTTTTGAATACAGTATTCACGTCTAATTCTTTTGCTTTGAAGATCTTAAAGAAAAAACGGTCGGTTGTTAACACACTAATTCAATTAGACATATATAAAACTTATATTTGTCCAGAATACTTACGAGGGATTTTACTGGCGGGACCTTGATGTCCGCTAGCGCCATTCGCACCTTTGTAGCCTACTGGTCCAGTACCGCCCTGTTTAAAACGGAATTTAGTAAAGAATTGTTTACCTTAATGACTATCTATCAAATGTTGCGGCAATATACATCGACGAAATGTAATTAAGTGATTGCACAATGTATAAAGGAACAAATTGTGTCGTTTGCACAACCAACAAAACATATTCAAATATAACAGTAAACAACAAAAGGAAAACTATACTTTACAAGAGTATAAATATACACATATACACATATACATATATAATAGTATACCAACACGGATCCAATTTGATTACTGATTCACTGTGGACTTACTGTAGCGCCTGTTCGACCTCCCTCAGGCCCATTCACCCCCCTAATTCCACTGGCACCCTGAAATACAGCACAGAAACTCTTGGCAATGTACCTGCAATTGTTCGCTTAGTAAGTATTCCTATCTGTTGTTGATCTGATTTCTGACTTGGGTTTCTAATAGCGACCATCCCTCGCTAATCGTGCGCCGCTCCCTATAAATAATTACATTATGTCTTGTACCATTACAATTACCTCTACATTGTATAGCATTACAATTACCTCTACATTGTATAGCATTACAATTACCTCTACATTGTATAGCATTACAATTACCTCGACATTGTATAGCATTACAATTACATCTACATTGTATAGCATTACAATTACCTCGACATTGTATAGCATTACAATTACATCTACATTGTATAGCATTACAATTACCTCGACATTGTATAGCATTACAATTACATCTACATTGTATAGCATTACAATTACCTCGACATTGTATAGCATTACAATTACATCTACATTATATATCATTACAGTTACCTCGACATTGTATTCTCTCCGGTACAGGTTTGTGAATAAAATGCCTAACTAACAAATCAGTACGTTTCATAAACAAATTATAGTTTCTCATGCTGGACTCTATGTATGATAATTTACACAGGCATACTACATTACAATATCAGTTGACGTACCGTTGGTCCAAACCAGCCACGACGACCGGTCGAGCCCTACAAAGGAAACAAGTTTTCAACTGGCGGTGTTTTATTATAACCATGTTAGTACAATTAGTACGAATTGGAAGACGTGCAGTGTACAGCGACCTACATACAAGAAACCGGATTTACAGTCTGAGCGAACGCCGAAGAAGAAGTACGATCACCATAACTGTACGTAAGCCCTATCATAACTACTGATAATCAACACTGTATTCTTAATCGTTGACGTACTCTAAAGGAACACGACCATTTTAACGCCCACATTCACATTTACCTCCGATACAATATTATGTACTCATCAATATCGTATCCATTTTATATTGAGATTGCACGCCTTATGTTTTGCCGGAATGACACTCATTAACCTTAACTATCATGAATAATCTTATCGGAATACTCATAATTAAGTACCTATATATACATAATCTTAATCCACTGCAGATTTATATATATATATATATGTATATATATATATATATGTATATATATATATGCAATGAATTAGGATTCTGTATATATAGATATATATTGCATCCTGACGCACTTGCCATCTGCTGGGTTTTGTTGTTGATGTTGATGTTGATGTTGATGTCTGATACGATCGTAATAAAGGGAGACAGTCTGTTTCTCTACTCGGAATTAACAGCGTAGTAATTTCTAACATGAAGTCTGCTGTGTTGAAAGTGGGAAAATGGGAAATTGTTGAACATCAAAGGGTACTGCCGTTAACTGAGCCCGCCTAGGCAATATTGATAATAACATTTGTTTTGAAACTGGGTGTTTTGTTTGCCATTGGAACATACTCCGGGGTCGTATCTTTCTGATTGCGAACGTTGTCACGGACTTACTAAGCACAATTTGGCGGGCGATATACATTCAACGTAAATACTATAGTCTTAAAACATGATTATTAATTAACTGATGCAAAACTAGTAACATACTGCCTCGTTTTAAATCGTGGCCGTACCATCTGTCCAGTTTCCCCCGTCTCTCCAATGGCTCCTCTGTCACCTCTGTTTCCCATTCGGCCTCTAGCACCAGTGCCCCCTGTCGCTCCTGTCGCCCCCGTGCCTCTGTATTGGTAGCCCCCAGATGCTGCCACTACATTGGGACATGAATATTCAGAACTACTCAACGTGACGTGATTATACGGCCTCTACACATGCACTAAAATGATGTACGTTCCGTTTTTGATCATGATCTACGCACGCAGAAATGCATACACGCAAGCAACGTATGTGCACGGAAGCACGTATCTGCATTAATTTATAACTTCTGCATTTTTAGCACGACCTGTAATCAAATAAAATATGTTCAAATTTAGATAACTACATTATTGAATTAGAACTTTAAAAATGGTAAACAAAATCTAACTAAAACTCGTCAATATTCATGCATTTCACAACCGGTGTCTTCCCTGCTACCCTCACCTTGTACAGCGACAACCAACGCAACCACATAGAGGACCTTCGCCATCGCAGCAACTAGCGGAGACAAACGTAAACTGATAGACGGGAGGCGTGCAGAGAAATTTGAAAACGCACATGAGAACGATGTGGCAATGTTGTATTGGTAATAAGATTGTGTGTGTGTACACGCGTGCGTGCGTGCGTGTGTACGTGCGTGTACGTGTGTTTGTGTGTGTGTGTGTGTGTGTGTGCGTGCGTGCGTGTGTTTGTGTGTGTGTGTGTGTGTGTGTGTGTGTGTGTGTGTGTGTGTGTGTGTGTGTGTGTGTGTGTGTGTGTGTGTGTGTGTGTGTGTGTGTGTGTGTGTGTGTGTGTGTGTGTGTGTGTGTGTGTGTGTGTGTGTGTGTGTGTGTGTGTGTGTGTGTGTGTGTGTGTGTGTGTGAGCATGTGTGAGCATGTATGCGTATGTGTGTGCGCGCGACATGTGTGTTTGTTTGTGCTTGAGTGTATTATTGCGTGTGCGTGCGATCGCGTGTGTGTGTATGTGTACGTGTACATGCATGTCCGCACGTGTGTATGACTGAGTATGTGTGTGCGTGCGTGCGTGCGTATGTACGTACGTGTGTGTGTATGAACTGTGCGTGTATGTGTATACAACCCAACTCTCCTCGAAATCATAGTAAAAGACAACTCGTACATACCGTCAACCGCACGACGCGCAGCAGAAGATGTGTCAAAATACTTTACATTCCGCGCCAATATCTGTTGTGTCGTCTTTGGAGTGTTCTGTCAACCGTGCAGCTGTCACAACGTCTCGAGGAGTGGCGATGTTCGGCCTCGCTCACCAGTGCTGCGGTGTGTCATCGTATGGTATTGTTAGAACGTTTAGACAAACAATACACCAATTATATCTGTGTACGACTTTTGTTGTCTACATCTTGTTTTTTACGGGCTGTAATTCACGAAATGTTCAACGGGCGCCATACTTAAACTATTCTTACCACACAGGTTTTACCACTGCAAAGGTGTGACGTACTCTGAGTGTGTGCTGCTGAGCGTAGCGGCAATTACGGCTAGGATAGGACGTTTGATGACAGTTTGAGGGTGTTATTCACTAAGTCGACATCACTACTTGCGGTGTTTGGCTGCGCAGTAAACCGGGGTCATCGATTCATTGTAATTTCTCGCTTCGTTTACAGTAGCCGTTTTGGGTGGCAGTAAAGTCGGACTGCTGTCAGATCGGGTGAGTGCATAGCGGGACTTTTATGTGTAAATATTATGATGAAACACTTGTGTAGAAACGGGGCAGACCTCGATTTTGCTGTGATAACTACGCCTTGTATTTTGTCAACAATTGATACCTCAGTCATTCCACATAGCCAAAAGCATATTGACGTTCTAAAAATATACTGCAGTCTGCGCCGCTGCGGCAGTGCGTTACCCCCGACGAACGCTTGAAGTGAGCAATAAACAGGGTACACAATAGACAAGCTCAAACTTGTGCATATGTTCCCTAAGCAGACGAGTCTTTCATTCAATGAGCGTCTATTTCATGGAATACGGCAATATACGTTCTCAACGTCTCAACGTAAATACCATGTTGTGTTGAGAATTCGGGAAAATAAAACGGACCTGTTTTCTTTTGTGTTCCTGGAGGTATTGCTTGTTAAACGAATGTGCGTTTCTACAATCAGAACAATATATCTGTGTAACCGAACATCGTAACTTATAATATCATTGAATTGGTGTGATTAACAATAATATGAACAATTGAAAAGAAGGTGTTGATTTACTAAAACTCTATATAATTTACACAGCGATGTACACCAACATATTAAAGAAACACACGCAGCAGCATTGTACTAATTTGATGTATTGTGTAATTAATTTGCATACCAGGAGTAAACACAAAGATTTTGCATTGCAGTTGCCGTGATGGCGAAGAAACTGTGTATGATCGTGTTACTTGCCATTCTGCACGGTGAGACTGGTTCTCACTGAAGATAATAGAATAACATGTTACTATCTCTCTCTCGCTCTCTTACTCTCCCTCTCTCTGTCTCTCTCTCTCTTCTCTCTCCCTCTCTCTCCTTCTCTTTTCTCTCTCTCTCTCTCTTCTCCCTCTCTCTTTCTCTCTGCCTCTCTGTCTCTCTCTGTCTTTCTCTTTGTCTGTCTGTCTGTCTGTCTGTCTGTCTGTCTGTCTGTCTGTCTGTCTGTCTGTCTGTCTCTCTCTCTCTCTCTCTCTCTCTCTCTCTCTCTCTCTCTCTCTCTCTCTCTCTCTCTCTCTCTCTCTCTCTCTCTCTCTCTCTCTCTCTCTCTCTCTCTCTCTCTCTCTCTCTCTCTCTCTCTCTCTCTCTCTCTCTCTCTCTCTCTCTCTCTCTCTCTCTCTCTCTCTCTCTCTCTCTCTCTCTCTCTCTCTCTCTCTCTCTCTCTCTCTCTCTCTCTCTCTCTCTCTCTCTCTCCTCTCTGATTCACACACACACACATATACACACACGCACACACACACAAACCTATACAGAAACACACGATATTGTTAGTTCAGCGAACTGAAACAAAGACAACTTAGTAGTGTATGACCATGGATGCGTAATATTGGAGCAGATAAGTCGAAGTATTGTTCAAATGGTGATACAAGAATGACATTTGGCATATTCACATTGGGCCATTATTTAAATCTAGTTGATGCGTCAATTCTTCTTTTTCTTCTCCCCTTGCTTCCTTGCGGGGTGGGGTCCATGACACCCAGTTGCTTCTTCTCCTTTTCTTGATATTTCCCTCCATCTCTGTCTGTTGTCCGCAATGACCTTCCATTCTTGGTTGTTCACACATGCCTTCTTAAGGTCTCTTGTAATGTTGTCGTTCCATCTCAGGTTTGGTCTTCCTTTTCATCGTTTGCCACCTTCGTCTGCTTTCCATGCTCTTTTTGACAGTATGTCTTCGTACGTTCTTTGCATGTTTCCTGTCCATCTCATTTTGTTTCCAACAACTTTCTTCTTTAAGTGTTTTTGTTTTTAAGCCAATATCTTCTCTCAGTTCCGTCATCTTCGATGAGTCAATTGAAAATCCAAAAACAGCGGCCATTTTGTTCTTTAAAATGGCCGCAATGTTTTTCAAAACATTTTGTTTCAATATAACTATGAAAACCTTCTGTTTCTGTTTGCAGACGTATTAAGTTATACAGGCTATTCCTCGAGTATACCGGGAATCCGCGGCCGGCCAGGCAGTCGAGGCGAAATGGGTCCAACGGTAAGCATCAATCTGCTAAAAAAAACGTACGCAAAAAGTGTAAAACGTAGCGTTGCATACCCAAAAAGAATACGCACACATACACACACAGACACACACAAACGAACATGCATACACACACACAGACACACACACACACACACACACACACACACACACACACACACACACACACACACATACAGTGTATATAAATATATATATATATATATAATGTAATAGGTAAGTTCATATATAGCGCAGTATCCAATCCTCAGGACTGCCATGAACACCATCTGGCTTTTCTGGGAAGCATTCAGCCACGCTGCAATTAATGCACGAAGAATATTCATACACATATATCCACCATTGTCTATGGCCAGGTACCCATTCATACAGCTGAGTGAACAGAAGTAATGTAGAGTAAACGAATTTGCCTAAGGTTCGACACCTCCGTATAGGATTCGAACCCGCGTTCTCTCAGTCGAGAATCCGGATCTCTTACGCTGCGCTACTGCGCTCCATATATATATATATATACATATATATATATATATATATATGTGTGTGTGTGTGTGTGCGTGTGTGTGCGTGCGTGCGTGTGCGTATGTGTGTCAATGTACTGTGCTACCGTTGAAAGTTATACTTAATGCTCTTTGCTACTAAGCCTACTGAAACCATTCAGCATGGTCCGATTGACGAGTACTGGAGAGTGATTTTGTGTTTTATGTCGTTGTAGGGATTCACAGCATGGAATGGCCAGGTCGGCAGTAGGGGTGCTACCGTAAGTTTTCGCTATGTTATTAATTCATGCAATGTGCAACGCCTGAGGAGAAACGTTGGTGGTCATCAACACCTTTAACTTGTTAATATTGGTGGTCACATGCAATAAGTTGTGATCCACTGACATGACATTAAACAATATTGTCAATTTTGGAAGTACGAATAATATATTTGTTTAACAAATAGACAGGCGGCCAAGGATGAGAACGGAGCTCACAAAAAGTTTAAATCGCATTTTTTTTACAAGCAGCCAACCGTTTTATGTGTTCTGTATACACAATGGGTTGTTAGACATTCTGATTTTTGATTGTTTGGTCAGAAAACGTTCTTATGTAAAATTTGACAGAAAGTTTACCAAAATGTTTGTGACGTAATAACAATGCTACATGTTGCCAAATCAGTTTATAGTTTCTCTACATAGGCCACACATTACAGAATCGGAGTTTTCTGCCGGTCAGATTTGGGAATGCGATCGAAAGTCCCAATCCATCGGCTGTCACGCGGGTCGGACAGTTTTGAGAGTTGTCAGTCGTACCAAAAAATTGATGGTAACGGAGTTTGGCACAGCTAATCATTTTGAATAGCGCATTGATACCTAACCGAGTTTTACATCCTATGTCATTGATGTTCTCGTACAATAACAAATTGTGCAAATACACGTTCTGTAAGAGCCAAGAACAATCATTGTAACACTAAGAGCAATATTCGGCAAATACACATTTTTAGTTGAGTTAATCAAACAAAACAGCTTACAACTGTACTATCCAAACCCAAGTAAATAGATGTTTGTTTTTGTGTTATAGCGCTT
Organism: Escarpia spicata; assembly: GCA_963995525.1. Classification (NCBI taxonomy): domain Eukaryota; kingdom Metazoa; phylum Annelida; class Polychaeta; order Sabellida; family Siboglinidae; genus Escarpia; species Escarpia spicata. The sequence continues at coordinate 50,901,204 of OZ023212.1, forward strand.
CGTAGAAATGTTTTCTCAAATTGCCCTTATTTCTTGCTTATCGCTTTTGAAGAATCAGAATAATGGAAGTTCATTTCCATTTTTAGAAGATAGGGTAAAGATTTGGACTAGCTTAAACCTACTACGAAGCTACAAGCCAAAGGCAATTACCACCATTAAAGTGGTGCCATCTGATGACGACAATTCAATTTTCCCAGAGCGTATCAAATACACGTTAGTAAATAAATCTAAACAACTATCGTTTTTGTTTTAAGTACATTGTCAATTGTTAGAGACTCCAATGAAGCGAGTGAACATATAGAGAGAAGCGAGAGGACCCGACGCCTCGGAAGACAGATGCAACTACACGTATCGAAAGTTAGCGTTTTACCACTCAGGTCCGGCAACTGCTTGCGTAAGCAAAGGAATGCAGCTAGATAATAGCAACCTCTGGTGGATGTATACAAACCAAAAAACCGCCGTCATTATTATCAGAAGAGTGATCCGGACACACGGTGCAAATCAAAAGGGACACCCATTATTGTTAATAGCGACCTTTGGTGGATGTATTAAAAAAACCGCCGCCATTATTATCAGAAGAGTGATCCGGACACACGGTGCAGATCAAAAGGGACACATATTGTTGTTACTTTTCAATGACCTTACCGCGCTTTTCTGTGTGCGATGACATATTCCATATATTATATTTCTGTATTATATCCTTTTAGGGTCCAGTGGGTCCATCGGGTGACCCTGGTCAACAAGGACATGCCGTGAGTATATGTACACATTCAGTCAGAATATCTCCAAACATAAGCCTAATTTACTGTGCACGATACGTAACGTAAATGTGAACACCTTTCGCATCATTGCGCGCGTTTTCAACGATTTTTGCGACAAACATTAAACGTTTCCAAATCGGTGGACGGTTTTCGTTGCCCAAAACAATTGAGGAAAACAAGTGTAACGTTGCGAACAATTATTGATGAATCCAGTACGTTGCCGTTTGCCTACGTCACAATCAAAAATTTCAGTCAACCTTTGCCTTTGTTAACAATGTTGATAATGGTTATATTCCTGAATTACAGTACGTTATAGATACTTTATTGCCATTATTGACTTAAGATATATATGACAATTAGGAATTTGACTTGGTGTTAAAACATACAGTCACATCACACATACCACGAACATACAATTATAGATAAATAAATACATGTAATAAAATAAAATTAAAATAATGGGTATAAAATTGTATAGCAAATATCCATTAAAATTGATAGGTTATGCTAAATCTAACACATGAAAGAAGGCAAAAAAATACATCTGCAAAATTAATATTACATTGTCTCTATGTGTCACTAAAGTGTATATTTAATACACGTTAAGCAGCCACGGCACGAGGAAAGAAACTGTTTCGGAAGCGATTTTTTTTGCACGGATGTTTCTGAATCGCCTGCCTGAAGGTATTTTCGGATAGATTGTGGGGGGACTGTGTTGGATCCGTAATGATTTTGTTAACTCTATTGCTGGTTCTTTCACTGCATGTAGCCGGTAAAAGAGTATGTTCACTGCCCACGATATTCGATGCTGTTTTACAACTCTGTCTAGCGTGATCTTTTGACGCTGGTTGACATTTCCAAACCACACACATATAGCGAATGCAAGTCACTCTCAATAGCCGATGGATAGAATTGAAGAAGAATTTCTCTACTCAGCCCGAACTTCGTCAGCTGGCACATGAACTAGAGTCTTTGCTGGACCTTTTTCACGACTGCATCCATGTTTTTCTCCCATCCTAAGTCACCAGAGATGATGTTATCCAGAAATGTGTAGCAGTTCATTCTTTCGATGGCTTCGCCGTTGATAATTATGGGAACAATGGGCTTTCTTCTTTCTAAAATCAACGATCATCTTCCTCCTTTTGGAATTATTTTCATCACACCACGACACCAGTCTGTCCACTTCATTGCGGAACTCAGACTCATCTATGTTCCTCACCAACTACTCCAACGTGGTATCATCTGCAAAGGTCACGAGCAGTACGGAGGAATGTTAGGACACACTGTCATTCGTGGAGAGTGTCACAAAGTGGTTTGTATAGAATTTAATCAGGCTTTAGAACAGTGGTTTTGATGGTGCTGCCATCTCTGGTATGTATTTTCGCGGAGGTATGCGCTGGTGCCCTCTGGCGATTAAGGCGTGTAACGTTTTAACTGCCGACGAGTCAGATTTAATTCATTTCATTTGTAGCGTACACCACTAATTCTACGGTTAGGTATATCAAATTTGGTACCTGTAGAAATTATTTAACATGACTGGTAATATGGTGACCTGTCAAACTACTTGTGTTGTGGTTATAAGAAGATTATATTATGAACTCATAAAAGTTGTTTACAGAAATGTAGGTGTGAAAAACACTAGGGTCCCCACTAGCTTATGAATAGAGTGTGTGTTTTATAAAAATTATGGATTAATTCATGAGAGTTGGAATGTACGATGAATATTGTGGTATCCGGCTCGATACAGGGAATCCAGTGATATTAATTATGTAAGTAATTCACGTAAGTTTAAGATTGTATGAGCACTTATATAGCCAGACGTTTGACTCGCAAAATCTATTTTAAACTCAGCGAGTTGAATGGATTGCTTCGATGTGTGAAAGGTTTCGGGAGCTGGTTTTTGAAGCGACTTTAATTTGTATTAAGTGTTTTAATTGGTCAGACTAACTTCCGGCCATCAAGCTATATAAGGGCAGGACGGCCATTCGAGGCCAGACGAACATTTGAGCAGAAGAAAGTGTTGCACTCTCGTCTCCAGGAATTGGGCTGAAACGTGTATCCGCCCAACGCCTGTAGTAAATACTTCTACGATTCCAACAGTACTGATTAGTTGTGAGACGCTGCACTTCTCACGCGTTGAAGAAGACTGAGCGATAACCGACAGCTGTTCCGTTTTGAAGTGATCTTCGAATGCGAGGCCACCACCGTTTCGTCTGCTAGCTGTCATAACACAGACTTCGTGACAGACCTTCTCGACATCGCCGACGTCGTGACATCGTTACCGTGTTGTCGCCTGGTGATTCGCGTGGAATCGACGTTCGTTCGCCGAACGCCGAACGACTTTCGACTTCGTCCTGACATCTCGCCGAACGCGACCGATGTGAACGTTGACATTCGCACATCACGAGACATTCATTGGTTACAGTTCATAGAATTTACAACGGTGTATACTCGTCTTCATGTAAGTGACCAGCTGTTTATATTGTCACCCATGTAAATTTGTATTTGGATGCATACTCGTCGAGTACAATGTATGGTGTTAAATATAATGTCGTAGCAGAGTAACGGTTGGCCAACTATCACTGAACCGCATATGTTTATTGTTGATGTATTAAATGGGAATGCCAGTTGGCTTCTCGTATATACATATCTGATGTTACGTTATGTCTCTCGTTCACTCCGAATCCTAGTGCACCTGAACCTATAACTTGCTATGTCAAATCGGGTACCGCCAATTTATTAATTTATTAATACTTACACTCGATTTTGTGACAGAGTGAGTACAGGAGCGAGGACATGGCACAACCTGGGGAGTTCCGGTGTTGAAGATAATAGTGTTGAAAACTTTGCCATTCATTTTGGCGAATTGAGGACGGGGCAGAATAAATTAAAGGATCCAGTGACACATGCAGACGACTACCGACCTCAGACGCAGCTTTTCGATGAGTTTCTGCGAAACTATCGTATTGAACGCGGAACTGTATACCACGAACACGATGCGTGCTTACATGTTCGGAGACTCAATATGCTGCAAGACGAAGTGAAGGGCCACTGCAACAGCATCATCAGTGAACCTGCTTTCCCTCTAAGCGAACTGGAGTGGATCTATGTTGGAGTTTGTGACCGATACCTTCATCACCACTGACGTCAGGGCCACGGGGCTAGAGTCGTTGAGAGCTGTCACATTGGATCTCGTCGTCGGAGTAGGGATGATAATTGCTGCCTTGTAACACACGGGGACAGTGTGTTGATGGAGTGAGGAGTTAAACAGTTCAGTGAATACATGAGCCAGTTCATCAGCGCAGTGTTTCAATATTGTCAGGATCAGCTGTCTTTCTGCTGCTCTGCTGCTTGACGAGCTTCCTCATCTCGTGCTCCTGCACGGTAAAAGGAGGAGGGAGTGATATAACATAACGTTTAACGTTTATTTGACACCATGTAGTCTGAAACTAGCATCAAATGTATGTAGTGTATTCATTGTTTTTGTTGACATGTGTAGCAGTTTGATATAGTGCATGTATCATTATATTTGTGTAACAAAGATGTTTGTATATAAAATGAAAAGCCTCGCAAACTGTGAGTGTATATTTTGTATTTGATTATATCGGGGATGTCATTTGTAGAATGTGATAGGCTGTATGTGAAACATTTCATTGCAAATTCATGCTTAGTTCTAAAAGTATGTATATTATTGTTTGCACTAGTATTATAATTACGTTTGTATACACTTGGGAGAATTTGCGAGTTAAATCAATAAGGAGGTAATTTTCGGGATGTATCTAAAGTAAAATTTTAGTTCTTATAACTTTAATGTCTTCTAATTTCAGTAGTTTAAGTTTTTTTAAAGTGGTTCTGTGTATGAGTTGTATTTATTTAAGATTATTATTCACGCGGCTTTTTTTTTATTCTCGTAATTTTATTTCTTTTATATCCCCAAAACATGATACAATAATTAATATATGATAAGTAATACATGTTTTAATCTGTTTAATATGCCATTTGTTTTCGAGCACTTATTTGAGATTTGTTCAGTGTTTTTTTTTCAGGTTAAATTAGTCTTAAGGTCAATCCTAAAAAGTTAAATTAGGTCAATCCTAAAAAGTTAAATTCGTGTATTCTTTCAATATTTATATAATATATTTTAAGCGTAAGTCTGCGTACGTTTATTGGGCAATGTGGTAACATACGAACTAAATAGGAATGTCACCAGAGATATTGGGAATATTCCCAATATCTCTGATGTCACTGTGACAACATTGGCATGTAATCACTGACTCAAAGTAGAAAATACACTTTAACATTACATACAGAAGTCGTTGTCGATGTCATGTGTTTACGTTAGCTTTACAAATATTGTAATTTAAGAGAAAGAGAAAGGAGAAGAAGAGAAAGAGAAAAACCAGCTTGTAGAGACAGATAAAAATAGAAAGAATAAGTATTTAAAACAATTAATGATAATATTAACTGACATATAATTATATTATCCAAGAGTCTACAGCGTCAGTAGTGAAGACTTATCTCTCTTTTATTGTCATCGTGCGTAAATCACGTCTCGCTCAGGAGACTCATATCGCGTTGTCTCGTTTAACAACAAAAAAATAACAAAAAAATATAAAAAAACGTTCGTATGCCGGGGCCAATTCCCCGTCGCAGACGTCGTTCAACGTAAAGTGTTTATATCCGCCTGCGTGTGGATGAGCCTGATCGTGTTTAGCCAATGTCTTGATTACCATTTTCCCATTTTAGGTCCAGCAGTCAGCTATTTTCTTCGCACATGTCGACTGCTTTGTAGCTCTAGCAAGCGCAACGGGGCGTCACGCACTTTAATTCTGTTGAATCGCACGATGACTACACGATGTCTATCGCCGGTTGCTGCCTTTTTGTCAAGCCTATGGCTAATTACAATGTCCTCTTGTGTCACTGGGGGGTCACTGCCATTTTGTCATTTGATGATTTCACTACTTTTGCAGTAGTGTCGTCCCCCTCCCCAGTTTCAGGGATTCCGTGGAACCTTAGGTTGCATCGTCGGGAGTATTGTTCAATGTTATTGCACTCACTTTCGAGTTGATCAACATTTTCTTCGAGGGCGGTAATTTTGCGCTCTTTACGTTCGAACTGCGAGTTCAGGTCAGCGATTATCTGCGTAAGAGTGGCGATCTTATCGGCCAACGCTTGAGGGTACAACGCTAACCCCAGTTTTTCTAGCATCGCGTCATCATTCAGCATTTCCACGAAATTCAGCAATATCACATCAGTTTTCTGTACATCGCCGTCAGTAACACTGGAAGATTCACGTTTTGGTGGCATGCTCCTCTGAACATTTGTTCTTTCACGAAGGGTACGCGACATAAACCACGGCAGCCATCTTGCAAGAAGTATATCACGGTCGGGCGGACTGACCGAGGCAGGCGTCAAATTATTACGGCCGAAGTGAGCATAAAAGTTGTTGCAGAATCACAGCCAGGAGAGGATGGCTACTGCTTGTAACACAGTAACACTCTACAGGCCCTGCATACAACGCGAGTGTCGTTGGAGAGGAACTGGCCTTCAAGTTTGAGCTTTTAGTCGGTCTTTGTTCCCCGTGTCGCTCTTTGGACATCGTACTTGGCTTTCTTGTATAGTGCACGGTCGCCACTCTTGAAAGCATCATATTTCTCTTTCAGTTTGAATTTCAGGTCTCAAGTGAACCACCGCTTATCGTTTTTGAACACTTTGATAATCTTCTGGGGAATACACAGATCCTGGCAGAAGCTTATGTAACACGTCACGGTGTCGGCATATTCATGAATGTCTGTGCACGCGTGTTTAAACGAGACCCAGTCTGTACTAGTCAAACAGCCTTGGAGACGCTGAATAGATTCAGGGTCCCAGCGCTTGACATTGCGAATGCAGGCTTTCGCTGTTCTAAGCTTCTGGCGGTAGGAAGGTAGAAGGTAGATTATGGAGTGGTCGGAGAAACCAAGGGGCGCACGTGGGACCGCACGATAGGCATCCCTGATTGTACTGTAGCAGTGACCCAAGGTTTTCCCCTCTAGTGGCACACTTGATATGTTGCTTATACTTTAGAGAGCGTAGTGTGGTTGTAGTTACCGAGAACTAGCACAAACTCTTAAGGGTTAGAGTTTTCCACTGTGGTGATCTGATCGGCAGGAGTGCCGATCGCAGCAGAAGCGTTGATCTGGGGTGGGATGTACACACCCACCATGACAAGGGAGGCAAACTCGGGCGGCAGGTAAAACGGTTTAAATGTGATGATAAGAGTCTCAAGTTCAGGGAAGCAAGTAGTAGACAAAACTGATGAGTAATGACACCATCGCTGATTTACCATGAATCACACCCCCACCGCCATTAGATTTGCCTGAAAGTTCTGGCGAGCGGTCGCCTCTGTGAAATGTGTACCCAAAATGAAGGACAACCGAGTCAAGGGGTCAAGCCATGTTTCTGTCAAACAATACACAGAACGATCTATAAAATCACGTTTGGTTGTCATCAAATAAAACAGATCGTTACGCTTGTTCTTCAGGGATCTCACATTTGAGAGAAATGACGCAAGGAGAGGAGGGCGTGGTGTTTGTGTCCTGAAACGTGTAAACGCGCCTGCACGTTTGCCTCGCTCGCGCCACCGTGAGAAGTGGAGCGTCTATTGTGTGTGTGTCATCATTTTTGCTACGACGACTACGCCGACCAGTAGGACTTGTCGTGTGTGTGCCATTGTTCTCACACAGCGAAATTTCATCGCACGAAAGCAAAATTGTAGGGATCCACGTACTGTCAATATCATCACGAATACGAAGGAAAATATCTCTGTCATACCTCTGCAGAAGAGCAACTCTCTCAGTCAGGAAACAATTTAGAAACAGGCACATCATAGTCAGACACAACACCTTGTCGCCATATACCGGCGCCATCTTGTTTCACGATTAGTACATTACTATAGTTCCATGACATCTCATAAAACAAACATTAACGCATACGGTTGTCACTTCCAAAACTTTAGCTTAAGTTTTTGTTATAAAGAAACACTCTTGCGGCCAGATTTTCACCAAAATATACGACGGTATGCACGAACACACCACGTGTTCAGCATCCATTTTTGTCGATTGACGGAGTTTTTGCTAGGCAACGGGTCACATGATGGATAGGGTAATTGTTTAACGTCCATTTAACGTGTGAACTTATAACTGCTAAGAACCCCCTAACATACGGGGCATTTCGAAAAAACAAAAACATTAGTTTTCTTCTGGCAGGTCGCAGATGAACAGTTTAAAAGCTTGGCGTCCTAGGTACAAAATGTCTAGAAGAACAAAGTTAGCACCTACACGCACATGCATACGTACCCACACACATAACAACGCAATTTCAATTATACTTTGATTAATAGTAGTAGTAGTGTTAAATGTGTATGCGTGTGTGCGCGTATGTGTATGTGTGTGTGCGCGCGTGTGTGCCCGCGCGTGCGCGTGTGTGTGCGCTCTTGGGTATGTGCGCGCGTGCGTATATGTGCGCGCGTGCATGCCTGTGTGCGTGTTTTAGTGCATGTGTGCGTACATATGTGTATGGTTTAGTCGATGCTCTCTTCCCTAGGGTGGCAAGGGCGCTACAGGACCTCGGGGGAAATCGAAGGGAGAACCCGGAACAATGGTAAGTCGTGCATAAATGAATGTTTTCTAGGCAACCAGCGGTTTGACGATTGTGTGCAATGCGGACTAAATTACATGCGCTACCAAAATGCCATTTTAGAACATGTCTTTAAATATTACTCTTCGAATATATATATATATATATATATATATATATATATATATATATATATATATAATAATTATAATTATAACAATAATAATAACCATAATGAACAGTCTACATTGACGGTATCTGATGTGTCATTCAGGGCGCAACGGGTCCAGTAGGGGAAAGAGGAGCAACTGGACCTGCTGGCAAAACGGGACAACCAGCGGAAGGCTGCACTAACGGTAAACACCGACACATGCGAATTCTATCTTGGTAGTAGGCAATCCAAATCTACTTAACACCATTTTTTGTTGTAATATCGTGGAAATATTTAGAGTATGAACCAACTGTAATGTTTTTCGTCATTCACCAACACCAAACTATTTCTAAGACTATTTGACATATTTATTTCTCAAGACACTTTGTTTTTTATCTGTATATTTCTAAAAGGTATTTTTTACCTTTGCAGTGCAACTGTGTCCATTTAATTTGCATTGATGACATAAAGTGTCTTTCAGCGGCTAAACGTTCCTACGCATTTGTATTTTTACTCGTCTTGTTTCGGACTTATTCGGCGAAACAAAGACCTCTCGAATATTCTTCATGACTGCTAGATAAAATGTGAAAAACAAATTCGATGAAAATATTGGAAAGAATTTTTTTTCTCACTTTTACAGGGTCTGGTCAAATTTATGTGAACATGATACAGGTTATCTGGCTCAACAAACTATAAATATAGGGTGTGGCTACTAACAACACTAACACAAGGTTTCTGACCCTCCCACCAGTCTGTACTGTTTGTGGAGTGCAGTGGCGCAGTAGCATCGGTCTCTCAAACCAGAGAATCCCAGTTCGATTCCTATGCTTCCGTGTCAAACTTTGGGCAAGTTTGTTCACTCAACGTTGTTGCAGGTCACTCAGATATGAGTACCTGGCTATAACAGAGGTGGATATGTGTGAGTGGCGCCGTCATTTGAAGAAGGTGTAATAACGACAAATGAATACTGACCAATGTGATGATGATTCGATGCAGGGTTTCCGAGCACTATCACGCTGGTGTGGGATTCCCTTCTCACGCTCTGGCTCACCATCGCAACTGCCTACGTCGCCATAACCCATCATCAAGGCATGAAAAACTGACGATGAATTCAACCCCGCTTTGAAATCTTCCAGAAGAAAACTTCGAGAAACGTCATCTACATGGGAGAAAAGCACGACGAATGCTTGAAAAATGGCTACGCCCATGTTATCACCTGTCGCTTTAAAGGCTTGTTTGTTTTATTATTTGTATTAATTTCACGTATTTATATCTTACATGTAAACAAGTAATCAATATAACATGCAATGAATTGTGCTAGCAAATAACGAATTAGCCGTGCGACATAGTAATATAACACATATTATATAATGTTTGCATCATGGGGGTGTTTGTCAAAACGAACTGTCCAGCGTTACGAAGCGTGACAGGAATGTGGCGTTCTCGATAAATTTCAAAATTAGCGGAACGTACCTAATGTATGGCCCTTTAGATAGCAAATTGTTACACAGTAACAAGTTCCATTCATAGATATCCCAGAAAAGACTAATTATTAGCGTCGTCGTTATTTGTAAATGGACAATTGCTACGACAAACTTCACGGACATATTACGTAATTGTTGTCCTACCATTACTGATTGGTAGATGTGTAACAAATCACGTTCTGTCGTACCAACGATGACAACAGGCATTTCTTCTCATTGTATCGTTATGTAATAATCGCATTGAATAAACTAAACTCCAGTCGTAGTCTGCTGTAGGATTTTTAATGTTACCGTTTTGCATGCATACATTTAGCGGCTTATCGTGTGGATCTTATATATACAAATAGCCACTTACGGAGCTTTGATGGTATTGCTGTGGCTTATCGTGTGGATCTTATATATACAAATAGCCACCTACGGAGCTTTGATGGTATTGCTGTGGCTTATCGTGTGGATCTTATATATACAAATAGCCACCTACGGAGCTTTGATGGTGTTGCTGTGACGTCACACAGTAAATATGGGAACCTTTTATTTACTGCAACAGTAAAATAAATTTACATTATCTAAAATATATTATCGCATTAAATATGTTTGAATGTTAGGCCTACACGTAAAAAATAAAGTGATGTCATTTGAGTTTTCTCGGCGAGGTCGCGCAGCCGGGCGAGAGTCGATTAAGCGAGACTAGTATGGGAAGGTGGGGCAAGACGGCCGACATAACAAAAAGAAGGGTATAGGACAACATTGTGCACTTACAGGTAACCAACTAATGTTCCACATTAAAAAGTTGCTATTTGTAAGAACATGTGCTATATTAAACTTTCTTGAGAAATAATTGTTTAGTTATCACAAAAACAAAATTGACGTCACCGGGGCCGTTTTCCCCTTCACTACGTGTAAAACGGTCCCTTATCGTGGGGTAAAACGGCCTCCAGCATTATTAATTAGAAACCCAATTTCTTTCATGAAATTAAAATAGTGCATAATAGAAAAAGTTCCCACAAGCAGACATTGCAGACACAGAATGTTTAACCCAAAAAATGTCCACCATGCAATGCGCCACTTAATGACGAAACGGTTGATACGGTAGAAACATTGGAATTTCTATTTATTTCCTAGTTTGACTTGTTTCGATATACGATAAATTTGGAATAGTTACGAAAACGTAGTATTAACCGATGACAGTTTACTCTTATTTATTATTTGTATTGTATAATTAGCCTGTGAATGTATCCTATTGGATTCGTGGTAAACCGAGACTATTGGTCACCTACCGGATAACATTAATTTTGCACGTCCACTAATTTCCAGTGCAAAAAGTGCAAAAAAAATGCCGCCATCTCGCGGCGCTTATGTAACCCAGGCTTACAATTAGTCTCGCCCCTATCGGTAACATTGGCAGAGCCTTAATGTTCCAGGCTGAGAGGCGAAAAGTGCTGCCACCTCACGGCTTCTGGGTAATCGAGGCTAAGGAACAATCTGATTGACAGAGCTTCCTGCTATCTCTCCACGTATAAAAGCATGCAAACACCCAACGTCAACCTTGTCAATGGTGCCTTCAATACAACCCTAACCGTAACCTAAATATCACCCTAACCCCTAAACATAACCCCAAGGCTAACCCTATTTGCACATCATACCAACTGCAAAAGGGCATTTGTACGTGGAGGTCTAGAAGGAAGCTCACTCCCTGATTCATCGGTTGCCACGCGGCGCTGCTATCAATGTAATATGTGTATATGTTCACGTACTGATTATGTATAATTATAGTTTAAATGAATGACAGTAAACATATTAAACCATTCATTGGTTTTGCTGGCTGCGACGGGCGATGCCTACTACGAAAGTGGCGCCACTCGATTGACCGGACAATAACTAACCACATAAGCTCCCGCAGGAACACCAGAGTGCGCCACCGTAAACTCTACCAAACGTTTAGCTACGTCTGAATAAAATCAACGGTAATTACGACAATGTAGAGTGTATCAGCAAGCGCCTCGATCTCGACTCCTTTCCCTATCCCGATGACGTCATGCGCTCAGTTCGATTGTTGAACAGACATTCCCTATTAATGGGAAATTTCGGATCTCATTCGGATTTCGGTTTTGATCGTGTGTTGAAAAATAATCGCGGAGCAAGGGTCCTAATTTGGGGGTTATGGACACCACTGGCTACATTTGGTTGCCCTGTGTTTGATTAAACAACAAACTTTCCTGAATAATACTCCAGAGGGCAACCCTTTCAAGTCAGTTGGCTTCACTCTGAAAATTGGTCTTACATTCATGCCTATAGGGTATCTGACTGGTCGCTTTGTCATAATTGTATGATTTCAAATTTACATAGTAGATCCAGGGATACGAAGCTACATTTGGTATTGAAATATCCGGATTGTTAAGAAGAATAACACAAACACATATATAATCAATGTGTTTATGTTTAGGAAGCCAGAGACAAAACATTGAACCATATGTTGATAAAGCCACTACTGTTTCGCCGTCGGCATCATGCAGAATGTACCTTAATATATAATAATCATCCATAATTAATATAACAAAATAATCGCCATTCATTGGCATACTGAACAGTGCAACGCAATAGTAAAATAAAGCTAATCACCACACATTCATGAACCAAACATATACCCCACCCCCCAAATGTTGCGTGATCGTGGCATGAAGGTAATCGGACTGGATTTCATTACTTGCGTCATTTCCACTTTCCGTTGTGTGGTAAACATGATTAAAGAATGAGTGCTGACTCAACGTCTACCAACAAATAATAGTGACATACCTGATAAGATAGTTTATGATAAAATGTATTATCCAAACTAACAAGATGTCAAGTGTACATCGCAAACCAATAGGCAAACGTGTTTTTCACATCACTGGTAGATTGGTAGTTGGTATATTGCCGTTTACGCCGTTGTTGATATAGGCAGCAATGCATGACATATGATATCGCACATCAATTGCAATTTTATCAACATCCACACCAGAGTAAGTTAAGTTGTATTGTATCAAGTATGTCTCTTTCATTTAATTATTCTGCTTTTCTAATGACTGTCCACGACTTTAGGTCATTGCAACGTTAGCTCTCTTGTGCTTTTTGTGTGATTTTTGACAAGTAATCAGTGAATCATTTAGTCAAAGATACTCCTCTGTGATCTTGTTAAGTATTCAGGTGCGGCCACGGAGACCGTATCATGTTCGTCATTGCCGTGTGTTTCTGGAGACATACCACTCACGGGTTTCTTTACACCTGTGGGTAGGACAAACTGATCAATACTTTATTTAGTAAATGGTCTTTCAGTATTTATTCTTAAATATCACCTTAACTGGAACAAAGAAACAGGAAATGGTGCACTTCGTGAAATGCAGTCCAGATGCCGTACTACTCCTCAAAAATAAAGATATCGATAAAAGATGTGTTGTTGTTATTCCACTCATCATTCCGGGTAGTTTGATACCAAACTTAGCTTCGTAACACATTATCTAGTATTTATGTTTTAAGATATCCAATTATGACAAAGCAGTCACTCAGATACCCTACTGGCCTGAACTTAAATCCAATATTCAGAATGAGACCAACATATTTGAGAAGGTTGCCCTCTGGATTATTATTCAGGAAGATTTGAAGTTTAAAAAACACAGGACAACCAAAAATAGCATGAGATGTCCATTTCGACCCCCGTGCTCCCCGACTAAAATGATAAAACTATTGTTGATAAAGATCAAACGTTTGATCGCGAATATCCGACGTGCGTTGTACTTGATGAAGATCCGAAGTGCCGTGTTAATTGTGACGATCCGGTGTAACGAGGCGAGAGACGTCCCGAGCAGAAAATAAGCGCCTACCTGTTCCGTGCCAGAGTTACACGTTGTTGCTAACATTTGTGGTGCTAGTACTTCTTATATTAAATATTTCAATTGTTACCTTGTGTCGTATAAACATATTAAATTGTAATAACTAGCAAAAATGTCCGTCCTCTGACGGGTTCCTTGGTAGTTGACAGTCGTGATAGCAATATTTACTAAATGTTACAAAATACACAACATCGTTACATAAACACCATAACACGCTCGCAGATACTCGTTGTTTGTTTCTTCAAAATGACGAAGGTCGGAGAGAATGTGAAGTTGTCGTCCATCGAAAGGCTCTAGTCGTGATAGTATAGATTTGTTAAATAATATTCGTATTGATATGTTATTGGCGTGAGGGTAAACATAAGCTGTAGATATAGACGAAGTATTTGCAAGGCGTGCGTGGTTCGACCGGTTACGTTTTATAGTTTACGCGCACAGTACGTTTTAGGTTCCGAACAACTGCTATACCGCATAAAAGGTCAAGATGTTGACATATATGGGGTATCTTAAAAGATATAGGATTTATATCCTATTGTTGGGGTCGTAATCCATGAAAGTTTGGCGCTCGGGGTCCAAGCCGTCTAAGAGGAAAACGTTAACCAAGCTCGATTATAAGTAACTCTGTATTAATGTGTGATACTTCGTGCAACTAATTGCAGGAAATCCTAATAAAAAACACAAAGAAGAACAAAATATTTTTAAAATGGCAAATACAGGTTACAGGGCAGGTCAAATATAGAAAGGGTAGGTCAAATTATTAACTGCGGTTATGCGGGCATGCGCAGTACGCAAACGTCCGTTTTCGGCACGGGTCTACATTCGTCCCGTTACACCTGTGCGAAGACAAGGTGGTCCGACGTGCAGAGCTCACGGGGATGAAAGAGAAAATATCCTGTCAACCAGTGGCGGTGAGATGCTATCCAGGTAGAACGAACGCCGTCACGACTACGTGTCTTTTCAACGAACAATTAATTTAACTAGTGCTACAGACATACATACACACATCCATATTCATTTTACAAACAATTGATATCAGTACTACTCAAGGCGATTACAATTAATAAGGAAAACTATGTCGCCAACACGAGCCATATTTGTAACAAAATTATTAACGATATAATCATAAAAATTATAAATGTAGTAACAATCATAAATAGTAATTCATATCCAGCTACACATGTTGCTGTATATAGTTAAATGAGGGGGAAATGGAAATAATGTTATGCTAATACACACCTTCTATAAGAAAACATTTATATATAGCTTTTTACCATAACATGTAATTATGCATTTCATTTTCTACATAAGTCCGTGCTGTGCTGTACGACATCCACGACAAAACTGTCTTATTAATGTTGACAGTCAGTCTTGATAAATAAAAAAATAACTTATTCCATATCTGAGCAAGATAAACCAAACTCATCGAAATTTAACCCAGCAACCGTTGAGAAGAAAACAGTCCCTTCCGGATTGTATCAGGATGAACGAAGAGGGAAGCTATGAAACTAACCAGAGTTCCCAATGTCCATGTGCGTGTGTGATTCGTCCTTGTCATAGAATATTTAATGTTTATTTACATGGGTGGCCCTTATGCAGAGAACCGGAAGTTAATACTCATCGCTTAATCGTTGTCCAGAGTCAGTGTATGCTATCTCCTCAACGTTTTAAAGGTAAAAGGTAAGTACTTATATAGGGCACTATCCAGTCGTCAGGTCCCTGTCAGACCTGTTCAATGGAACACCATCTCGACTTCTATTGGGAAGCATCCAGCCACGCTGCAATTAATGCGTAGATTATTCGAAAACAAATATTCACCACTGTCTATAGCCATGTACTCATTCACACAGCTGAGTGAACTGAAGCAACGTAGTGTGTACGAACTTGCCCAAAGTTCGACACCGCAGCACAGGATTCGAACCCGGGTTCTCTCGGTCGAGAGTACGGAGCTCTAGCCACTGCACCACTGCGCTCCGCTTTTGACAAATATCGGTGGGTGTAATAACACTGACTAACGCTAGTTGTGTAAATTTGACCGATTAAAAGACTAGTAGATTACAATCACCAGGATAAAGAATCTCGTTACAACTGAAAGAAGCAGTTATTCCCAGAAGTGTATCTAAGATCTCGGTAGGGGGACATCGGTGGCTCCGCTGTTCTTTGTAAACATGTATTGACGCAACACGTCGAGTAAAATACTTTTCCATTGACATCGTCACTGTTCATAACGTTTTTAATAGGCGCCGGAACCGGGGGTGGAAGTGGCGCTGAGGCCACCAATATTTTTATTGGAGGCCTGAAGATAGGATTAGCCCCACCCCAATATCTTTACGGCGTACCATATTTTTTATGGGATTGTGTTGTAGAATATACGGTAGCCTCATTGCGGTGTACAGTATTTTTTAAGGAATTGTATTGTAGAGTATACGGTAGAAATTTTACGATGTACCGTATTTGTTAGGAATTGTATCGTAGAATATACCGTAGAAGTATAGTCACCCCATCATCTTCCAACTTTTCATATCGGTAAGTAATCTCAAAAAAACGTTGGCATAGCCAAAGGTTTTGAAATTGGCTTTCCTACACAGCAACACAAGCTGTATATGATCAACATTTGATCTATTGTGAGTGAATATGTCTGCAAAGGTCATGTAAACAGCTAAAATCTAGGTTTGTCAGATAGTGTTAACTATCTAACAAGTCCAATATTTTGCCCGATTTCTGATATTTCATCATCACAGTCATTGGCAGTGCTGTTGACTTCCAACACAAGCTGTAGATCGCAACTGAGAGCTTTCTCTACTGGATTACAATCCAGTATATAACTGGAGGCAATACTCTCTATAGAACAATTCCCGTGAACACGGGAAATATGGACAGAAAACGAGGACCGTCTATTGAATTTATTTTCATAGTTCTGAAATTCACAGGCAATGTCAAACCCTGCTACGATGTGGCTACGTAAGTGAGCGAGAAGACGGCTGAGGTATTTACATTGCCTCTTGCAAGTTGATAGCTGGCAAATCAGAGGAATGTTTATGCCTCTTTAAGTGTTGGTTGTGAGCACGACGCGTGTAAGACCCTCATGGTGGCCGCACAAAGAGGCGTCGCTGTTCATGCCTGATGTGTTATTGTCCAGGCACACTGTACTGATACGACGCTCTAGTATAAAGAGTCGTGCAGTTCAGACTGCCCTTTATAATTATAACGAATGTATGTTTACACGTTTACACGTACGGTGCTAAACAAAGCTTATCCACTTGTTAAGTACTGTGTAATTACATGCTGGGATATTCCCCATTCCATTCAAGCTTCGCTATTCAAAGGGATACAAGCTTTGAATGAATGGTACTCATGAATCTCGCTCAAAACATACCCACATTATAAATGGCGTAGTGTTGTCATTTCATTCACGTTTCCGGCCAAGCATAAACACTCTCTTTATATAGAGCTCTAGTGTTAAACTGGCATGTTACATGATTGATCAAGATATTATTGTTTGTATAAACGACAATCATAAGATATAATTATTAATGAGTGCGTGTCAAATATCTTATTATAGATTGGTCACAATTGAGTCGGTATACACCAATGATAAACATTACCACGAGTGGACTCAAATCCCTGTAAGGCGATATATGACTCATTTAATGAAACTAGCTGAGGTTCCGTTTCCTGTGTTTACCCCAAAAAATACCCGCAATACAATGGCAACATTTACTATTAAAACAGTGTCGTGACAAGTTTTGTATTCGGTTTGAAAAGCATGTTGATTTTGCTTATCAAATAAAGTAGGCCTTCCATATAAACTCAAATGTGTGTGCTGCGTTCTGTTTTTGCATTATCTGGGGGGGGACAGAAACCTACTCTGGCGGCCGAACCAAATGGTGTAGAAAAGTTTTTGCTGCGGCACCGCCTTAACTTCATCTTCTCCGCTGTTTCGGCTCGTCTGATGACATCGGAAAACGGGGGTGGGGGAAGAGTGGGGGTGCTGTTGAAAATGTGTCGTCGCTGCGCGGCAGTTATTTCAGCTCTTCTTCAACTTCTGCACTGCTCCGGCTAGCTCGACTGTGACATCGGAAGACGTGGGGGGCTGTTGATTTTTTTTCGCCGCCTTAACGTCAACTTATTGTAACATGAACGAGAGCGCATTTCGAAGGGTCTAGAGGGCGCGGTCATGTGGACCCATTCAAAATGGTATACATTCACGCTTAATTAAAAAGGTCTAGGAGGGACACGTGCTCCTAGACCCCCTAGATCTACCTAAGGACACTGCGTTGTGTCCTAACTGTTGGTCGGTGGGAGACAATACTAGGTATATATCGTTTGCACGGTAATAACACGGGAGCTATTTTGAAACTTTGCTCACAGTGCACTGGCATCTTGTGTATGGGATTGTTAGGGTAATGTCTTTGGAAATATGTCAGTGTATTCTCTATCGCCCCCCGTCGGGATGGGAGAATATATGGTAACGTCTATATACGCGTAGTTCACTGAAGACCAATGCGTGTGCGTGGCATTGTTTGGGGTGCTGTATTGCAAATTAGGGTACGTGATATTGGTTGGGGTACAGAACTGCAGTTTAGTGTACGTGATATGGGCTGGGGTACAGAACTGCAATTTAGTGTACGTGATATTGATTGGGGTACAGAACTGCAATTTAGTGTACGTGATATTGGTTGGGGTACAGAACTGCAATTTAGTATACGTGATATTGGTTGGGGTACAGTACTGCAATTTAGTGTACGTGATATTGGTTGGGATACAGAACTGCAATTTAGTGTACGTTATATTGATTGGGGTACAGTACTGCAATTCAGTGTACGGGCTATTGGTTGGGGTACAGTGCCGGAATTTATTGTGCGCAGTATTGGTTGAGGTAATATTATAGGACATGTTATGCGGGGTAATGATTGAGGAACTGTACGTTGATATATTGTTGGTAGTATGGGTTGGAATACTATTCTGTGATTGCTAGTGTTGAGTTGGGTATTGTACAGGGATGCCCTGGGCGTGTGATTGGTAGGTGTACGTATACGTTCACTTGTACACGACTTGTTAACCTAATGTCAAGCAGTTATGTTGTCTGTGGAGCTGCAGGCAACAAGTCATCTCACTCTAAAGTTAATAAAAACAGTACATATCAGGATACGAATGTATACACATAGTTGAACGAAACTGGGGCTAATATAGGAACAAGACTACCTGCTAACCTGTTGTTCGTGTATTTAAATTTTGTGTTAAAAAACTATGCCAAGTGCAGAAAGAAGTATGGCAATAGCAAATCTACTCAATCGAAACACCGTTACTATGAACATTGTGTGTGTCGCTTGACGTATTGCCAAAGACCCGCAGTGACTGCTTCGGTCCAAATATCGTTGTCATAGACGTGTTTTTATTCAATAGCCGTTTTGAACACCGCTCGACTGCATCGCATCGCATGTTACCTCAGGCATGTGGTTCCAAAATATGTAAACATGACAGTAATTGTTACTATCTGAAGCAATAACTATATACTGATTCCTTACGCATGATGATTGCACTTCCACCACATTAGGCCGCAGTACACTGGTAGTTTTCGCCAGATCAGACCTGACCAGACCAGACCAAACCACGTCAGACCGACAGTGATTAATCCCGACTGGAATCGACATAGCGGAAAGTGTTTAAGTCTACGTGATTCTTTCCTGACGCAGGCTTCGATTATGGTTCTGTCGGTGTCGGTCGTTGTAGTGGATACACTGCAGTAGAGGGAGTCTCGTTTGGTCTGGTTTGGTCTGGTTTGGTCTGGTCTGGTTTGGTTTGGTTTGGTCTGGTCTGGTTTGGTCTGGTTTGGTCTGGTTTGGTCTGGTTTGGTCCGGTCTGGTCTGGTCTGGTCTTGGCCTGGTCTGCTTTGCTCGGGTCGGGCGAAAAGCGTCAGGGTATCACGGCCTTTAAGGCAGACGTTACACTCAATTGTTTAATAAAAGTCGAGTAAAACATGCCAACTTTCTTAGCACGTGATATGCAGACTAGGTATTGCGAGAGGGCGAGGTTGAAAATATACCATTCAGTGTGTACACGTTCTACCTCAGTTGTGACGGGTATTCAACCAACACAATATAACGGCTGCTCTATTACTACACACGTAGACAATAAATGACCACCACCGCAAAATAAGTCATATTACATCATCCTCCATGTTTGCTTGGTGTGAAAGAGGACCCCAGGTGCTTTCTATTTATTTCAACGGTATTGTGTCACGTTAAACGCATTTCTGAGAAATCGTGCTGCAGAGAGTTACATAAGAAGATGAAGAAGAAGAACATTTATGATGATGATGACGAGGAATAGGAGGACGATGAGTAAAAATGGGAGGAAGAGACGCCAGAGGAGGAATCGGAGGTAGAGGAGGAATAGGAGGAAGAGAACCTAGAACAGGAAGAGGGGGAAGAGAAGCCAGAAGAGAAAGAGGAGGAAGAGAAGCCAGAGGAGGAAGGGCAGGAAGAAAAGCCAGAGGAGGAAGGGCAGGACGAAAAGCCAGAGGAGGAAGGGTAGGAAGAGCAGCCTGATGAAGAAGGGTAGGAAGAAATACAAGGGAAGAGAAAAAAGAGGAGGAAGAAAAGCCAGAGGAAGAAGGGGAGGAAGAGGGGGAAGGGAAGGAAGAGAAGCCAGAGGAAGAAGGGGAAGAAGAGAAGCCAGGGGAGGAAGATAAGCCAGAGGAGGAAGGAAAGGGAGAGGAGGAAGAGAAGCCAGGGGAAAAGGGAATGAAGATGTGGAAGAGAAGCAAGAGGAAGAAGGGGAGGAATAGAAGCTAGAGACGGAAGGGGAGGGAGTGAGGAAGAAAAGCCACAGGATGAAAGGGGGAAGAGAAACCAGAGGAGGACGGTGGAAAAGAAGCCAGAGGAGAAAGGTGAGGGAGAGAAGCCAGAGAAGGAAAGGAGAGGAACAGGATGAAGATAAATGGCGTAGTGTTGTCATTTCATTCACGTTTCCGACCAAGCATAAACACTCTCTTTATATAGAGCTCTAGTGTTAAACAGTAACGTTGCCGTTGCCTGGCATGTTACATGATTGATCAAGATATTATTGTTTGTATAAACGACAATCATAAGATATAATTATTAATGAGTGCGTGTCAAATATCTTATTATAGATTACCAATGTTAAACATTACCACGAGTGGACTCAAATCCCTGTAAGGCGATATATGACTCATTGAATGAAACTAGCTGAGGTTCCGTTTCCTGTGTTTACCCCAAAAAATACCCGCAATACAATGGCAACATTTACTATTAAAACAGTGTCGTGACAAGTTTTGTATTCGGTTTGAAAAGCATGTTGATTTTGCTTATCAAATAAAGTAGGCCTTCCATATAAACTCAAATGTGTGTGCTGCGTTCTGTTTTTGCATTATCTGGGGGGGGGGGGGGCACAGAAACCTACTCTGGCGGCCGAACCAAATGGTGTAGAAAAGTTTTTGCTGCGGCACCGCCTTAACTTCATCTTCTCCGCTGTTTCGGCTCGTCTGATGACATCGGAAAACGGGGGTGTGGGAAGAGTGGGGGTGCTGTTGAAAATGTGTCGTCGCTGCGCGGCAGTTATTTCAGCTCTTCTTCAACTTCTGCACTGCTCCGGCTAGCTCGACTGTGACATCGGAAGACGTGGGGTGCTGTTGATTATTTTTCGCCGCCTTAACGTCAACTTATTGTAACATGAACGGGAGCGCATTTCGAAGGGTCTAGAGGGCGCGGTCATGTGGACCCATTCAAAATGGTATACATTCACGCTTAATTAAAAAGGTCTAGGAGGGACACGTGCTCCTAGACCCCCTAGATCTACCTAAGGACACTGCGTTGTGTCCTAACTGTTGGTCGGTGGGAGACAATGCTAGGTATATATCGTTTGCACGGTAATAACACGGGAGCTATTTTGAAACTTTGCTCACAGTGCACTGGCATCTTGTGTA
The DNA here is from genome assembly GCA_963995525.1 of Escarpia spicata. Lineage (NCBI taxonomy): Eukaryota > Metazoa > Annelida > Polychaeta > Sabellida > Siboglinidae > Escarpia > Escarpia spicata. Next base: position 50,923,028 of record OZ023212.1, read on the forward strand.
TGGGATTGTTAGGGTAATGTCTTTGGAAATATGTCAGTGTATTCTCTATCGCCCCCCGTCGGGATGGGAGAATATATGGTAACGTCTATATACGCGTAGTTCACTGAAGACCAATGCGTGTGCGTGGCATTGTTTGGGGTGCTGTATTGCAAATTAGGGTACGTGATATTGGTTGGGGTACATAACTGCAGTTTAGTGTACGTGATATGGGCTGGGGTACAGAACTGCAATTTAGTGTACGTGATATTGATTGGGGTACAGAACTGCAATTTAGTGTACGTGATATTGGTTGGGGTACAGAACTGCAATTTAGTATACGTGATATTGGTTGGGGTACAGTACTGCAATTTAGTGTACGTGATATTGGTTGGGATACAGAACTGCAATTTAGTGTACGTTATATTGATTGGGGTACAGTACTGCAATTCAGTGTACGGGCTATTGGTTGGGGTACAGTGCCGGAATTTATTGTGCGCAGTATTGGTTGAGGTAATATTATAGGACATGTTATGCGGGGTAATGATTGAGGAACTGTACGTTGATATATTGTTGGTAGTATGGGTTGGAATACTATTCTGTGATTGCTAGTGTTGAGTTGGGTATTGTACAGGGATCCCCTGGGCGTGTGATTGGTAGGTGTACGTATACGTTCACTTGTACACGACTTGTTAACCTAATGTCAAGCAGTTATGTTGTCTGTGGAGCTGCAGGCAACAAGTCATCTCACTCTAAAGTTAATAAAAACAGTACATATCAGGATACGAATGTATACACATAGTTGACCGAAACTGGGGCTAATATAGGAACAAGACTACCTGCTAACCTGTTGTTCGTGTATTTAAATTTTGTGTTAAAAAACTATGCCAAGTGCAGAAAGAAGTATGGCAATAGCAAATCTACTCAATCGAAACACCGTTACTATGAACATTGTTTGTGTCGCTTGACGTATTGCCAAAGACCCGCAGTGACTGCTTCGGTCCAAATATCGTTGTCATAGACGTGTTTTTATTCAATAGCCGTTTTGAACACCGCTCGACTGCATCGCATCGCATGTTACCTCAGGCATGTGGTTCCAAAATATGTAAACATGACAGTAATTGTTACTATCTGAAGCAATAACTATATACTGATTCCTTACGCATGATGATTGCACTTCCACCACATTAGGCCGCAGTACACTGGTAGTTTTCGCCAGATCAGACCTGACCAGACCAGACCAAACCACGTCAGACCGACAGTGATTAACCCCGACTGGAATCGACATAGCGGAAAGTGTTTAAGTCTACGTGATTCTTTCCTGACGCAGGCTTCGATTATGGTTCTGTCGGTGTCGGTCTTTGTAGTGGATACACTGCAGTAGAGGGAGTCTCGTTTGGTCTGGTTTGGTCTGGTTTGGTCTGGTTTGGTCTGGTTTGGTCTGGTTTGGTCTGGTCTGGTTTGGTTTGGTCTGGTTTGGTCTGGTTTGGTCTGGTTTGGTCTGGTTTGGTCTGGTCTGGTTTGGTCTGGTTTGGTCCGGTCTGGTCTGGTCTGGTCTTGGCCTGGTCTGCTTTGCTCGGGTCGGGCGAAAAGCGTCAGGGTATCACGGCCTTTAAGGCAGACGTTACACTCAATTGTTTAATAAAAGTCGAGTAAAACATGCCAACTTTCTTAGCACGTGATATGCAGTCTAGGTATTGCGAGAGGGCGAGGTTGAAAATATACCATTCAGTGTGTACACGTTCTACCTCAGTTGTGACGGGTATTCAACCAACACAATATAACGGCTGTCTATTACTACACACGTAGACAATAAATGACCACCACCGCAAAATAAGTCATATTACATCATCCTCCATGTTTGCTTGGTGTGAAAGAGGACCCCAGGTGCTTTCTATTTATTTCAACGGTATTGTGTCACGTTAAACGCATTTCTGAGAAATCGTGCTGCAGAGAGTTACATAAGAAGATGAAGAAGAAGAACATTTATGATGATGATGACGAGGAATAGGAGGACGATGAGTAAAAATGGGAGGAAGAGACGCCAGAGGAGGAATCGGAGGTAGAGGAGGAATAGGAGGAAGAGAACCTAGAACAGGAAGAGGGGGAAGAGAAGCCAGAAGCGAAAGAGGAGGAAGAGAAGCCAGAGGAGGAAGGGCAGGAAGAAAAGCCAGAGGAGGAAGGGCAGGACGAAAAGCCAGAGGAGGAAGGGTAGGAAGAGCAGCCTGATGAAGAAGGGTAGGAAGAAATACAAGGGAAGAGAAAAAAGAGGAGGAAGAAAAGCCAGAGGAAGAAGGGGAGGAAGAGGGGGAAGGGAAGGAAGAGAAGCCAGAGGAAGAAGGGGAAGAAGAGAAGCCAGGGTAGGAAGATAAACCAGAGGAGGAAGGAAAGGGAGAGGAGGAAGAGAAGCCAGGGGAAAAGGGAATGAAGATGTGGAAGAGAAGCAAGAGGAAGAAGGGGAGGAATAGAAGCCAGAGACGGAAGGGGAGGGAGTGAGGAAGAAAAGCCACAGGATGAAAGGGGGAAGAGAAACCAGAGGAGGACGGTGGAAGAGAAGCCAGAGGAGAGAGGTGAGGGAGAGAAGCCAGAGAAGGAAAGGAGAGGAACAGGATGAAGATAATCAAGAGGAAGAAGGGGAAGAAAAGAAGCCAGATGTGAAAGGGGAGAAAGAGGAGGAAAAGGACGAATAGGAGGAAGAGGAGGAAGAGGAGGAAGAATAGGAAGAGGAGGAAGAGGAGGAAGAGGAGGAAGAGGAGGAAGAGGAGGAAGAGGAGGAAGAGGAGGAAGAGGAGGAATAGAAGCCATGGGAAGAAGGAGAGGAAGACGAGGAAGAGAAGCAGGAGGAAAAAGGGGAGGAAGAGAAGCCAGAGGAGGAAGGGGAGGGAAATGAGGAAAAGAAGCCAGAGGAGGAAGGGGAGGGAGATGAGGAAGAGAAGCCGGAGGAAGAAGTGGAGGAAGAAGAGGAAGAGAAGCTAGAAGAAGAAGGGGAGGAAGTGGAGGAAGAAAAGCCAGAGGAGGAAGAGGAGGAGGAGGAGGAACAGGAAGATTACGCATGGAATGGGCCTTGCACGACTGTTACTGTTTTTCCGGCTGCGAGCCCGGGCGACTAAGAAGCCATACAGACGGCACATGTTCCTTTCAACATAATAAATGGTTTGATATGAAACATACGATGTAATCTGCTTATCACCAGAAAGCTGAATAACCTCAAATGAACTGAAAACCAAAACGTGCAGTAACGCGCAAACGTTAAAACAATTATGTCACGACATGAAGCAATTATCCTATTAATTTGGTTCCTTTAGTTTAGTCAGTTGTTTGGATCGTTTGATCTTATGATGTCGGTTAACACAAATCAATATAATTATGATGGTAAGGCGTGAACAGTTATTTACCTGTGTCTTTATCTGATGTTCCGCTGCAACGCACATTTGACCTGCGCTGTGTACTGCACTGCTCAACAAGAGTGTTATGGATATTGGGTTTAAGGCAAACGTTGGCAAATGGTCTGAAGAATGATGTGTGTTAATAACAACTAATCGAGAGAAACAAGAACAAAGTGAAATGTGTAAATGTTGGCACACTGTTGGTATATTCAGGTAATCGTGCAAAATGTATATTGTGTAACGACGAATATCTATGATGTAATAAACGCACCCTGTTCGACAAGTGAACGTCTACTATAACAAATACTAATTACTGTTATTTCATCGTGTTTGTAAATACCTCAAACGGACGTACCATTTAGGTTTATTGAGTACTTGCGCGATTTCTTTGCGACACATTATTTAAAAGTACTAGAAATCCAAGTTCGAACGGACAGCATTTTATATAGTTTCATCCAGCAAGCTCCAGCTCAATGGTCATGTTATCGGTGTAGACTATGTGAAAGGCATACCAACAGTCTAGAGGGACACAGCTACGAAAGAAAAAAAGCACGCTAGACATATGATACTTTACGGTTAGATGATAGGTGGGGAGTGCCTTTACATGGAAGTGCCTTTCACGCGGGTGATTTAATTGTTGACAGTTTTGCTGCGTCAAAATTTATGAGCCGTGGTGGTAGCCAGGGTATCAATGCCGCCGTCACACAACAGCTACTGTTGCAGATGCAATGGATATCAATCATTATCTTGACAGCCACTGCTACTCTCCGGGCACTCTCTGAGTCGACAGGAGCGTGTCAAGAGGCTATGTGGGATTGGTTCGGAAGTGTGTGTGTGTGTGTGTGTGTGTGTGTGTGTGTGTGTGTGTGTGTGTGTGTGTGTGTGTGTGTGTGTGTGTGTGTGTGTGTGTGTGTGTGTGTGTGTGTGTATGCGTGTGTGTGTATGTATGTGTGTGTATGTGTGTGTGTGTGTGTGTGTGTGTGTGTGTGTGTGTGTGTGTGTGTGTGTGTGTGTGTGTGTGTGTGTGTGTGTGTGTGTGTGTGTTTGTATTTGCGTGTGTGTGTGTGTGTGTGTATGTGCGCGCTTGCGTGCGTGCGTGCGTGCGTGACAGTGTGTGAATGGGTGCTCGCGCTTGCGTGCGTACGTGTTGTCATGTGTTGTCATGTGTGTGCGTGTGTGCAAGCGCGTGCGTGCATGCATTCACTGGATCTATACGTGGTCGTGTGTGTGCGCGTGTGTGCGCGCGCGCGCGTGTGCACGCGTGTGTTTCACAATGTGTAGTTACTGTAATAGTCTTGTTTATTATGTGAAACAATAACGTTCAGTATTGCTCTCATATATGTGTGTGTATATGTATCACGCACGGAACAGGGTCGATATACGCATGCTTGCTTTTAGTTCGACTGGTGATAGGAGTAGGACAACTAGACATATGTTCCAAATGCGTTGTCAGTTTATTCAGGGACGTTTAACAACGTATATTGTTGTATCTATTTATAAATAAATAAAATCAACATCGATCATTATTTTTGCGATAAAGATCCTACTGGTATTAATGACGATCGACTGACATCATGCTGATCGAATCGGAACAATGTATGACAACTACAGCACGATAGCCCGTTGTGTCAATGTTATTTTTTTTTAATTGTTTGATTTTACACGCATTCGCGTCGGAATGTGGTGATTATTTAGGTGGCTGAGGCTCACCTAAAACCTAAAATTGCACTCCTTTGAGGGTCCCAACAAAACTCCACCTCCACATTCTCCATAAAACCTCCAATGGCATCCCACTGGAGGCTCCACAAAAACAACTAAAACCCAAAATTGCGCCATCATTTGTGCAGTCCAGCAAAACCCACATTCACGCAATTCAAAAACATACAATTCCAACCCAATATGCACCCCTTCCATAAATATTGGGGCTAATCCTATATCCAGCCGTACTACCAAATCATTCCCATGTCCCCCCTTCTACGACAACTATGACACGTACGCCAACTTAATGATCGTGGTTCAGGTCATCATAACCTTTGGGCGACTAGGTATTTTTAGAAACTTGGTAAACATGTTTTTGTTATGGTAACATTTGCGCTGCCGAATCAGTCAAGCTTTTCCAACTCCCGCTTGTCTTCCTGAAGTCGCCAAGAACAGAGCTTAGAACCCGCATTTTGAATGTTCGCTTGGACATTTTGGAATCGCCAGTTGCTGTCAAAAACCATCACAGTGTTTGGAACTTATCTATACATATGTGTATATTAAGTATTAATGTTTACATGTTATATATGTTTTCGAAGATAAAACAGTTATAAAATAGCATAATACAAAATATAAAAGTACCTTAAAGCACGGACATACATTTTCATAAATATAAGTTCGTTCATAAAGGAGAAAGAACGTGAACAAATCTCAACTGTGCGATGCGCCTCGTAGTAACTTGGCGGGTTATGGTAGAAACATTAACAATGCAAAATGTAAATATCGGCAGATCTCAGTGTGTCACGATTGGTTCGTCTTCTTCGAACGCAATCCCCACCTACCACGGTGTACCTCAGGGTTCAGTACTTGGACCAGTGATGTTCAACGCATATACGACACCCATTGCTGACATCTGTAAGAAACATAATGTGCTTTACCACCGATTCGCTGATGACATCCAGCTATATGTCAGCTATAACCCTATGGTGTCTGACGAATTGGAAAACGCTAAACAGCTGCTCATCCAGTGCATCGCAGAGATTAGAGCCTGGATGCTGATTCATCAACTTAAACTCAACAATGATAAAACTGAGTTTATCGTGCTGCAGTCACCGCACAATCTACGTGTTTACGGCAGCCCCAGCTTGGAACTGCCTGGACACACCAATTCTGCAATCACTGCATTGGCTGCCGATCAGAATGAGAATTACTTTCAAGATATGTACTTACATATTTAAGATCCTGCATGGCTTAGCCCCGAACTACCTCAACTGTGCGATAGTTCGCAACGCGCCCACACGTGCATTGCGATCGGCGAGTGACGCAACGCTTCTCGCGGTGACGGTGTCTAAGAGAACTATCGGACAGGGCAGCTTTGCAGTGACAGGCTCACATATGTGGAATAGCTTGCCAAAGTGTGTGCGATCAGTTGGAACATTGGCGGCTTTCCGGAAACAACTTAAAACTCATATATTTCGCATGCACTACATGCCTTGATGCAAGCATTGCTGCAACATCTAAACGACACTGGTTTCTATTTTATAGTATTGATTGGTTTTTAATTTAATTGTTTGAAATTGTATTATTACACTCTAATTTATTTATTTTTATTTATGTATTTTTTTTATCTTAGCTTATTTATTTAAATAATTTATATTTTAACATTTAGCCAACACGTCATTTTAGTATGTGAAGCGCTTTGATTAGTATTTACCTACTTAAAAAGCGCTATATTAAAAAACGGAATTATTATTATTATTATTTTATTGCGTGATTGCGTGCATTGTATTGTTTGATAATAGTTTACTCCGGGTTCGACGTAAAGCCGGATACCATTTGTAAGAGGCGATTGTGAGGGCCGCAAAATGTATCGCCATCTCTCGGCACTCAGGTAGTCAAGGCTATCTCTGAATGTGTTCCGTTGGAGCAATTTGTAAGCGCGTCTTCGGCTTGTTATTCCTGCATCAGGATGGTTGTCTAGGAGTTCACCAAAACAGCTATGTGTGGCTGTTATGCATATTATGCATGAGAAGCTAAAGTAAAATAGGATGTTCTTCATTGTTCCACGTTTTAATATAATATTTACATCATAATTCTATCAAAGTACGCATGGCTGTACAAAACAGTGCAATGCTTCGAAGAAAAGGCAGCGAACTTAACACACCTGTAGAGTCTAGAGCTTCATAAGACACAAATAGGCTCATGTGTGTGTGTTGAAACACTTGGGTCTTTTTCACAAAACACACGTGTTATATATTATTTCTTTAATTTACCGTTTCACATTTCAAAAGTAGCACACGTTGTAGAATTGTGTACGTCCTCTGTGTTATTTAATATATTTATACAGTTAGTGTACAACACTTGTGGAATGCAGTGACACACAATCATCGGACTCTCAATCGACAGAAACCAGACTGGAGCCCTGTACTGCCGTGTCGAACCTTCGGCAAGTTCCTTCACTATATGTTACTCCAGTTAACTCGGCTGTATGAACAAATACAAATAGCATTTTTGCGCATTGATTGCAGCGTGGCTGAATGCTCCCAAAAGAATTCGAAATGTCATTTGATTGCACATGTCTGCCAATGGTAAAGACTAGAGCACTTTGAGCAATCGTAAAGACTAGACACTGTTCAATATAAGGACTTACGTTTACCTTTACTTTACGTATTACCCTGAGAAGGCAAACTGAAGTGAACACTTACCGCCTTGTTCGTCCGTGCTCTGAGGTCGATTGGGCCAGTCCTGGTCGTATCTGTAACTTGAGTTGTCGCAAAGAACTGATGTAACTTCACCGAGGCGAGTGGCGAGATCTTGTAGACCAGCTGACGTCATATTTTGGATTCTTCTTTTGATATGATCAACGTTTGTCAGCCTAACCCCAAGACCTGCAGATGCAACAGTGTGATGTGAAAAAAATCGTCGGCGTACCACGCAATATTTTGCGGCAGAGAAACAGTCGGTTTTAGGCACGGACAAGATCAAACGGATATGCTACACAGCAGCGATATAATTGTAACAGCTGTCAACGTATAGAATACAACCCGGCGGTTTTGAAACACGCTGCTGCACACATCATGCGCGTATAGATAACAATGCATACAATAACCTCCATTCAGCTAAACGCCGATTGCGAGTGCGACTGTACCTCTTAGTTCACTGCCTATGACGAGCATAACAGTACAGGCTCTCTTATCCATTTCACGATTAAAACAGTTGTTTACGTTTCATTGAAAATTCTCATTCTTTGCAAGAACTGTAGCAACTGATCCGGGCCAACCAGTCTCTCAAATATAGTCGTTTGTAATTGATGCAAGCCGACTATGCATGCGTTACGACATGATAAATGCGGAAGGCTGATTTCTCTCAACGTCTTTGTATCTCCTTACTAACGCGTTCCGGGTGGAAAAGTTGACGTTAAAACCCACTGTCATTCCACAAATAAATGAGTCCGAAAACCAGTATCTAAACATTGGCAATAAACGAGTCTGCATACTAGTGTTGGCAGCCAATCGTAGTAGGCCTATATACGTAGTTGTGTACCCTTAACGCTACGGCATTACCGTACCGCTATGCCTATGTGACAGACAACGCAACATTAGCTACACTACACAAACCATAACAATTTACGTTAACCACACTGCACGGGGCCTACTGCTCAATAGAACCCGTGCGCGTTCCATTACATAAGTCGTTCAACGCTGCTTACCTGGTTTTGGTCCACGCGAACATGTGGCGACCACGGCAACCGCAGCAGTTTTATATTTGAACCGAAACGAAACTAAGTTAAACACGGTGATCTCCCTTCGTGTACACGGGGATCACCCTGCGTGTAAGCGAGTATAACGTGCGATGTATATCCGTCGTCAGTCAAGCGCAGCAGATCAAACCAATACACATGTTGTGTGCTATACTCAGTACGCGTGGGTGGGTGATTGCGGAGTTCAATACTTCTCAATCACGACTTTTCTTTGTGTGCGTTTTGGGGACTTTCCGTCTGTGTTTTAATTATGTTAGACACGTCCCCGGTCATGCTGCGTTAAAAAAAACACGTGAGTGGAATATTTGACTCGAATGTATAACCATTTAAAATCATCATGACCACATGTTGTGGGTAAATCTGCTTTAGCAAATATTAGACACACTGAGAACTGTCCTGCCGTCATATATCTATTGAATTCAAATCAGCACGTTGCCATAGTGTGGCAATTTTTCCTACAGGAAATATGTAATACAATGCGGAGCAAACTATGTTGTGTTGAAACGTTTCTTAACTGCACCATTGGGTAAAGCAGACGGTTGAGCGCTAGGAAAGTAGTATGATGAAGAAACGCACATTACTGTCCAAAAGACACCTTGTAAACTATATGTGTAAAGTTGGTGTAGAGAGGGTCAAATAATGGACGAAACGTTATAGAACAATGCTATTCACATCGGTTCACGTAGGAAACAACGACTCTAAGTAATAAACACAACACAACATTATTAAAGTCAAATGCGCTAGTTATAGCTTTTGAGAAAGGATGAAGATAGGGCAGCGGTATTTAACCTTTTTGACACTGTTACCGCTTGAGCTAGCCAAAAAAACCACAATTACCCCTCCAATTTTGTTTATACCAACACAATAAAAGGACGGTTTCGAAAGAATGATCACCATTGATAGATTTTTTTAAATTTTAATCACATAATTGAGAGATTTGTTATTCAAATATTACGTTTGCTCCGCCAAAAATGCTTCACTAGTCCAATCTTAATGTATGTACAGTATACACATTCATATAGGAGCCAGTGGATCCAATGATACAGCGTATATACTGTATACGCTGCCTGCTCGGCGTCTCTCCCACGCCCGACAGGGAAGCAACTCCAGCCGCTGGGAGCAAGATCCAGTGGGTTAGAGATGGAGACCACCACTCTGTGACAGGTTACCCCTTTTGGGGGAAATTTTACTTTCCCTGATATATATCAAATAGAAGGGACCTGCGTTATTTAGTGACTCTTCCAAAAAACACAGGCAACGCGAGGTGAACGAAATTGTTTTGTTTCGAATCGAACCACCGTTCTGTCGATCGACAGTCCGACGCTCTACCGCGCGACCACCGCTCCCCACTACTTTTCTCGATGCCGTGAGATGTAAAGAGTGATCACTGCTGGCTGGTTGGCAGGCTGGTTCAAGCTGGCAACTTCATTTTGAACTGTGAGAAAGAGGGAGGGAGGGAGGGAGGGAGGGAGGGAGGGAGGGAGGGAGGGAGGGAGGGAGGGAGGGAGGGAGGGAGGGAGGGAGGGAGGGAGGGAGGGAGGGAGGGAGGGAGGGAGGGAGGGAGGGAGGGACTCAGTGACTCAGTGACTCAGTGACTCAGTGACTCAGTGACTCAGTGACTCAGTGACTCAGTGAGTGGGGATAGTGGAGAATGACTGAGTGAGTGAATGAGTGAGTGAGTGAATGAGTGAGTGAGTGAGTGAGTGCGTGAGTGAGTGAGTGAATGAGTGAGTGAGTGAGTGCGTGACTGAGTGAGTGAATGAGGGAGTGAGTGAGTGAGTGCGTGAGTGAGTGAGTGAGTGAATGAGTGAGTGAGTGAATGAGTGAGTGAGTGAGTGAATGAGTGAGTGAGTGAGTGAGTGAGTGAGTGAGTGAGTGAGTGAGTGAGTGAGTGAGTGAGTGAGTGAGTGAGTGAGTGAGTGAGTGAATGAGTGAGTGAGTGAATGAGTGAGTGAGTGAATGAGTGAGTGAGTGGGGGATAAGAGAGAATGGCTGACTGAGTAAGTGAATTTTCATTTTCATAAATATAAGTTCGTGCATAAAGGAGAAAGAACGTGAACAAATCTCAACTGTGTGATGCGCCACGTAGTAACTTGGCGGGTTATGGTAGAAACATTAACAATGCAAAATGTAAATATCGGTATATAGTATTGCGTGATTGCGTGCATTGTATTGTTTGATAATAGTTTACTCCGGGTTCGACGTAAAGCCGGATACCATTTGTAAGATCAATTTGTAAGAGGCGATTGTGAGGGCCGCAAAATGTTCCGCCATCTCTCGGCGCTCGGGTAGCCAAGGCTATCTCTGAATGTGTTCCGTTGGAGCAATTTGTAGGCGCGTCTTCGGCTTGTTATTCCTGCATCAGGATGGTTGTCTAGGAGTTCACCAAAACAGCTATGTGTGGCTGTTATGCATATTATGCATGAGAAGCTAAAGTAAAATAGGATGTTCTTCATCGTTCCACGTTTTAATATAATATTTACATCATAATTCTATAAAAGTACGCATGGCTGTACAAAACAGTGCAATGCAGTGTAAAATCAATATATACAATACTATGTACACACGTAATGGTACCATGATATGACAACATGGCTGAACAATAAACGTTGGGTTTATGTCATATTCAGTCTATCGTTTTCCCAGCGTTTTCGGTCTCTTTAAACTGGTTTCATGGAATCACTGTGTTTCGATCTTCACACAGGTTTCGGGTGATTTAACAAGGCGCACCCAGTCAGTCGCGTTCGATTCGAATTTGTAGACGAGTCTTTTGTTCGGGATCCGACTCATGATGCCCTTTTTGTAGTAGTGTCTACAACGAAATAAATACACCGGTGTTATGATTGGGTGCTTGTCGACCGTGTAACAAAGAGCATGAATCATTCCGTATATCAATACTCAGAGTGGCAACGTAGAGTGACCATAGATAGCCGTACACAATACTGGGGATGGACGCTACGCATGCGCTATGTCATGTTTTCGGGATAATTTGAGACAATAGACTTGCCTTATCAAATGACCATGAAAGGTGTGACATAATGAAAAACGAAACCCGACGATATGAAATAACGCTGCACGATATCGATTCATAGATGACGATTGAGCAACACCGCACGCAACGTAAAAAAGAAGGAGGAAAACAACAACGTTACGCTGGAGAGATATTGTTCTGAGAAATGTTGAAAGGGCAGGTGTGAATAGCCAAGAGAATGCGCGATAGTGTAGTGGTAGCACATCCGCCTGGCATGCCAGCACTCGGAGTTCTAAACCTTGGACCGGGCAGGCATGTTATTTGGTGTAACAACCTGGCTCTCAACATTGTTGAGGGTATTGCGGGTGTATCCCTCGTGACTCGGAGATCACGTTAATGTCGGTCCCGTCTCAATTTGGGACATAAAAGAACGACTGAGGACGACAAGCACCCTGGCAGTGACCACCCTCAGGGCCAGCATAGAAAGGGGGGCTGGCGATAAAGTTCTTAAAAAAGCTGACTAGTTGAATTAGACCTTATAAGACCATAACATTGTAACCACAGTATATATGTATATATATATATATATATATATAAATATAAATATATATACAATATATATATATATATATATAAAGAAGAAGACGTGTGCATTGGTTTGAGTCGCCGTGTCATTTGCTGTACGATGTATGTCCATAATGAACGTGAGACGTGAATGTGGTTGACGTTATGGAAGAGGACGCAACGAATAGGTAATCGTTGCGGATGAGGATCCAACTGGTCAACTAAGAAAGAGATGATCAAAGGAAGATGGCACATACATACAATAAATAATCCATATGTACCTCATACTGCGGCTGAGATGTTCAAAGGTCTTCGCGCCGCCGCGTTTCCGGTACCACAGCTCTGCGACGCGCCGCGACTGGATGAACTTGAAGACTCCCGTTTCTCGGTCGATCCACGTGATCAGTTCTGGGTTGTAGTTGTCGTTGTTCAGTGTCTCCAGAATAAACTGCCACAGCTGCTGGCCACATCGCTTTCTCCTCCCTGTAACACACAACACACATCGTCGTAGGATATCAAGTTATTCTTCTTCGTCGTCTTCTTCTTCTGACGATGATGATAAGTTCAGAATTGTATCAAGCACACATATGTGGCTAGTGTTTTGTCGACTACCAAAGTGGCCACATGGCAATAACTTGAGCACGAATTTGCTTAGCGTGAATTAGCCGGTTTGACAGTTGCTTTAGCAGACATAGGTGTATAACGATGTTTTTGGGGGATTCTAACTATTTAGTACAATCTCGTATAACGTGGTCTTCAAAAGTTATATTCACGGTGGGTTCTTAATGTATTGTCTGTAGCATGTTTGACAATATACGCTGTGCCGTTTTTCCGTCTTGCTGTTCAAACCCGTTATACCGAGAGAGGATGCAACAATCGCCATACAACTAGGAACGGCAAAGCGTACACTGACAACACGTTCTCACATTATGATATGAGATGTAAACTTACTTTTCGTGTTGCACGGTCGCGATCTTTTTGCGCAGCAGAGTTGTATATCTAGAACAATAAAAAATGCCCTCTGTTAAACACATACCAATTGTTGTAATATTTGCTGACACCCTTGGTATGTTGCGCGTTCATCACATCAGTTTAGGATTTTTATTTCTACACCCGCGCACTTAGATGTATCGCTAGATTTGAAGTTAATTAGTATACAATAGGTTGGTTAACCCCTATGTTCTTAGTTAAATTATGAGTTAGGTTATTAAAACAAATTTAATTTGAATTGGATATGTTAGATTTGATACTTACTCGACGCGCTCCTGTGTACTCGCATGACGTCATCGATTGTGTTTTCAGCGGGTGACGATATGGGGCGGAATTCGCTCTGATTCGCCGGACTCATCCAACCAGATTCTCCAGAGCTTCCGTCGTCAGAGTAATCTAGACAACGTACGGTACATGTAACCCCGTTGCGCTAGCTGTGGGCATACTGTGGCTATTGAATTGCAAACCGTAACATTTATTATATTCTGTGACACGGTCGCAATTATACTTATCACAATTACGGTAATTTGAATTATAAATTCAGTGAAACCTTTCCATATAGAGGAATCGTAGCAGATACTGCGCAGTATGGCATTATCGTACCGGTATGCCCATATGCCAGACATTGCAATGTTGCACACACACGCACACACATACACACACACACACACACGATCATTTCACCTAGGAGAGGTGACATGTTTTATATTATTCCACTTTAATCGAGAACAACGTACCTGACGTGTGACTGCTATCTTCTTCCGAACACAACTCAGTGAAGAAATTGTTGACGTCACAAGGGCTGAGACAGGGGATGCCGTCCCCCACCGTTCCAAGATCGTACTCGCCCCCTGCAAACAATAGCAAATACTTGCAATGTTGTCGAGCGCGGTGGCAAGTTACTTCACTCTACGTTGCTACTGTTCACGCAGCTGTATGAATGAGTACCTGGCAATAGACAATGGAGGACATTTGTGTACGAACAGTCTTCGCGCATTAAATGCAGCGAGGCTGAATGCTTCCCAATGAAATCGAGATGGTGTTCGATTGAATAGGACTGTTATGGAATAACGTGTAAGACGCTTCGAGCAGTCCTACGGACTGGATACTGCACTATATACGAACTTACCTTTATTTAACAATGACAAGTGCTTATCAAATGTGGAAGGATGTATAACATCACCCGAATATAAAGTCACTAAATGCGTTAGCATTATATTAACCTGGGCCTACTTAACGTCAATTCTAAAAGACACGTCCCTTGAATGTCAAAACAACCGCAACGTAAACAGTTTTGTATCGATAAAATCAGCTGACCTTTTTTGTGAGCAGCTGGCCTACTGCTAGAAGGCACTAATCACCGGTAAATCCTGCCCGGAAACCACGGTGTATGACTCATACGCCAAGGTCATATTTAAATTCACTCCATGTGGTTATATTGACAATGTCAATAATTTTCATTTAGGGTTTTGCGCACAAAATTATTCCTGTGACATGAACGTTGCTTTCCAATGGAAGGAAAATGTGACATTTCGCCATTTATTACGCGCGTAGAATAACTATCTACTACCGTCTCGGTACGCGACTTTTGAAATACGGCCTTTCATGCGTATGCAATGACATGTGCGTACTGATTTGGCTTGCGATCAATTAGGCCGATTTAACTATTGACGGTGTGTTTTATACCAGCCATGCCATTCTTACTTGTCGTCGCGGTATATGACTTCGAAGAAAAAGCAGCGAACTTAACACACCCGTAGAGTCTAGAGCTTCATAAGACACAAATAGGCTCATGTGTGTGTATTGAAACACTTGGGTCTTTTTCACAAAACACACGTGTTATATATTATTTCTTTAATTTACCGTTTCCCAATTCAAAAGTAGCACACGTTGTAGAATTGTGTACGTCCTCTGTGTTATTTAATATATTTATACAGATAGTGTACAACACTTGTGGAATGCAGTGACACACAATCATCGGACTCTCAATCGACAGAAACCAGACTGGAGCCCTGTACTGCCATGTCGAACCTTCGGCAAGTTCCTTCACTATATGTTACTCCAGTTAACTTGGCTGTATGAAAAAATACAAATAGCATTTTTGCGCATTGATTGCAGCGTGGCTGAATGCTCCCAAAAGAATTCGAGATGTAATTTGATTGCACATGTCTGCCAATGGTAAAGAGTAGAGCATTTTGAGCAATCGTAAAGACTAGACACTGTCAATATAAGGACTTACGTTTACCTTTACTTTACGTATTACCCTGAGAAGGCAAACTGAAATGAACACATACCGCCTTGTTCGTCCGTGCTCTGAGGTCGATTGGGCCAGTCCTGGTCGTATCTGTAACTTGAGTTGTCGCAAAGAACTGATGTAACTTCACCGAGGCGAGTGGCGAGATCTTGTAGACCAGCAGACGTCATATTTTGGTTTCTTCTTTTGATATGATCAACGTTTGTCAGCCTAACTCCAAGACCTGCATATGCAACAGAGTGATATGTCAAAATTCGTCGGCGTACCACGCAATATTTTGCGGCAGAGAAACAGTCGGTTTTAGACACGGACAAGATCAAACGGATATGCTACACAGCAGCGATATAATTGTAACAGCTGTCAACGTATAGAATACAACCCGGCGGCTTTGAAACACGCTACTGCACACATCATGCGCGTATAGATAACAATGCATACAATAACCTCCATTCAGCTAAACGCCGATTGCAAGTGCGACTGTACTGTCTTAGTTCACTGCCTAGGGCGGGCATAACAGTACAGGCTCTGTTATCTATTTCACGATTAAAACAGTTGTTTACGTTTCATTGAAAATTCCCATTCTTTGCAAGAACTGTAGCAACTGATCCGGGCCAACCAGTCTCTCAAATATAGTCGTTTGTATTTGATGCAAGCCGACTATGCATGCGTTACGACATGATAAATGCGGAAGGCTGATTTTTCTCAACGTCTTTGTATCTCCTTACTAACGCGTTCCGGGTGGAAAAGTTGACGTTAAAACCCACTGTCATTCCACAAATAAATGAGTCCGAAAACCAGTATCTAAACATTGGCAATAAACGAGTCTGCATACTAGTGTTGGCAGCCAATCGTAGTAGGCCTATATCCGTAGTTGTGTACCCTTAACGCTACGGCATTACCGTACCGCTATGCCTATGTGCCAGACAACGCAACATTAGCTACACTACACAAACCATAACAATTTACGTTAACCACACTGCACGGGGCCTACTGCTCAATAGAACCCGTGCGCGTTCCATTACATAAGTCGTTCAATGCTGCTTACCTGGTTATGGTCCACGCGAACATGTGGCGACCACGGCAACCGCAGCAGTTTTATATGGGAACCGAAACGAAACTAAGTTAAACACGGGGATCTCCCTGCGTGTACACGGGGATCACCCTGCGTGTAAGCGAGTATAACGTGCGATGTATATCCGTCGTCAGTCAAGCGCAGCAGATCAAACCAATACACATGTCGTGTGCTATTCTCAGTACGCGTGGGTGGGTGATTGCGGAGTTCAATACTTCTCAATCACGACTTTTCTTTGTGTGCGTTTTGGGACCTTTCCATCTGTGTTTTAATTCTGTTAGACACGTCCCCGGTCGTGCTGCGTTAAAAAAAACACGTGAGTGGAATATTTGACTCGAATGTATAACCATTTAAAATCATCATGACCACATGTTGTGGGTAAATCTGCTTTAGCAAATATTAGACACACTGAGAACTGTCCTGCCGTCATATATCTATTGAATTCAAATCAGCACGTTGCCATAGTGTGGCAATTTTTCCTACAGGAAATATGTGATACAGTGCGGGGCAAACTACGTTGTGTTGAAACGTTTCTTAACTGCACCATTGGGTAAAGCAGACGGTTGAGCGCTAGGGAAGTAGTATGATGAAGAAACGCACATTACTGTACAAAAGACACCTTGTAAACTGTATGTGTAAAGTCGGTGTAGAGAGGGTCAAATAATGGGCGAAACGTTATAGAACAATGCTATTTACATAAGTTCACGTAGGAAACAACGACTCTAAGTAATAAACACAACACAAAATTATTAAAGTCAAATGCGCTAGTTATACCTTTTGAGAAAGGATGAATATAGGGCAGCGGTATTTAACCTTTTTGACACTGTTACCCCTTGAGCTAGCCAACAAAACCACAATCACCCCTCCAATGTTGTTTATACCAACACAATAAAAGGACGGTTTCGAAAGAATGATCATCATTGATAGATTTTTTTTAATTTTAATCACATAATTGAGAGATTTGTTATTCAAATATTACGTTTGCTCCGCCAAAAATGCTTCACTAGTCCAATCTTAATGTATGTACAGTATACACATTCATATAGGACCCAGTGGATCCAATGATACAGTGTATATACTGTAATACTGTATACGCTGCCTGCTCGGCGTCTCTCACACGCCCGACCGGGAAGCAACTCCAGCCGCTGGGAGCAAGATCCAGTGGGTTAGAGATAGAGACCACCACTATGTGACAGGTTACCCCTTTTGGGGGAAATTTTACTTTCCCTGATATATATCAAATAGAAGGGACCTGCGTTATTTAGTGACTCTTCCGAAAAACACAGGCAACGCGAGGTGAACGAAATTGTTTTGTTTCGAATCGAACCACCGTTCTGTCGATCGACAATCCGACGCCCTACCGCGCGACCACCGCTCCCCACTACTTTTCTCGATGCCGTGAGATGTAAAGATTAATCACTGCTGGCTGGTTGGCAGGCTGGTTCAAGCTGGCAACTTCATTTTGAACTGTGAGAGAGAGGGAGGGAGGGAGGGAGGGAGGGTGGGAGGGAGGGAGGGAGGGAGGGAGGGAAGGAGGGAGGGAGGGAGGGAGGGAGGGAGGGAGGGAGGGAGGGAGGGAGGGAGGGAGGGAGGGAGGGAGGGAGGGAGGGAGGGAGGGAGGGAGGGAGGGAGGGAGGGAGGGAGGGAGGGAGGGAGGGAGAAATATACATGTACAGAGAGAGAGAGACAGACAGACGGACAGACAGAGATTGAGACAGAGAAAGGGGAGCGAGAGGGAGGGGGAGAGAGAGAGAGAGAGAGAGAGAGAGAGAGAGAGAGAGAGAGAGAGAGAGAGAGACAGAGAGAGAGACAGAGA